>CM039509.1:20377733-20412612 GCA_022432975.1 Begonia masoniana | reverse complement strand
GCAGTAGACACGATTCACTGAATGTCACCTTTATACCACAAAGATTAACTCCTCGTTACATTTCGGCTTCACCCATGCACATTTGAACACCTTATCCTCGTCCCTGTGAACAAAATGTCCAGCAAACCTGGACATGGACTCGAATTGCCTATTGTACTCGGCCACAGACCCTGTCTGCTTCAAGTTCAGAAATTCTAACTTCTTTGCAGTTTGGACAGTGCTGCTAAAATACTTCTCATAGAAATGTTCCTGAATTGTGACCAAGTCATCACTAAAATATCAGTGATGGTCTCTATTGTTTCCCAGCAGAGTTGAGCATCACCAGCAAAATGAAATGTTGCCAACGTGACCTTGTCTCCTTCTCCAATGTTGGCACACCTAAACATACTCTCGATCTTTCTAAGCCACCCTTCAGCAATAACCGGATCAGACGACTGTCCATCAAACGGGGTGGTCGTAGCCTCCTGAATCTATCTCCAGAATGTTCATTGCTAGAACTCGAGTTGGCACTGTCCTTGTACCGCTCGGTTCAACAACACACCTAACTGATCGGACTGCTGACGCACTAAGTCTGTTTGCTGACGCACCAGATCTGTCAGCTGCCTAATCACGCTAGGATCTTCCTCAGCTCTTAAGTTGGGCATCTCTCTTAGTACTCTTGGTCTTCCGGTCGTCTAGACATCTTACTAGATTTCCTGCACAGGGTTAACTACTCTCATAAACATCTAATAACTAAGGCTAACATAAACACTTAAAGTTGTTGGAGTGCTCCCATGCGACGATCGGCAGTAATGAGTAATCTTTTGAACGGTTTAACTGAATGTCTCTGATACCATACTGTAATGCCATGAGTCCTCTGAACCCAGTTCGTTACACATAATCCGAACATAACAGAGAAACTTTTGACCAAATTTAAAACTTCGCTCGAAGGTCAAAATTTGACATTTTTCTAAAGTCTCAAAACATTTAAAACCTTGCAGCGGGAAATTATTTTTAAGCAAAACAGAATTAAGCAGAGCTATAAAACAATGTTTGAAAAATCGGTTAAATATTAAAAAATAATTCGGCCAGAAGAGATTAAGACTTAAGTGTGAAAACTTGAAAATTGTAAGAGTCAAACACATCTGCCGATAAACAAAGTCAACGAAAAGTGGCGGAAACAGAACACTGAAGGCTTCCACCGATCACAAAATGACAAAATTTTTATACACTTCTACCAATGACGTAAGCCGGATGATTCGTTTATCTAACTCACACCGATCACAAAACGACAAACTTATTATACACTTCTACCAATGACGTAAGCCGGATGATTCGTTCATCTAACTCACACCGATCACAAAACGACAAACTGAATCTACCAATGACGTAAGCCAGATGATTCACTCATCTAACTCACACCGATCACAAAACGACAAACTTATTGCCTACATCTTCCGATGGCTTTTACTGAAGACATCATTCGATGGCCTCTACTGAAGACATCTTCCGATGACGTCAGTCGGATGATTCAATCCTCCAACATCTGCCGGCGGACAAAACACCCAACTTCTACTGATAAACCAAAAAGAGACTCTAATAAGGAGCAAACTCAACTGCTAAACGATTTGTACATTTTGCTAAAATCATTCCGATCAACACAAATCCACAATGCTTAAAAAATTCAGAATAACATGCTACAATCGAAATCGAATCATGTTTCTAATTATAGAAAAGAAGATCACAAAACCGTTTAAAGATGTATTAAACTTCTACTAACATTAAAATTCTCAGAACACTTCATCAGGATACCTAATCACTGAAAACTCTCATTCAGACAAAAGTTAAACCGCCTCATCAGAGCACCTAACCATAGCATAGAAGTGCTCCTCCAACTTCACCTATTCCTCAGTAAACTCAGGGAATTCACCTGCTGTCACTTCTTCACCTACATCACAAAACTCATCTATTAGCCTAATGCTAAGTAAGTAAAGCTGTAATGAAATGAAATGCCGAAACATAAATTCCTAAACATGCAGTTTCTACTTTCTCATCTCAGTTACATATGCATTTGTTTCTGATCTGATCCCCCTGTGAAATTGGGAGTTGGATCACTTCTCCCAAAGTTATACATCCTCTCTCTCGATTAAGGGGCGGATTAGTTCCCTTAACAAACTGTTCAGATCCCCTTGTGAAATTGGGGTTTGGATCACTTCCCCCAAAGTCATACATCCTCTCTCTTGATTAAGGGGCGGATTAGTTCTCTTAACAACTGTTACAGTCTGTTCATTCCTTACCATGCCATTTCATGTAAATTCATTTTCGCATATTTTCAAAATATGATGCATGACATACAAACGCAATCAAGCATACACAATCCTACTGTTTTGTGATGTAGGCCCGAAGGCACAAGCATACTTCACTTACCTGGCTCCCTAAAAAAGCTCGGTTTCAACTACTTTGGAAGCCTTGCTCACCTAAGTCGAAGGGAAAAATCGGGGAAGAATCTCCTAGCGCACTCTGCTGAGCTGAGGAGCTGAGAGTCGAAAATGATTTGGGAAAATAGTGGCGGCTACAGTGCATTAAACCCAAAACCTCTTTCCTTAAATAAGTTATCCACTTTTAAATTTTCAATTACCCTTATGCCCTTGCCTAATCATCCACTAACCCAACTTTTATTATTGTCATTTAAAGTGTACCATTAATTAAAAGAATAGAGGATTAGTTCGATAGAACCGGGTGTTACAGTAGGTCAAGGCGTGGCCGTCCTGAATTGTGTTGGGACGTGTGCCTACTTGATTCACACTCAAGTGAAAGATAAATGCAACCAGAATGAAAAGAAAACAACAGAGTGTGTAGAAACTGCATTTTAGGGTTGAGTTGAGCATGCATTGTTTTAAAGTGTATTTTTCCCTACTTGCTAAGCATTAGGCTTATGTTTTGTGTTCTATGGTGTAGGTGACGAGTTTTACACAGGTAAGGTAGAGGAGACAGCCCAGGACTAGGCAGCAGTTGGAGGAGTACGGGGTATGCCAGTGCAGGCTATTGTCGGGGCGTCTTGGCCATTGTCTTCCTTGGGTAGTTGTGGGAGGTTAATATTTTGATGTAGTTAGTGGTGGTTGTTTTAAATGGTTTTGGTTTTTTAAATTGTTTAGATTAGGTGAATAACAATGATTTTATAATTTTATGAATATGGTATGTAAATTATTTTGGGCATGTTTTAAACAGTCTTTAAGATATTTACATTTGCAGGTTTTGGGGTTTTGATAATTTTAGGCGTTATGCCGCTCGTTTTGATTTTAAAATAAATAACGTCAGGTTTACGTTCTCTATTTTTTTTATTAACCGTTTTAAGTCGGTTTTTCAAGATTTTTATGGGACACGGAGTTTAAGTTGTCATGATTGTGTGGTAAAAATTTTAGAATTTTTATAGGTGTTTGGCTTGACAGAAAATGAAGAAAAGTGAGAAAAGGTCAAAAAAAATGACAAATGGGGCAGTTTGGCGCGCTGGGCACCTGAGAGGGTGCTGAGCATTCGGCGCTGGGCGTGCGCAGGAGGTGCGCAGCGCGCTGCTGCGCGCGCGATGCGACCGTGCTAGCGCCTAGCAAAATTGTTTTTTTAATTTTTTTTAAAATTCCTATTTCTACTATGTTTTGACCCGACATTTTTCGAAGTATTTTCAACGTATGTTACGCATGTTTTCCAACATTTTCCAAGGGTTCGAAAAACTCAAAAATCGAGTCAAAAATTTATCAAAAATAATTTTAAATGTCGTTTTAATCACGGTTTGGGTTAGCAAAGTAGCGCACTGAGACAGGGCGAGTTCGGGGGCGTTACAAAACAAACGAAAATAAAACACAGGAACAGCAAGAACACAAAAAACAGAAAAGATGGTGTGGTTAAACCCGGATTTGTGCAATCGGTTTTGGATAACCAAATGGGTTTGGAAAATCAAACCAACTTGGTTTTCAACACCCCAAGAGAGCGAGCCAAGCTCTGATACCAAATGTTAGACCGACGCTTGCAAGACAAGCTCAAAGGTCTCAAATGGATCGCAGCTCCTTGGAAATGACTAAACCGAGGAAATCTCAAACAAAAAATGAAGATGAATAATCAAATGTGCTCCAAATGAAACAAAATTTAATGTGATATTAGTGGAGTGAGTGAGTTTTGTGCTGGTGGAAAACGTGTCCAGATTCGTTAAGAAGAAGACGATTTGCAAAACTCCAAGAATTGGCCAATAAACAATATTTTGAGCTTTTGAAAACGTTTCCTTCCAAAGAAGAGAAACCGATTCAATGGACACGGTTTATGGCCTCTTCTTGCTGTTTTCCACTCTCAAGAGAATGAAGAAGAAGAAGCCTATTACAACCCTTATGAGCTACCAAGCTAGAAGGGAGGTTTGGGGGCGCAACCCCTCGGTTGATGAGCAACCGAGCTTACCTTGAAGATCCTTGCTCCAAGCTTCTTCAACAATGAAGGGAAAATCTGTGGATTCTCCTTAGAAATCAGTCAAAAAGTCTACAAACACTAGTAGCCATGATTTATAGACCTAATGGTGGCTGGCTAGGGTTTAGAGTAGGTTGGGCCATCATTTGGGCTTCTTTGCAAGCCATATCTTCAAGTGGGCTAAACCTTTAACCAAGCCACGTCTAACCTACCATCCATTTAGTCCTAAATGCCTAACATACATGCATATAATAAGGTTTAACAAGAAAGCCAACGTTTGCCCAAATAAGTTTTAAATGAAAAAAATTACACGATTTACGGCTCGGAAAGACAAATTCCCATACGAGCATCATGGTCTCCTTACTTGAACTTCCAAGTGATTAGGTGCTTTGGTTGGTCCATGTCCATAGCTTTGATCTCCCACTTCAAGTCTCCCAAGGTGTCCTCCAAGCCTTCGCACGATCTATTACCTGCAAAAGAGACAAGTGTGTAAGTGCATAGGTTAGTTAAATTATGGGCTTGGCCTCGAGACCTTGTAATGGGCAAATGGGGCATCATTTTGGATAGACCTTTTCTTGCTACGAGTCGGGCTCTTATTGATGTGCAAAAAGGTGAGTTGAGCTTGAGAGTTCAGGATGAAGAAGTTACCTTTAATGTGTTCAAGGCAATGAAGTATCTGGGGAAGAATGATGATGTTTTTCGCGTTGAAGTAATCTATTCAGCGACAGACGACGTTTCGCTTCAGCCGGGGATAATAAAGTACATGGTTATGCGTTGTGGATGGATTCTTATGAGCCGAATAGAAGAAAATATTATGAAACTTTGGGTGAAGGTCCGCCACGAACGTTACCATCTATTGAGCAACCACTATGCTCGAGTTGAAGCCACTGCCATCACATTAAAAATATGCTTACTTACAAGCTCCATCTTCTTTACCGTTAATTATCTCTGCTACCCTATCCACTGAAGAAGAAGATAAGTTACTCTGGGTTCTTCGAAAGTTTAAATTGGCAATTGGATGAACTTTAGCAGATATAAAAGGTAAACGTTCTTCATTTTGCATGCATAGAATCCTTATGGAAGAAGATCACAAGCCTTCGGTGGAACATCAACGACGTCTCAAACCCACCATGAAAGAAGTAGTGCGCAAAGAAATTTTAAAGTGGTTGGATGCTGGGGTGATATACCCAATTTTTGATAGCTCGTGAGTTAGCCCCGTCCAAGTTGTACCTAAAAAGGGAGAATGATATTAGTGCAAAATGATAATAATGAGCTCATTCCAACTCGCACTATCCCCGGTTGACGCATTTGTATAGATTATAGGAAGCTAAACAATGCTACAAAAAAATTGATCAAATGCTTGATAGGCTCTCGGTGTAACGCCCCGAATCCTTAAACTCGGTTTGTTACTAAACTCGTGACGTAACTTGATCATAATAGTCCACATATTTATTCATCTATATTTTTTTTTTTTTGACTTAACATAACTTAAAACATCTCATTCAATTCACTGAATATATCCATTATAACTCTCACTCCTGCCGATCACTAAACGACGAGCTTCTAGTTGATCTGCCGGTCAGCACGTGCATCCCACATGATTCATTAAACATCTATCGGCAGGCACACATATTTGCATCTGCCGACAGTCACGTGCAACCCGTGTGATCAATTAAAACTCACTTCCTCTACCGGTCAGTAAACGACAAAGAACTCACTTCCTCTACCGGTGACGTCAGTCGGAAGACAAACCTACCCGACTTCCATCACAATTCTTCTACCGATGACGTCAGCCGGAAGACAAATACTTTTCCTCTTCCGATGACGTCAGCCGGAAGACAAACTCTCCCGACTTCCATCACATTTCTTCTACCGATGACGTCAGCCGGAAGACAAATACTTTTCCTCTTCCGATGACGTCAGCCGGAAGACAAACTCATTCCCTCCAATATTCCTCAGCGGAAGACATCCTGGTTTTCTCAGACTTCTATCTAGATAAACGTAGACCTCGTAACTTAAATCTTAATGGCCAAAACTCATCGGAATAATCCATAAATTCATTCAAACTCACACAGCGGAAGACTTAGGTAAAATAACTCATTCTATATCTTCACAAATATTTTCAGACTCAGTACTCATATTAGACAGACTTAAAGCTCAATATTCGAAAGTAAACTCATCATACTTAGACTTCCTTGTTCATAAACATTATTAAATCTTAAAAGCTTAAACCAGAGAGTCATGTTCGCCATCCAGCCACAGATTTTCCACCCTGATCACTTCCAGCAACCGAACTCAGACACTTTCATCAATCTTGAAATCCTCACCTGATATTTCTTCACCTACATCATAAGGTGTAACTGTAAGCCTAAGGCTTAGTAAGGAATGCAAACTATTATGAGTTCATGAATGCATAACTTGGAGAAAACATGCTCATGAGTCTTTTCTTTTCGTGTACTTAGTCTTAATCATCATTCATAATCGTATCTCGTATTCATTGATCATAATAATCATTCATGGACATGCTCATATTCATCATTCGTATTCTTCATTACATTATGTGGATTAAGAGAGGATTTGTGCTGGTAAAGGGGGTTCGACAGTGAGTTTGATCATGGTCCCTACTGCGGGTCGTATTCATATGTCCTACTGCGGACTGTGACATGCGCCGAACCACCCCCAACCCTCACTTAACCACGTTGCATAAGTTTTATCTTCTTATCTTATTCATGGGAAAACATATTTCAAAACATTTTCATATGCTTGAGAAGTAAAACATGATGCATAACATAAATGCACTTAATCATCGAACTAAGACAGGGGAGTATATCAGAATACCAGAATCATATCCATCGACATTTCATCGAACTTATAGCTGACAACATTCACTAAATGTAACATAATCCTTTGATGTAGGGCCCTATTGGCCGGAAACTTAGTACATTCACTTACCTGGATTCCTTAGCAACTTGAATCACTTTCTCTTCAACTTCTTCACCTAAAACATTCCACATTACAGTAGTTAAAATAAAGTCCTAAAAGTTCTACTCGAAAGTCATCCTAGAATCTAACAGCTAAAGTCATTCCAATTCCACTGTTTGACACACTGCAGTCTGAAATCCGAAACTAGGTGGACAGGTTTTACCATTGATTAAATCCGAGTTGGTTACTTTAAAATGTTCAGAATCGATTTGGGATGGCATTTCTACTCTCAGACTTAAAAGAGTCTAAAACTACTCGGCCACTGCTAGAAATCCGAACTCAAATGCCGAGTTGAAAGCAGGGCTTTAATCACTAATAAATGACTACATTGTCCATTTCATACCTCGGGTGCAGATTGCAGAGAAAAGCAGGCTGAAACCAGCCGTCGGCAAGGGGAGGTTCTGATAGCCGAGAGTAAAAGCTTGGGAGAGAAGGAATCGCCGAGAGGGAATGTCGGCTACAGTGGTAATAAATGAGGTTTAAGGTTTCCATTTCCTATTTATACCTAACCCATAAATTTTAATTACAAAACTGCCACCCAACCTAGTTTTACTCAACTTGTAATAATTTTATCTTAACATTAAATTTAAATCATAAAGGTTAAATAAGAGGGTGACAATGAAAATGGTCAGAAAATCACCTGACCGAAATGTCGGGTGTTACATCCACCCCTCCTTAAACAAAATTTTCGTCCTCGAAAATTGCTCAAGCAAATAACTTAGGATATTTGTCCAGCATCTCCTGCTGTCTTTCCCATGTGGCTTCTTCAATGCCGTGATTTGTCCATAAAACTTTCACCAATGGAATCTCTTTGTTTCTCAGAGTCTTGACTGCATATTCCAAAATCTGTATTGGTTTCTCTTCATATACTAAATTAGGCTCAACTTCAATTTCTGTCGGTTCAACAACCTGAGTCGGATCACGTATGCATTTCCTTAGCATAGACACATGAAAGACATTGTGAACCTTTTCCAAAGATGGGGGCAAAAGTAATCTATAGGCTGTACTGCCAATTCTTGCTAAGACAGGGAATGGTCCAACAAATCGTGGATTAAGCTTTCCCTTTTTACCAAATCTTAAGACTCCTCGAAATGGTGAAATCTTCAGGAAAACTTCATCACCAACAGAAAATTCAAGATCTCTTCTTCTTTGGTCCGCATAACTCTTCTGTCGGCTTTGTGCAGTTAACATTCTCCTCCTAATAATCGTAATCTTGTTTGACATCTGTTGTAAAATCTCGGGGCCTAAAAGTTTTGCTTCGCCAACCTCATCCCAGTACAAAGGTGACCTACATTTCCTGCCATACAAAGCTTCATAGGGTGCCATACCAATAGTGGACTGGTAACTGTTGTTGTAAGAAAACTCAATCAGAGGTAGGTGTCTACTCCATGTAGTCTGAAAGTCTAGCACACATGCTCTCAACATATCCTCGAGTATCTGAATGGTCCTCTCGGATTGTCCATCTGTCTGCGGGTGAAAGGCGGTGCTGAAGGATAATTTTGTGTCTAAGGTACCTTGTAAACTTTTCCAGAATCGGGAGGTGAATCTAGGGTCACGGTCAGAAACTATGGATACGGGAATCCCATGCAATCTGATAATTTCTTGAACATAAAGATTAGCAAGTTGGTCCATCGTGTAGGTTGTCTTAACAGGTAAGAAATGAGCTGACTTTGTCATCCTATCAATCACAACCCATATACTGTCATGTCCTCTAGTTGTCTTAGGTAAACCTACGACAAAATCCATGGCAATGTTTTCCCACTTCCATTCGGGAATAGGTAGAGGCTGAAGGGTACCCCCTGGTCGTTGGTGCTCTGCTTTAACTTGCTGGCATACCAAGCATGACTCTACATACTTGGCGACATCCCTCTTCATATTAGGCCACCAATAAAGTAACTTCAAGTCTCGATACATCTTGGTGCTACCAGGATGTACAGAAAAGGAAGACGAGTGAGCCTCGGCCAAAATCAACTTACGTAGTTCTTCATCACTAGGGACATACCATCGATTTCTAAATCTCAGGATTCCATCGTTGGAAAGACTAAACTCGGAGGTGGCATCCTTCAACTTATTCATCATACTGTTATTCACCTCGGAATCCTTCTGTTGTGACTCTTTGATCTTTTCCAAAACCGTTGGTTGAATGGTCAAATCGGTAAGTAAGGCTGACAACTCTGGAACTAGTTCCAATTCAAACTTCTGAACTTCAGTCCTCAAGGGTGCAGACAAAACTGACATTGCGGGTTGCATTGTCTTTGACATCCTGCTCAAGGCATCGGCTACAGCATTAGCCTTACCCGGGTGATACTTGATTTCAAAGTCATAGTCCTTAACAAATTCTAACCAACGTCTTTGTCTCATGTTTAATTCCTTTTGGGTGAAAAGATACTTTAAACTCTTGTGGTCAGAAAATACATCGCACTGCCGTCCATACAAATAGTGCCTCCAAATTTTTAAAGCAAAAACAACCGCAGCTAGCTCTAAATCATGAGTGGGGTAATTCTGTTCATAACCTTTTAGCTGCCTAGAGGCATACGCCACAACTTTACCTTCTTGCATCAAAACACATCCCAAACCAATCTTGGATGCGTCACAATAAACACTAAATTTTCCTTCTTCAGTTGGGAGAGTTAATAGTGGGGCTGTCGTTAACTTCTGTTTCAATGATTGGAAGCTATCTTCACAAGCTTCGGTCCAAGAGTACTTGAGGTCCTTCTTGGTTAAATTAGTCAAAGGTTTAGCTATCATAGAGAATCCTTTAATGAACTTTCTATAATAGCCAGCCAGACCAAGGAAACTTCGAACTTCACTGACATTCTTTGGCTGTGGCCAGTCCTTAACGGCCTGAACCTTAGTTGGATCTACTGATATGCCCTCAGCAGAAATGACATGACCTAAAAAGTTGACTTTATCCAGCCAAAATTCACATTTGGACAATTTGGCATATAGTTGCTGCTGTTTTAAGGTTGATAACACTATTCTCAAATGTTCTGCATGGTCGGTTTCAGTCTGTGAGTATATTAAAATGTCATCTATAAACACAATTACAAACTTATCCAGGTACTCACGAAACACTCGGTTCATCAAGTCCATGAAAGCTGCAGGCGCGTTAGTCAGTCCAAATGACATTACAAGAAATTCATAGTGTCCGTAGCGGGTTCTGAAGGCTGTCTTTGGTATATCTCCTTCCTTAACCTTCAGTTGGTAATATCCCGAACGTAAGTCAATCTTTGAGAACACCTTAGCTCCTTGTAGTTGGTCAAACAGGTCATCAATCCGGGGTAAAGGATATTTATTCTTGACTGTCAACTTATTTAGTTCTCTGTAGTCTATACACATTCTAAGAGAACCATCTTTCTTTTTAACGAAAAGGACAGGTGCACCCCAGGGAGAACTACTAGAACGTATAAATCCCTTGTCAACTAATTCCTGTAGTTGGACCTTTAATTCTTTTAACTCAACAGGTGCCATTCGATAAGGGTTCTTAGACACAGGTAATGCCTCGGGGTATGTATCAATCACAAATTCTATCTCTCTATCGGGCGGTAGTCCCGGTAAATCGTCCAAGAATGCTTCAGGAAACTCTCGTACTGTAGGAATATCTTGTAGTTCCACCTTATTCTTTACTCGGACATCCATTATGTTAGCTAGACAACTCAAACAACCACTCTTCAGTAACCGTTGAGTCACTAGAGGGGATATAATTGGTATCTTACTCATTTTTGGAATAGCTTGGAAGGTATACCGATCGCCATTTGGGGGTCGGAAATCAACTAGGCCAGACCTACAACTAATCGTGGCATAATGCCTAAATAACCAATCCATTCCTAAAATAATTTCATATCCTTTCATGTCAATCATAATCAGTTCTACATATAGCTCCTTATCTCCTAAGGACAAAACATCACCCTTCAACATTTGCTCAGAATGTAAGGACTTCCCTGATGGTAACATAACTCTATACGGTTTATCAACTGGTGAAAGTTCTAACTTATGTTTACACACAAACAGGGTTGCTATGAATGAGTGTGTGGCTCCCGTATCAATAAGTGTATAAGCAGAAAGACCACAAACCATAATGGTACCTGATATGACCGTGCGTGGTTCAGCATCTTCATCCTCCATCATAGCATAGACTCTTGGTGCAACTCTGATTCGATTCGGGTCTGATGGCATCGGGCAGTCTCTGGCTATGTGTCCAACCTTGTCACATCTATAGCAACGGCCAGAGTGCAGCTTGCACTCACCATGGTGATTCTTCTGGCAGTTGGAACATAGGGGAGCCGAAGGTCGCTTTCCTCTTCCTTGGTCATCACTTGGATTGAAGGATCTCTTAACACCTTGCTGTTGTTGTTGTTGGTTCCTGTTCTGCTGGGGTTGCCATCCCTTGTTCTGTCGTGGTGGTGGTTGAGTCTCCTTAGTGAACTTCTTTGGTTGCTCACGCTGTGCATAAGCTGTCATCTCAGCCTCCTCCAGTTCTAAGGCCTTAGCCGTCACTTCGCCATAAGGTACATTGTGTATCCCAGAAGTCTTTACCTTCACATACAAACTCGGCTTTAGTCCTTGAACAAATTGATAAATCTTGTCCTCATCATTCTCAACCAATCGGGGAGCAAACCGTGATAAAGCATCAAATTTGCATATATAATCTGTCACAGAGCCAGATTGTCGCAGATTCATGAACTCTTTCTTCTTGCTGGCCTGAACGGTCCTATTGAAGTACTTGTCAAAGAAGGCAGTCTTAAACATATCCCAAGTCATAGTCTCTGCATTAACAGTGCTCTGAAGAGAATCCCACCAATGTCTTGCATTCAGCTCCAAATGATAAACAGCATAGGTGACTCTATCTCCTTCATCTACTTTTGCATACTTGAACATGTCCTCAATCTTACGAATCCATTCCTCAGCATACACAGGGTCCGGAATTTGGCCATTAAATGTTGGTGGCCTAAGCCTGTGGAAGCGCTCACCCCCATGATCATGAGTTACATTAGAGCTGGAGTTCCCAAGCTCTTCCCTAGTAATCACTAGTTGTTCTATTTGTCGTGATTGGCGATTAACTAATTCTATCAGCTGAGCAACGGTGGTACTACCCACGTTGTCTTCCCTCTGTTGACCTCTTACCATCTTGAGATTCCTAAACAATAATAGAAACACATCTTAACATAATGACATCACTAGAATCGTAAACACTTACAGTTGTTGGAGAGTACTCAGGTGGCAATCTGTGCTGGGAGGCAGTCTACAGAACCGATTTTAGAACCTGGCTTAGCTCTGATACCATAATTGTAACGCCCCGAATCCTTAAACTCGGTTTGTTACTAAACTCGTGACGTAACTTGATCATAATAGTCCACATATTTATTCATCTATATTTTTTTTTTTTTGACTTAACATAACTTAAAACATCTCATTCAATTCACTGAATATATCCATTATAACTCTCACTCCTGCCGATCACTAAACGACGAGCTTCTAGTTGATCTGCCGGTCAGCACGTGCATCCCACATGATTCATTAAACATCTATCGGCAGGCACACATATTTGCATCTGCCGACAGTCACGTGCAACCCGTGTGATCAATTAAAACTCACTTCCTCTACCGGTCAGTAAACGACAAAGAACTCACTTCCTCTACCGGTGACGTCAGTCGGAAGACAAACCTACCCGACTTCCATCACAATTCTTCTACCGATGACGTCAGCCGGAAGACAAATACTTTTCCTCTTCCGATGACGTCAGCCGGAAGACAAACTCTCCCGACTTCCATCACATTTCTTCTACCGATGACGTCAGCCGGAAGACAAATACTTTTCCTCTTCCGATGACGTCAGCCGGAAGACAAACTCATTCCCTCCAATATTCCTCAGCGGAAGACATCCTGGTTTTCTCAGACTTCTATCTAGATAAACGTAGACCTCATAACTTAAATCTTAATGGCCAAAACTCATCAGAATAATCCATAAATTCATTCAAACTCACACAGCGGAAGACTTAGGTAAAATAACTCATTCTATATCTTCACAAATATTTTCAGACTCAGTACTCATATTAGACAGACTTAAAGCTCAATATTCGAAAGTAAACTCATCATACTTAGACTTCCTTGTTCATAAACATTATTAAAATCTTAAAAGCTTAAACCAGAGAGTCATGTTCGCCATCCAGCCACAGATTTTCCACCCTGATCACTTCCAGCAACCGAACTCAGACACTTTCATCAATCTTGAAATCCTCACCTGATATTTCTTCACCTACATCATAAGGTGTAACTGTAAGCCTAAGGCTTAGTAAGGAATGCAAACTATTATGAGTTCATGAATGCATAACTTGGAGAAAAACATGCTCATGAGTCTTTTCTTTTCGTGTACTTAGTCTTAATCATCATTCATAATCGTATCTCGTATTCATTGATCATAATAATCATTCATGGACATGCTCATATTCATCATTCGTATTCTTCATTACATTATGTGGATTAAGAGAGGATTTGTGCTGGTAAAGGGGGTTCGACAGTGAGTTTGATCATGGTCCCTACTGCGGGTCGTATTCATATGTCCTACTGCGGACTGTGACATGCGCCGAACCACCCCCAACCCTCACTTAACCACGTTGCATAAGTTTTATCTTCTTATCTTATTCATGGGAAAACATATTTCAAAACATTTTCATATGCTTGAGAAGTAAAACATGATGCATAACATAAATGCACTTAATCATCGAACTAAGACAGGGGAGTATATCAGAATACCAGAATCATATCCATCGACATTTCATCGAACTTATAGCTGACAACGTTCACTAAATGTAACATAATCCTTTGATGTAGGGCCCTATTGGCCGGAAACTTAGTACATTCACTTACCTGGATTCCTTAGCAACTTGAATCACTTTCTCTTCAACTTCTTCACCTAAAACATTCCACATTACAGTAGTTAAAATAAAGTCCTAAAAGTTCTACTCGAAAGTCATCCTAGAATCTAACAGCTAAAGTCATTCCGATTCCACTGTTTGACACACTGCAGTCTGAAATCCGAAACTAGGTGGACAGGTTTTACCATTGATTAAATCCGAGTTGGTTACTTTAAAATGTTCAGAATCGATTTGGGATGGCATTTCTACTCTCAGACTTAAAAGAGTCTAAAACTACTCGGCCACTGCTAGAAATCCGAACTCAAATGCCGAGTTGAAAGCAGAGCTTTAATCACTAATAAATGACTACATTGTCCATTTCATACCTCGGGTGCAGATTGCAGAGAAAAGCAGGCTGAAACCAGCCGTCGGCAAGGGGAGGTTCTGATAGCCGAGAGTAAAAGCTTGGGAGAGAAGGAATCGCCGAGAGGGAATGTCGGCTACAGTGGTAATAAATGAGGTTTAAGGTTTTCATTTCCTATTTATACCTAACCCATAAATTTTAATTACAAAACTGCCACCCAACCTAGTTTTACTCAACTTGTAATAATTTTATCTTAACATTAAATTTAAATCATAAAGGTTAAATAAGAGGGTGACAATGAAAATGGTCAGAAAATCACCTGACCGAAATGTCGGGTGTTACACTCAGGACACGAATTTTATTGCTTTTTTGATGGATATTCTAGGTACAATCAAATAGCCATAGCTCCCAAAGATCAAGAGAAGACCACATTCACTTGCCCCTACGGTACCTTCGCATTCCGGCGAATGCCATTTGGTTTTTGTAATGCCCCTTCCACCTTTCAACGATGTATGATGGCTATATTTTTTGACATGGTCGAGCACATTATTAAGATATTTATGGATGATTTTTCTTTTTTTGGGTTGTCTTTTGATTGATGTCTAGAGAATTTGGATATGGTGTTGCGACGCTGTGAAGAAACAAATTTGGTATTGAACTGGGAGAAGTGTCATTTTATGGTACGTGAAGGAATTGTATTAGGCTACCATATATCTTCCAAAGGTATAGACGTGGATCGTGTCAAGATTGAAACGATTGATAAGCTACCACCACCCGTCTCAGTAAAAGGCATGCGCAGTTTCTTGGGACATGCGAGATTTTATTGCAGATTGATCAAGGATTTTAGCAAAATCACCAAGCCGTTGTGTAATTTGCTAGAAAAGGGTGTGGAGTTCAATTTTGATGAGGAGTGTTTAACTGTATTCAATTTGTTGAAAGAGAAGCTCACTTCCGCACCCATTGCTGTACCACCAGATTGAGATTTTTCATTCGAAATTATGAGCAATGCAAGTGATTTTGCAATTGGAGCAGTTTTGGGACAGTGCAAAGATAAGATGTTCCGCACTATTTATTATGCTAGTCGAGTCCTCAATGAAACTCAATTGAATTATGCCACAATGGAAAAAGAGTTACTTGCAGTGGTTTTTGCCTTCGACAAATTTCGGACATATCTTATTGACAATAAGGTAATAGTCTTCACCGATCATTCAGCTAATACCTTATAATTAAAAAGGATGCAAAACCACCCCTCATTCGTTGGGTCTAACTACCCCAAGAATTTGACGTTGAAATAAAAGACAAGAAGGGCACAGAGAATTTAGTAGCAGATCATTTGTCGAGACTCGAACCTCAAAAACAAGTGAAAAATGATAGAATACCAATTGTCGATACTTTTCCATATGAACACTTTTTTGCATTGATAATGCACCATGACATGAAGATATCGTCAATTTCATTGCAAGTAAAATTATTCCTACCGAGCTCTATTCTTTCCAAAGAAAGAAATTCTTTACCGATGCTAAACACTATTATTGGGAGGAGCCCTTTCTTTACAAGCATTGTGCGGACAAAATCATAAGGTGGCATGTTCCGGAAGAGGAGATAAAAAATATATTGAGACATTGTCATTCACTAGAGTGTGGGGGTCACTTTGGTGGGAAGCGAACAACAGCAAAGGTGTTACAATGTGGCTTTTATTGGCCTACTATTTTTAAAGATGCTCACTTCTTTGCCGTTTCCTGTGATTGTTGCCAATGCACCGGCAATATTTCATGCCGCGATGAGATGCCGCTGACCAATATTATTGAAGTAGAATTATTTGATGTTTGGGGGATCAATTTCATGGTCCATTTCCTGCTTCATTTAACAACAAATATATTCTTCTAGCCGTCGATTATGTTTCAAAATGGGTGGAGGCAGCTGCTACACCGACTAATGATGGTAGTGGTGCTCAATTTTCTTCGCAAAAATATTTTCACTTGATTCGGCATTCCGAGGGCTATCATCAGCGATGAAGGTACACATTTTTGTAATAAACAATTTGAACCTTTATTGTTGAAATATAGTGTGAAGTATCGCAAGGCTCTCAGGTATCATTCACAATCCAATGGGCAAGCCGAGGTTTCAAATAGAGAGATCAAGGTAATTCTTGAAAAGACGATAAGCTCGTCACGCAAAGATTGGTCACACAAGCTAGATGATTCTCTATGGGCATATCGAACGACATTCAAAATGCCGTTAGGTATGTTACCATACCGTCTGGTTCTTGGTAAAGTCTGTCATCTCCTAGTGGAACTAGAGCATCGTGCCATGTGCGCTATAAAAAAATTAAACATGGAGCTACAAGCAGCAGGAGTAACAGCCCCAGAGGGATCGTCACATAATCCATATCTTTCTTAATCATTTAGTTCTTATTACTCACACTCTACTCATTTTCGGTAATATATTTTTTTTTTGAAACATAACTTAACTCAAAATGTCGTACATAATTCACTAGGCATCATTCGGCAAAGGAATACTTTACGCATCTGCCGGCGGGCAGTGCAATGTGTATCGGCTGGTGAAGGGAAGCTTAAACCTTTAGACTGCACCTGCCGATTGAGGAATAAAATCACATCTACCGGTCACTAGACGACAAAACCATGTTTATATCATCTGGTAAAGAAACTCTTTAGATCATACGGTGAAATAAGGGGACATCATCCGGTGAAATAAGGGGACATCATCCGGTGAACATGTGCTTCTCACGTGAATAATTAAAACATGACCCGGTCACTAAACGACAAATAACATCCTCATCATACGGTGACTTTATTACACTACATCTGCCGATCACTAGATGACAAAATAACACTCTCATCATCCGATGGCTTAAACACTCTACATCTGCCGATCGCTAGACGACAAAATAGTACTTACATCTTCCGATGGCTTAAACACTCTACATCTACCGGCCACTGGGCGATGAAATAACAATTACATCATCCGGTAACCTAAATACTCTACATCTGTCGATCGCTAGACGACAAAATAGCACGTTCGTCATCCGATGGCTTAAACACTCTACATCTGCCGATGACGTCAGCCGGATGATTGCCTTATCCAACTTCTATCAGACGGCAGAAAACACTATAATCATCAACAACTTCATCCAATAGAAATTACCACAACTCACCCGAATCATAACTTAATTTCAACACCCCTAATACCGTACCCGTATTTCCTGTATTTTTTTTTTTTTTATACTTTTTACTTTTCTATGCTTTAAATAAAACTTAATGCGGAATCGAAACTGAAGTTGAAATCAGAACTGAAGTCGGAATTAAAAATGAACTTTAAAAGCATTTAAAACAAAACCTTTAATAAATAATTAAAACTAAAACATTTAATAAATCTTAAAAAAAAATAAAATAAAAGAAGGGAGGGCAGAATCGGAATTCTGCCCTCGTGAATGGAGCAGCGCTCGGTCGCTGCTCTGTGCAGCGACCAGGCGCTGGTCGCTGCTATGTGTGCAGCGACCAGTCGCTGGTCGCTGCAATGTGTGCAGCGACTGCACACAGCAGCGACTGCACTCTCTGGAAATTTTTGAGGTTTCCAGAGAGTAACCAACCTTTCACTCTAACATTTTCACCTCTCAGGAACGTGATTCCAGAGAGCAGAACTCAACATTTTTCATTTATACTTCTCCCACATTTTTCTTAGCCAGAAACCACTTCTTCCATTCTTACACCCAGATCACAAAATACACCCGACACACTTTTAACCGAATCAATTTTAAGAAAACAAATTGCGTGGTTATGTTTAAAAACTGAGTATCCTTCAATACCGAACTTTTACCAAAAATACATTTCAAAACGTTTTCAAACATCAAAACAACCTATCAACTACCAGACCAAGCATCCTAATATTTTCTATACAGTTTATCATCAGTCCAAAATATCTCAAAAACCCCCAAAACCTTTACGTACATCCCCCACGGATCAAAACGCGCCTCGACTGCTCAGCGCACACCCACGGCCATCATCCATCAACTGCATCCCATGCTAGGAGGAGGAACGTCGTCCTCACCTGGCTCAATGTCTCCTAAAATATCACCTACACCATACAGACACATATGAGATATTGAAATCTCAGTAAGCTACGTAAATGCAGATGCATGCGTGCAGTGCATATGGAGTTCAGAAAACATGCATATCAGACATATCAGGTCATTTCATACAGATTGCCACCGAGATATCAGCCCTCTAAATGGAAAGGATACATCCCGCGGTCGGACTACCACTTTCGATTTAGAGGAGGGGGGTACATGCTCACAAACCCTACAGCCATGCCTGAGCCCCATCCCGCGTGACCAGATACAGATTACGTATTTTCATTCATTATTCATTTCATTTGAAAACTTGTGCAGAAATCCATTTTCATGCCATTTTGAAACACGTGATGCATGAACAGTTATAAGCATAATGTAACCATACAATAAACAAACACATGTATACCATCAAGACCGAAATAAACTAACCTATAAACAATTAAACCTAACTACCCAACCAAAAGCAGATTAAACAAACAACTCTTCAAGGATCCTCGATACGACATCGAAGTATGGTGTAGACCGATTGGTCAAAGTAAGTCACGAAAACTTACCTTGGGCGCGCAAAATCTCAAGCTTCGATCACGGGAGTCGTGTGTCTAGGGTAGCGAGAGGAAGAGAAACCGTGAAGAAATCGGAACGAATGGGAGGAGAAACGGAGTCGGATCGTGAGAAATCGTCGGCGGCCGAGAGGGTTTGCGAAGGAGAAAAGAGAAAACAGAATGAAATCGCAGAATGAAATCGCAGAAGTGAAGGAAAGTTGATTTTTATTAAAATTAACTTTGGCAAATTACGTTTTCGCCCTTCTTTAGTTTTTATATAGATTTCTTCTTTCTGTTTGTTAATCGTCTAGCTATTCGGTTTCACCAAACCTCCACATTTCACCAATACGTCCAACTTAATATTCGGGATTTAACAAAACTATCCGTTCGCAATTTGGACCTCGTTTACTATTTTTATTAAAACGTCCATTATATTACGATAGAGGTAATTACTCGGAATATAGCGGTTAATCTCCGAAAATTCCCAAAATTTCCTTAAAATTCCTATTATTCGTTAGGATCGTAAAGACGTTTTCTTTTTGTAAAACGGACCTGATTTGACATATTTACCTAAAATGCCCTTATATAATAAAATAACAATATAATATATTATATCTGAAATCCGTACAAGCTGGGTATTACATTAATAACCATAAACCTCAATGAGTAAGAATCATAATCTCATCCAAAATACGCATAGCGGAAGGCTTAAGCAAAACAAACCGTTCAATAATCTTTAAAATCATCATCAGACTCTTTAGTCTAATCATCCAAATCTAGATCTCATGGTTATAAGAAATTCTATTCTACTTAGACATCTGTTTATCATAAACTTCACTGACATACTATGAGCATAATCAGGGGACTTAATCGCCTACCATGCCTTGCACTGTCGTACTGAGCATCCTCCGGCAACCAGCTTTAAACATCATCTCTGGACTGAAAATCCTCACCTGCTAACTCTTCACCTACATCATAAGGTTTAACTATAAGCCTAATGCTTAGTAAGGAATGCAACACTAACATGGATGCATGAATGTATAATTTGGGAAATCACATGCTCATAAGTCTTTTCTTTTTAATATCTTTGCTTGTAATCATCATTCATAGTCATGGATCATATTCATCATTCATAGTCATGGATCATATTCATCATTCATAGTCATGGATCATATTCATCAATCATAGTCATTGATCATATTCATCATTCGTAGTCATTGATCATATTCTTCATTTAAGTTGTGTGGATTAAGAGAGGATTTGTGCCGGTAAAGGGGGTTTGATAGTGAGAGTGCACATAGTTCCCTTGCGGGTCGTATCATGGTCCTTCTTTTGGACAGTGACATACGCCGAACCGCCCCCAACCCTCACTTAGTCCACGTTGCATAAGTTTTATCTTTTTACTTTATTCATAAGAAAACCATGCCCTTAAAACATTTTCATATGCATAAAATAGTCAAGATGCATGTACTTGGAAATTCTTAAATCATCAAGCTACAGAACAGAGCACTAACCAACATGAAACCTTACCATTGAACTAATCATCAACATAAATGCTAGACAGTAACATGAAGGAACTGCTAATCATCGTATGAGTTTCTACCTAGCATCCTTTGATGTAGGGTCCTAATGACCGAGAAACCTATACATTCACTTACCTGGTCTCCTTAGCAATTTGAGCTCCTTTCTCTTCCAACTTCTTCACCTAAAACATTAACATTGCAGTAGTTAAAACAAAATCCTATTAGTTCTAATCACAAATCATCCTAGGATCTAATAGCTATAGTCACTCCCGAATCCTTAGTATAGTTCTCTGTGCAGTTTGAAATCCAAAACCCAGAACAGACAGATTCGATAAGCGATATCTCAGGGGTGGTTGTTTAATGTCCAAAATCGATTCGGAATGATATTACTACATTCAGATTTTAAATATCCTTACTAATACTCGGCCATTGAAGAATCTAGAACCCCAACACATAGCTGAAACAGAGCTTAACGACTGAAAGATAGCTACATTGTCAGACTCGTACCTCGAGCACAAAGTAGCCGAGAAGAAGCAAGGAAATCGATCGTCGAAGGAGGGATTTCCAGCTGACAGAGAGCGAGAGCTTGGGAGAGAAGAAATCGCCGGGAGTTGGGGATGTCGGCTACAGTGGTTTAAATGAGGTTTGAATCCTTTCCTTTTTCTTTAAATACTGGCCTCAATCCTCCATTATTACAACTTTGCCACTCAACCTAGTTTAGATCCACATGTAATTAATTAAGCTTGGCATAAAACCCTAAACCGTGAAGATTGAATATTCGTGACCGTTCATACAGTTTAGGAAGTCACCTGGTTGAAGTTGTCGGGTGTTACATCCACCCCTCCTTAAACAAAATTTTTGTCCCCGAAAATTGATCAAGCGAAGAGTTCAGGATATCTGTCCATCATGTCCTGCTGTCTTTCCCATGTGGCTTCCTCGATACCATGATTCATCCATAAAACTTTCACCAGTGGAATTTCTTTATTCCTCAGAATTTTCACTACAGATTCTAAAATTCGTACTGGCTTCTCTTCATACGTTAGTGTCGGCTCAATCTCAAAATCCACTGGTTTAACAACTTGAGTAGGGTCCCGTATGCATTTTCTTAACATCGACACATGGAAGACATTATGAATCATTTCCAATGATGGAAGCAATTGCAATCTATAAGCCGCACTGCTAATCCTTTCTAAGATGGGGAATGGTCCAATAAATCTTGGGTTTAGCTTTCCTTTCTTACCAAATCTTAAAACTTCTTTAAATGGTGAAATCCTCAGGAAAACTTCATCGCCAACAGAAAACTCAAGGTCTCTTCTCCTCTGGTCTGCATAACTCTTCTGTCGGCTCTGTGCAGTTATCATTCTTTTCCTAATAGTGGCAATCTTGTCTGACATCTGTTGCAAAATCTCGGGACCTAGGAGTTTTGCTTCACCGACCTCATCCCAGTACAAAGGTGACCTGCACTTCCTGCCATACAGTGCCTCATAAGGTGCCATACCTATGGTGGATTGGTAACTATTGTTGTAAGAGAATTCAACCAATGGCAGGTATCGACTCCATGATGTCTGGAACTCAAGCACACATGCCCTCAACATATCCTCAAGTATTTGAATTGTCCATTCAAATTGTCCATCGGTTTGTGGGTGGAAGGCAGTGCTGAAAGATAATTTTGATCCTAATGTGCCTTGTAAGCTTTGCCAAAACCTTGAGGTGAATCTAGGATCACGATCGGATACAATAGATAAAGGAACTCCATGCAACCTGATGATTTCTTGGACATACAGATCAGCAAGCTGGTCCATTGTGAAAGTCATTCTTACAGGTATAAAGTGTGCCGACTTTGTCATTCTATCAACCACGACCCAAATACTATCATGTCCTTTAGTTGTCTTTGGCAAACCTACTACAAAATCCATAGCAATGTTTTCCCACTTCCATTCAGGGATTGGTAGGGGTTGAAGGGTACCTCCTGGGCGTTGGTGTTCTACCTTAACCTGTTGGCATATCAAACATGACTCCACATACATAGCAACATCCCTCTTCATATTTGGCCACCAATAATGTAACCTTAGATCCCGATACATCTTGGTGCTACTAGGATGCACAGAAAAGGAAGAAGAATGAGCTTCAGCCAAGATCAACTCACGCAACTCCTTATCATTCGGAATGTACCATCGGTTCTTAAATTTAAAAGTGCCATCACTAGAGAGACTGAACTCCGAGGAGACGTCCTTTAACTTATTCATCATGCTACTATTCTCCTTCGAATCCTTTTGTTGTGCCTCCTTGATCCTATCCAAAATAGTTGGTCGGATAAATAAATCAGCCAGTAAAGCTGACAGCTCAGGAACAATTTCCAATTCGAACCTCTGAACTTCCTTCCTCAAAGGTATAGACATGGTTGATAATGCGGGTTGCATTGTCGTTGACATTCTGCTTAAAGCATCGGCTACAACATTGGCCTTGCCTGGATGATACTTAATTTCGAAGTCATAGTCTTTAACAAATTCTAACCAACGTCTCTGTCTCATGTTTAATTTCTTTTGAGTAAAGAGGTACTTCAGGCTTTTATGGTCGGAAAATACCTCACACTGTTGTCCATATAGATAATGTCTCCAAATCTTTAATGCAAACACAACTGCGGCTAATTCCAAATCGTGAGTGGGGTAGTTCTGTTCATAATTCTTTAGCTGCCTAGAGGCATACGCTATAACCTTGCCTTCTTGCATCAAAACACACCCCAGTCCAACTTTGGTTGCATCACAATAAACACTAAACTTTCCTCCTTCAGTTGGGAGAGTCAAAAGTGGAGCTGTCGTTAACTTCAGCTTAAGTGTCTGGAAGCCATCTTCACAAGCTTCGGTCTAAGAGTACTTGGTGTCCTTCTTTGTCAAACTAGTTAAAGGCTTAACTATCATAGAAAATCCCTTAATAAACTTCCTATAATAACCTGCCAAACCAAGAAAACTACGGACTTCACTAACATTCCTTGGTTGTGGCCAGTCCTTAACAGCCTGAATCTTAGTTGGATCTACTGATATACCCTCAGCAGAAATGACATGGCCTAAAAAGTTAACCTTATACAACCAGAACTCACATTTGGATAACTTGGCATAAAGTTGTTGCTGTCTCAGGGTGGTCAAAACTATCCTTAAGTGTTCCATATGGTCAGCCTCAGTCTTTGAGTATATGAGAATATCATCTATAAATACAATCACAAACTTGTCCAAGTAATCACGAAACACTCGATTCATCAAATCCATAAAAGCTGCAGGTGCATTAGTTAAACCAAACGACATCACAAGGAATTCATAATGTCCATAACGGATCCTGAAGGCAGTCTTAGGTATATCACTCTCCTTAACTTTCAGTTGATAGTACCCTGAACGCAAATCAATCTTTGAAAACACTTTAGCTCCTTGCAATTGGTCAAACAAGTCATCAATACGGGGCAAGGGGTATTTATTCTTAATGGTTAACTTATTTAGCTCTCTATAGTCTATGCACATTCTGAGGGAACCATCTTTCTTCTTAACGAACAACACAGGTGCACCCCAGGGAGAACTACTAGAGCGTATGAATCCCTTGTCTACTAATTCCTGTAGTTGGACTTTTAACTCCTTTAGCTCGACAGGTGCCATGCGATAAGGATTCTTAGATACGGGTAATGCCTCGGGATACGTATCAATTACAAATTCTATTTCTCTATCGGGCGGTAATCCTGGCAAATCATCCATAAACACATCAGGGAACTCTTTAATTATAGAAATATCTTGTAGCTCTATTTTGTTCTTTACCCGATTATCGATCACACTGGCTAGATAACTCTCACAACAATCTTTCAATAACCGTTGAGCCTCTAGCGAGGATATAATCGGTATCTTACTTATTTTCTAGATAGCTTGGAAAGTGTACTGATCTCAATTAGGGGGTCGAAACTCGACCAATCCAGACCTACAACTTATCGTGGCATAATGCCTGGATAACCAATCCTTTCCTAATATAACTTCATATCCCTTCATGTCAACTACAATCAGTTCTACATATAACTTCTTATCTCCTAGGGACAAAATATCGCCTTTCAATATCTGCTCAGAATACAAGGACTTTCCCGATGGTAACATCACACTATATGGCCTATCAGCTGGTAAGTATTCTAACTTATGCTTACACATAAACAAGGGTGGAATAAATGAGTGTGTGGCACCCGTGTCTATAAGTGTATAAGCAGAAACACCACAGATCATAATTGTACATGTTATGACCGTATGCTGCATGGTGTCTTCGTCTTCCATCATAGCAAAGACTCGGGGCATTACTCTTGCTCGGTTTGGATCGGGTGGCATGGGGCAGTCTCTGACTACATGTCCGACCTTGTCACATCTAAAACAGCGGCCAGAAAGTAACTTACATTTGCCGGGATGGTTCTTCTGACAGGTGGGGCATTGAGGGGCTATTGGTCGCATTCCTTTTCCCTGATCATCATTTGGATTGAAGGGTCTCTTTATACCTTGTTGTTGTTGTTGTGGCCCCCTGTTCTGTTGCGGCTGCCATCCTTTGTTCTGACGTGGTGGCGGCTGAGTTTCCTTCGTGAATTTTCTTGGCTGCTCACGCTGTGCATATGCTGTCATTTCTGCCTCTTCCAGCTCCAAGGCCTTAGCCGTCACTTCACCATAAGGTACATTGTGTATCCCAGCAGTCTTTACTTTCATGTACAAACTCGACTTCAGTCCTTGAACAAATTGGTAAATCCTGTCCTCATCATCCTCAATCATTCGGGGAGCAAACCGTGATAAAGCATCAAATTTGCATATGTAATCCGTCACAGAGCCAGTTTGTCGCAGATTCATGAACTCCTTCTTCTTGTTGGCTCGAACAGTCCTATTGAAGTACTTGTCAAAGAAGGCAGTCTTAAACATTTCCCAGGTCATAGCTCCGGCATTAGTGGTGTTCTGGATTGAATCCCACCAATGCCTTGCACTCAATTCCAAATGAAAGACAGCATATGTGACCTTATCTCCTTCATCAACCTTTGCGTACTTAAACATGTCTTCTATCTTTCGAACCCACTCCTCAGCATAAATAGGATCTGAAACATGTCCATTAAACACCGGGGGTCGAAGCCGGTGGAAACGCTCACCCCCATGATCATGAGTTGGATTAGTACTGGAGTTGCCTTGTTCCTCTCTAGCAGTCATCAGCTGTTCGATGTGGCGAGATTGGCGCATGACCAACTCTGTCAACTGAGCAATGGCATTGCTATCCTCATCGGTCTCTCTCTGCTGACCTCTAACCATTTTGAGATTCCTAGATAAATAATTATAGATACATCTTAACTTAGTGACATTTACTGAAATCATAAATACTTACAGTTGCTGGAGTGTGCTCATGTGACAGTCAGTGCTGGAAGGTAGTCTGCAGAATCGGTTCTAGAACCCGATTTTGCTCTGATACCATAATTGTAACAGCCCCAGAGGGATCGTCACATAATCCATATCTTTCTTAATCATTTAGTTCTTATTACTCACACTCTACTCATTTTCGGTAATATATATTTTTTGAAACATAACTTAACTCAAAATGTCGTACATAATTCACTAGGCATCATTCGGCAAAGGAATACTTTACGCATCTGCCGGCGGGCAGTGCAATGTGTATCGGCTGGTGAAGGGAAGCTTAAACCTTTAGACTGCACCTGCCGATTGAGGAATAAAACCACATCTACCGGTCACTAGACGACAAAACCATGTTTATATCATCCGGTAAATTGACTCTTTAGATCATACGGTGAAATAAGGGGACATCATCCGGTGAACATGTGCTTCTCACGTGAATAATTAAAACATGACCCGGTCACTAAACGACAAATAACATCCTCATTATCCGATGACTTTATTACACTACATCTGCCGATCACTAGATAACAAAATAACACTCTCATCATCCGATGGCTTAAACACTCTACATCTGCCGATCGCTAGAAGACAAAATAGTACTTACATCTTCCGATGGCTTAAACACTCTACATCTACCGGCCACTGGGCGATGAAATAACACTTACATCATCCGGTAACCTAAATACTCTACATCTACCGATTGCTAGACGACAAAATAGCACGTTCGTCATCCGATGGCTTAAACACTCTACATCTGCCGATGACGTCAGCCGGATGATTGCCTTATCCAACTTCTATCACACGGCAGAAAACACTATAATCATCAACAACTTCATCCAATAGAAATTACCACAACTCACCCGAATCATAACTTAATAACCATAAATCTCAATGAGTAAGAATCATAATCTCATCCAAAATACGCATAGCGGAAGGCTTAAGCAAAACAAACCGTTCAATAATCTTTAAAATCATCATCAGACTCTTTAGTCTAATCATCCAAATCTAGATCTCATGGTTATAAGAAATTCTATTCTACTTAGACATCTGTTTATCATAAACTTTAATGACATACTATGAGTATAACCAGGGGACTTAATCGCCTGCCCAGCCTTGCACTGTCATACTGAGCATCCTCCGGCAACCAGCTTTAAACATCATCTCTGGACTGGAAATCCTCACCTGCTAACTCTTCACCTACATCATAAGGTTTAACTATAAGCCTAATGCTTAGTAAGAAATGCAACACTAACATGGATGCATGAATGTATAATTTGGGAAATCACATGCTCATAAGTCTTTTCTTGTTCATATCTTTGCTCGTAATCATCATTCATAGTCATGGATCATATTCATCATTCATAGTCATGGATCATATTCATCATTCATAGTCATGGATCATATTCATCAATCATAGTCATTGATCATATTCATCATTCGTAGTCATTGATCATATTCTTCATTTAAGTTGTGTGGATTAAGAGAGGATTTGTGCCAGTAAAGGGGGTTTGACAGTGAGAGTGCACATAGTTCCCTTGCGGGTCGTATCATGGTCCTTCTTTTGGACAGTGACATACGCCGAACCGCCCCCAACCCTCACTTAGTCCACGTTGCATAAGTTTTATCTTTTTACTTTATTAATGAGAAAACCATGCTTTTAAAACATTTTCATATGCATAAAATAGTCAAGATGCATGTACTTGGAAATTCTTAAATCATCAAGCTAAAGAACAGAGCACTAACCAACATGAAACCTTACCATTGAACTAATCATCAACATAAATGCTAGACAGTAACATGAAGGAACTGCTAATCATCGTATGAGTTTCTACCTAGCATCCTTTGATGTAGGGTCCTAATGACCGAGAAACCTATACATTCACTTACCTGGTCTCCTTAGCAATTTGAGCTCCTTTCTCTTCCAACTTCTTCACCTAAAACATTTACATTGCAGTAGTTAAAACAAAATCCTATTAGTTCTAATCACAAGTCATCCTAGGATCTAATAGCTATAGTCACTCCCGAATCCTTAGTATAGTTCTCTGTGCAGTTTGAAATCCAAAACCCAGAACAGACAGATTCGATAAGCGATATCTCAGGGGTGGTTGTTTAATATCCAAAATCGATTTGGAATGACATTACTACATTCAGTGTAACGCCCCGAATCCTTAAACTCGGTTTGTTACTAAACTCGTGACGTAACTTGATCATAATAGTCCACATATTTATTCATCTATATTTTTTTTTTTTTGACTTAACATAACTTAAAACATCTCATTCAATTCACTGAATATATCCATTATAACTCTCACTCCTGCCGATCACTAAACGACGAGCTTCTAGTTGATCTGCCGGTCAGCACGTGCATCCCACATGATTCATTAAACATCTATCGGCAGGCACACATATTTGCATCTGCCGACAGTCACGTGCAACCCGTGTGATCAATTAAAACTCACTTCCTCTACCGGTCAGTAAACGACAAAGAACTCACTTCCTCTACCGGTGACGTCAGTCGGAAGACAAACCCTACCGACTTCCATCACAATTCTTCTACCGATGACGTCAGCCGGAAGACAAATACTTTTCCTCTTCCGATGACGTCAGCCGGAAGACAAACTCTCCCGACTTCCATCACATTTCTTCTACCGATGACGTCAGCCGGAAGACAAATACTTTTCCTCTTCCGATGACGTCAGCCGGAAGACAACTCATTCCCTCCATATTCCTCAGCGGAAGACATCCTGGTTTTCTCAGACTTCTATCTAGATAAACGTAGACCTCGTAACTTAAATCTTAATGGCCAAAACTCATCGGAATAATCCATAAATTCATTCAAACTCACACAGCGGAAGACTTAGGTAAAATAACTCATTCTATATCTTCACAAATATTTTCAGACTCGGTACTCATATTAGACAGACTTAAAGCTCAATATTCGAAAGTAAACTCATCATACTTAGACTTCCTTGTTCATAAACATTATTAAAATCTTAAAAGCTTAAACCAGAGAGTCATGTTCGCCATCCAGCCACAGATTTTCCACCCTGATCACTTCCAGCAACCGAACTCAGACACTTTCATCAATCTTGAAATCCTCACCTGATATTTCTTCACCTACATCATAAGGTGTAACTGTAAGCCTAAGGCTTAGTAAGGAATGCAAACTATTATGAGTTCATGAATGCATAACTTGGAGAAAAACATGCTCATGAGTCTTTTCTTTTCGTGTACTTAGTCTTAATCATCATTCATAATCGTATCTCGTATTCATTGATCATAATCATCATTCATGGACATGCTCATATTCATCATTCGTATTCTTCATTACATTATGTGGATTAAGAGAGGATTTGTGCTGGTAAAGGGGGTTCGACAGTGAGTTTGATCATGGTCCCTACTGCGGGTCGTATTCATATGTCCTACTGCGGACTGTGACATGCGCCGAACCACCCCCAACCCTCACTTAACCACGTTGCATAAGTTTTATCTTCTTATCTTATTCATGGGAAAACATATTTCAAAACATTTTCATATGCTTGAGAAGTAAAACATGATGCATAACATAAATGCACTTAATCATCGAACTAAGACAGGGGAGTATATCAGAATACCAGAATCATATCCATCGACATTTCATCGAACTTATAGCTGACAACGTTCACTAAATGTAGCATAATCCTTTGATGTAGGGCCCTATTGGCCGGAAACTTAGTACATTCACTTACCTGGATTCCTTAGCAACTTGAATCACTTTCTCTTCAACTTCTTCACCTAAAACATTCCACATTACAGTAGTTAAAATAAAGTCCTAAAAGTTCTACTCGAAGGTCATCCTAGAATCTAACAGCTAAAGTCATTCCGATTCCACTGTTTGACACACTGCAGTCTGAAATCCGAAACTAGGTGGACAGGTTTTACCATTGATTAAATCCGAGTTGGTTACTTTAAAATGTTCAGAATCGATTTGGGATGGCATTTCTACTCTCAGACTTAAAAGAGTCTAAAACTACTCGGCCACTGCTAGAAATCCGAACTCAAATGCCGAGTTGAAAGCAGAGCTTTAATCACTAATAAATGACTACATTGTCCATTTCATACCTCGGGTGCAGATTGCAGAGAAAAAGCAGGCTGAAACCAGCCGTCGGCAAGGGGAGGTTCTGATAGCCGAGAGTAAAAGCTTGGGAGAGAAGGAATCGCTGAGAGGGAATGTCGGCTACAGTGGTAATAAATGAGGTTAAGGTTTCCATTTCCTATTTATACCTAACCCATAAATTTTAATTACAAACTGCCACCCAACCTAGTTTTACTCAACTTGTAAATTTTATCTTAACATTAAATTTAAATCATAAAGGTTAAATAAGAGGGTGACAATGAAAATGGTCAGAAAATCACCTGACCGAAATGTCGGGTGTTACATCCACCCCTCCTTAACAAAATTTTCGTCCTCGAAACTTGCTCAAGCAAATAACTTAGGATATTTGTCCAGCATCTCCTGCTGTCTTTCCCATGTGGCTTCTTCAATGCCGTGATTTGTCCATAAACTTTCACCAATGGAATCTCTTTGTTTCTCAGAGTCTTGACTGCATATTCCAAAATCTGTATTGGTTTCTCTTCATATACTAAATTAGGCTCAACTTCAATTTCTGTCGGTTCAACAACCTGAGTCGGATCACGTATGCATTTCCTTAGCATAGACACATGAAAGACATTGTGAACCTTTTCCAAAGATGGGGGGCAAAAGTAATCTATAGGCTGTACTGCCAATTCTTGCTAGACAGGGAATGGTCCAACAAATCGTGGATTAAGCTTTCCCTTTTTACCAATCTTAAGACTCCTCGAAATGGTGAAATCTTCAGGAAAACTTCATCACCAACAGAAAATTTCAAGATCTCTTCTTCTTTGGTCCGCATAACTCTTCTGTCGGCTTTGTGCAGTTAACATTCTCCTCCTAATAATCGTAATCTTGTTTGACATCTGTGTAAAATCTCGGGCTTAAAAGTTTTGCTTCGCCAACCTCATCCCAGTACAAAGGTGACCTACATTTCCTGCCATACAAAGCTTCATAGGGTGCCATACCAATAGTGGACTGGTAAACTGTTGTTGTAAGAAAACTCAAACAGAGGTAGGTGTCTACTCCATGTAGTCTGAAAGTCTAGCACACATGCTCTCAACATATCCTCGAGTATCTGAATGGTCCTCTCGGATTGTCCCATCTGTCTGGCGGGTGAAAGGCGGTGCTGAAGGATAATTTTGTGTCTAAGGTACCTTGTAAACTTTTCCAGAATCGGAGGTGAATCTAGGGTCACGGTCAGAAACTATGGATACGGGAATCCCATGCAATCTGATAATTTCTTGAACATAAAGATTAGCAAGTTGGTCCATCGTGTAGGTTGTCTTAACAGGTAAGAAATGAGCTGACTTTGTCATCCTATCAATCACAACCCATATACTGTCATGTCCTCTAGTTGTCTTAGGTAAACCTACGACAAATCCATGGCAATGTTTTCCCACTTCCATTCGGGAATAGGTAGAGGCTGAAGGGTACCCCCTGGTCGTTGGTGCTCTGCTTTAACTTGCTGGCATACCAAGCATGACTCTACATACTTGGCGACATCCTCTTCATATTAGGCCACAATAAAGTAACTTCAAGTCTCGATACATCTTGGTGCTACCAGGATGTACAGAAAAGGAAGACGAGTGAGCCTCGGCCAAAATCACTTACGTAGTTCTTCATCACTAGGGACATACCATCGATTTCTAAATCTCAGGATTCCATCGTTGGAAAGACTAAACTCGGAGGTGGCATCCTTCAACTTATTCATCATACTGTTATTCACCTCGGAATCCTTCTGTTGTGACTCTTTGATCTTTTCCAAAACCGTTGGTTGAATGGTCAAATCGTAAGTAAGGCTGACAACTCTGGAACTAGTTCCAATTCAAACTTCTGAACTTCAGTCCTCAAGGGCGCAGACAAACTGACATTGCGGGTTGCATTGTCTTTGACATCCTGCTCAAGGCATCGGCTACAGCATTAGCCTTACCCGGGTGATACTTGATTTCAAAGTCATAGTCCTTAACAAATTCTAACCAACGTCTTTGTCTCATGTTTAATTCCTTTGGGTGAAAAGATACTTTAAACTCTTGTGGTCAGAAAATACATCGCACTGCCGTCCATACAAATAGTGCCTCCAAATTTTTAAAGCAAAAACAACTGCAGCTAGCTCTAAATCATGAGTGGGGTAATTCTGTTCATAACCTTTTAGCTGCCTAGAGGCATACGCCACAACTTTACCTTCTTGCATCAAACCACATCCCAAACCAATCTTGGATGCGTCACAATAAACACTAAATTTCCTTCTTCAGTTGGGAGAGTTAATAGTGGGGCTGTCGTTACTTCTGTTTCAATGATTGGAAGCTATCTTCACAAGCTTCGGTCCAAGAGTACTTGAGGTCCTTCTTGGTTAAATTAGTCAAAGGTTTAGCTATCATAGAGAATCCTTTAATGAACTTTCTATAATAGCCAGCCAAGACCAAGGAACTTCGAACTTCACTGACATTCTTTGGCTGTGGCCATCCTTAACGGCCTGAACCTTAGTTGGATCTACTGATATGCCCTCAGCAGAAATGACATGACCTAAAAAGTTGACTTTATCCAGCCAAAATTCACATTTGGACAATTTGGCATATAGTTGCTGCTGTTTTAAGGTTGATAACACTATTCTCAAATGTTCTGCATGGTCGGTTTCAGTCTGTGAGTATATTAAAATGTCCATCTATAAACACAATTACAAACTATCCAGGTACTCACGAAACACCGGTTCATCAAGTCCATGAAAGCTGCAGGCGCGTTAGTCAGTCCAAATGAACATTACAAGAAATTCATAGTGTCCGTAGCGGGTTCTGAAGGCTGTCTTGGTATATCTCCTTCCTTAACCTTCAGGTGGTAATATCCCGAACGTAAGTCAATCTTTGAGAACACCTTAGCTCCTTGTAGTTGGCAAACAGGTCATCAATCCGGGGTAAAGGATATTTATTCTTGACTGTCAACTTATTTAGTTCTCTGTAGTCTATACACATTCTAAGAGAACCATCTTTCTTTTTAACGAAAAGGACAGGTGCACCCAGGGAGAACTACTAGAACGTATAAATCCCTTGTCAACTAATTCCTGTAGTTGGACCTTTAATTCTTTTAACTCACAGGTGCCATTCGATAAGGGTTCTTAGACACAGGTAATGCCTCGGGGTATGTATCATCACAAATTCTATCTCTCTATCGGGCGGTAGTCCCGGTAAATCGTCCACGAATGCTTCAGGGAACTCTCGTACTGTAGGAATATCTTGTAGTTCCACTTATTCTTTACTCGTACATCCATTATGTTAGCTAGATAACTCAAACACCACTCTTCAGTAACCGTTGAGTCACTAGAGGGATATAATTGGTATCTTACTCATTTTTGGAATAGCTTGGAAGGTATACCGATCGCCATTTGGGGGTCGGAAATCAACTAGGCCAGACCTACAACTAATCGTGGCATAATGCCTAAATACCATCCATTCCTAAAATAATTTCATATCCGTTCATGTCAATCATATCAGTTCTACATATAGCTCCTTATCTCCTAAGGACAAAACATCACCCTTCAACATTTGCTCAGAGTAAGGACTTCCCTGATGGTAACATAACTCTATACGGTTATCAACTGTGAAAGTTCTAACTTATGTTTACACCACAAACAGGGTTGCTATGAATGAGTGTGTGGCTCCCGTATCAATAAGTGTATAAGCAGAAAGACCACAAACCATAATGGTACCTGATATGACCGTGCGTGGTTCAGCATCTTCATCCTCCATCATAGCATAGACTCTTGGTGCAACTCTGATTCGATTCGGGTCTGATGGCATCGGGCAGTCTCTGGCTATGTGTCCAACCTTGTCACATCTATAGCAACGGCCAGAGTGCAGCTTGCACTCACCATGGTGATTCTTCTGGCAGTTGGAACATAGGGGAGCCGAAGGTCGCTTTCCTCTTCCTTGGTCATCACTTGGATTGAAGGATCTCTTAACACCTTGCTGTTGTTGTTGTTGGTTCCTGTTCTACGGGGTTGCCATCCCTTGTTCTGTCGTGGTGGTGGTTGAGTCTCCTTAGTGAACTTCTTTGGTTGCTCACGCTGTGCATAAGCTGTCATCTCAGCCTCCTCCAGTTCTAAGGCCTTAGCCGTCACTTCGCCATAAGGTACATTGTGTATCCCAGAAGTCTTTACCTTCACATACAAACTCGGCTTTAGTCCTTGAACAAATTGATAAATCTTGTCCTCATCATTCTCACCAATCGGGGAGCAAAAGTGATAAAGCATCAACTTTGCATATATTAATTGTCACAGAGCCGATGTCGCAGATTCATGAAATCTTTCTTCTCGCTGGCCTGAACGGGCTATTGAACATTTTTTTTCAACTGTTTTTAGTTTTTCTTAGGTGACAAAGATCCCTGAGGCTCTCGATTTGCTAGGACTTCAGGTTAAGTCTCCGCGACTGTTTGGCGATGGGCCTACCCATACGATATTTTGTTGTTCGAGGAAATTGGGGAGACTGTTTGTTTAATGCTTGGGCGGGAGTTAGGGTTAGGTCTTTTGTAGGTTATGAACTTGAGTGTCTTGATGGTACGATGCGGTTTATATGTTATGTTTTTTAATTAGGTTTT
>CM039509.1:20023530-20377633 GCA_022432975.1 Begonia masoniana | reverse complement strand
CTTCAATGTTGAATGTTTTTTGCCTACAGACAAAACACGCTCTTAGACGGAGTAGCCGTGTGACGCGATCGCAGAGTTAAGTCTCCGCGTGACTTGTTTGGCCGATTGGCCTACACCATAAGATTTCTTGTTGTTCGAGGAAATTGGAGATTATAGTAAGTGTCGGGCGAATAGGTTGGGTAGTTAGGTTAATTTCTTATTAGGTTATGTTTCTATTCGTCTTGATGGTATGCACGTTCATTGTTTGTTATTGCTTTGATTATGTTTATAGTATTGCACATGTTCACGCATCATGTTTCTGAAAAGCACGAAAAAAGAATTTCTATGCATGTTTTCATGAAAAGGAAAAGGATAATGTAAATGTATGAATGAATGTAATCTGGTCAAGGAGGTGGCGGTGGTTCAGACATGGCTGCTTGGGGAGCATGTTTTCCCCCCGGTTAGATACGAGGGGCTATCCAATCGCGGGATGTGCCGCTCCTATCTAGCGAGAGTGAGGCCACGATGACATTATGTAATGAAATGAAATGAAATGAATAGCGAAAAGGTAGGAAGCATGTTTTATGAACTGCACGCATAGCATGCATTGCATTCACGTAGACTTACTGAGCCTTAAGCTCACGACTTATTTTTATGGTGTAGGTGACCTCTACACAGGTGAGGATGAGATCCCTCCACCCGAGGCATGAACAGTTGAAGAAACATGGCCCGTGGGAGTGTGCTGGGCAGTCGACGCGTAATTGACCCGTGGAGATGTAGGTATATGATTTGGGGACTTGATATGAAATGTATAGTTTGTCATATTAGGATGTTTGGGTTATTCTGGATAGAAATATGTAAGTGATAGGTGTAGGCTGTGGTAAATATTGTTGAATTGCTATGGATAACGAAACTGTTTTGAATTTACAACTTTCTGGAACTGCTTGGGACTTTCTTTTTAAACAGGAGGAATGTTTGGTTTTTAAATGGATCCATGCAGTTCGTTTTCTTGGAAAATGTGTTTTGTTTACTTATGTCTCGAGTCGTTCTGAGTGAGATTATGGAGGATGTATGAGCGTCAAGAGATTTGATGTTGAACTGTATAATTGAGATGTAGATAAGAAATGATATTGTCAGGATGTGATGAATTGATGAGTTGAGGAATGATAGAAGGTTGAGTGGTTTTATGTAAACTGTTTTTATATGATAAATGAATTTTCTTTAAAGGTTTTCGAGAATGTTTTTAATTGGTTTAGAGGCTTAAAAAGGAAAATTTTATACGGGAAAAATAGGTACAGTTTTAGGGATGTTACATTTTAAGCGCATATCCCACTACTGCAAGTTCCAAATTGTGAGTTAGATAATTCTTCTCACGAGCCTTAGATTTTCTAGATGCATAAGCTAAAACTTTGCTCTATTGCATGAAAAAATATCTCAATCCATGTTGACATAACTGTGCACTATATAATTTTCTGTATCTAATAGTATAGTGAGAATTGGTGTCGAGATCAATTTCTTCCTCAACTCTCGGAAGCTCTATTTTCACTCATCACTCCATAATGGCTTGAAACCCTTCCTGATTAGCCTTGTGAGTGAATGGCTAATCTAAAAAATCTTTATACAAATATCTTGTAATAGCCCGCAAAACCTAGGAAGCTTCATACTTTAGCTGGATTTTTATGTTGTGACTACTTAGTTACTGCTCCTATTTATCCTAGGTGTACTGGCATACCCTTCTTTGATAATAATGTTGTAACACCCGACAATTTCGGTCAGGTGATTCTTTTAACGGAATTAACTGACACCTTTATTGTTGACCTTTGATTTAAATTTTATGCCTAAGCTCATTTGGTTTTATTTGTGTGTTGGCAGAACCGTAATTAAGAGGAATTTATTTAGTATAAAGAGAAAATGGAAACCTTAAACCTCACTAAAACCTCACTGTAGCCGACATTCTCTCTGCGATTTCCTCACTCCCCAGAGCTCTCTCTGCCGGCAACTCCCACTTTGGCGATCGATTCTTCCAGCCTCCACTCCGATAACCCACATTCGAGGTAAGCCTTAGACAATGTAGTTATCGGTTAGCGGCTTTGAGCTCTGTTATCAGCTAGAACTCGAAGCTTCAGATTCTTAAACGGCAGGGTAATAATAGTAACATTTTTATTCTGGACTTAGTAATGTCATTTCCGAATCGATTCTGGACATTTACTGTAACCGACCTTGATTAATCGTTAGTTGAACCTAGCTGTTTCGATTTTTGGATTTCAGACTGCACACAGAGAACTAGACTAATAGATTCGGGAATGACTTTAGCTACTAGATCCTAGGATGACTTGTGATTAGGACTTTTAGGATTTTTGTTTTAACTACTGCGATGTAAATGTTTTAGGTGAAGAAGTCTGAAGAAAAGGAGCACGAATTTGCTAAGGAAGCCAGGTAAGTGAATGTATTAAGATTTCCAGCCATTAGGGCCCTACATCTTAAGGGTACTAAATTAGTTATGTGTTTGATATTTGTTTTAAGTTAGTAAGATGGTTTGTACTTGGATGATTTACGGATATTTGAGAACTATGTTATATGATGTTCTGATAGAGTCTATGAAGTCAACTGTCTAATATGATATTTTTCATAGTCTGATGATTTAAGAACATTCATGTCATGCATCATGATTTACTTCTCAAGCATGTGAAAACGATTTATGAGCATGTCTTTCCCCCATGAACAAGATATGAGAATGAATATGAAACTTATGCAACCGGATTAGGTGAGGGTTGGGGGCGGTTTGACGTATGTCACTGTCCAAAGAGGAGGACCATGAATACGGCCCGAAAGGGACTATGTACACTTGCATTGTCATCCCCCCTTTACGGCACAAATCCTCCCTTAATCCATACGATGAAAGTGATGAACAAGAATACAAATAAGAACAAGAAAAGAGCATGAAATGAACATGATCATGATTTTCTTGCAACTATGCATTCACGTATACATGTTAGTATTGCATTCCTTACTAAGCATTAGGCTTATAGTTTAAACCTTATGATGTAGGTGACGAGATATCAGGTGAAGAATTCAAAGTTGATGAAGATGTTTAAGTTGGTTGCTGGGAGGTGCTCAGGGTGGAAGTTTGTGGCTGGGTGGCGATTATGACCCGTGGTTATGCTCTTATTATGTCAGTAAGGTTTATGAGATAACTGATATTTAAGTAGGATGAGATCTTTCTTTGAATACTGGATTTTGTGATTGTCTGGTTTGGTTACCGAGTCGGGGATGATTAAAAGAGAATAGAATAACCTGTTTCTTATAAGTCTTCCGCTACATGTAATCTAAATGAGTCCATGATTCATGTCTGCCTGTGTTTGTGACTACGAAGTATAAGATCTGTGAAGGTCAGGTTACATTTCTGTCAGTGTGAGTTGTTTAAAAATTTTCGAGATTCTTTGTTGTGTCATAGAAGTTGGATGAACGTATCATCCGGCTGACATCATCGAGAGGAGCTGTGTGATAGAAGTTTGATGAACGTTTCATCCGGCTGACGTAATTCTCCATTTTCCCTCTCCCTCACCGCGCGACTTTTCTTCCTCCTCCAGCGATTCTTCATTCCGACGGCGATTTCCTTTTTCCGGCGACTCGAGCCTTCACGTTTCTCTTCCGTCTTTGCTCTCTAGGTAAGGCTCTAAGGTTTTGGAACGTTAAATATTAATTTCTAGTGTAACGTCCCTCATACTATTCCTAATTTCCCGTACGAAATTTTTCTTTTTCCTTTATACTTAATGTTTAAGTGGAAAACAAATTAATAAAGCGTTTAAAACAATTCTTCTTTCTTTTATCACCTAAATATAACTTCAACATTTTACACCCTAACGCCCTTCTTTACCATTTCATAATACAAATTTTGCCTACGTAACAAACATACTTTTCACAATACAATTCAACGTATAACCGCCCTATACTCTCACTTGAAACGACTCGAGACATAATTAAATAAAACACGTTTTTACGAAAACAAACTGCGTGGTTCCGTCTGAAAGTTTAACATATCCTCCTGTTTTAAAATCACAAAACAGTTCCAAAACGTTTAAAGCATTAATATATAACCCTATCCAGATCCAAACCACCTAAAATGTATCTAGCTATATAATAAATCTGTCTAACCCACTATTAACTCAAAACGTCCTGATACCCTCAAAACACGTACATATTTTCCCACGGGTCAGGCCAAGCATCGACTGCGCAACACACTCCCGTGGGCATTCTCCGTCAACTGCATCATTCCTCGGGAGGAGGGATATCATCCTCACCTGTCTCCTCGTAGTCACCTACACCATACAACAACTATGAGCTCAAGGCTCAGCAAGACTCGTAAATGTAAATGCATGCTGTGCGTATGAGTTTCATAAATCATTTTTGGGCGATGTGGTATTGTGCCCGACCCCTTTTGGCCTACACAATAGATCAATAGCCCCCTTTCGGGCCACATCACGATGTGGTATTGTGCCCGACCCCTTTTGGCCTACACAATAGATCAATAGCCCCCTTTCAGGCTACATCTCTTTACATGAAAATATAGTGCATTTCGATTTGGGCGATGTGGTACTGTGCCCGACCCCTTTTGGCCTACACAATAGATCAATAGCCCCCATTCGGGCCACATCACGATGTGGTATTGTGCCCGACCCCTTTTGGCCTACACAATAGATCAATAGCCCCCTTTCAGGCCACATCTCTTTACATGTTAACATAGTGCGGAAATTCATTTTCTATGCATAATTTGAAACCGTGATGCATGAGCAATTCATATTATAGATAAACAACCACATGTGTACCATCAATACGATAAACAATAACAACATATGTACCTTCAAAACGATAAATCATAACTTATTAAAGCAGCCTATCCTAACTACCCAACCAAAGAATTTAAACAAAACATCACCAAAATTCCTCGAGACGACATTGACGTACGGTGTAGGCCAATCGGCCAGAGAAGATCACGAGAACTTACCTGTCGTTCGTAGCTTGCTGGTTTTGGCACATCACGTCACATATGGCTCGACCTATGTCAAACATTCAAGCTTCATTAAAATCAAGCCTACATTCACCAATTACTCTCAAATTACTATTTCTAGTCTAATCCAATTAAAACCTAACTAAACGGGCCACTATTTTTGGTTTGGTAAAACCGACCCGAAACTTCGAACGCGCGTAACTTTTGCATCGGATATCGGAATCGAACGATTCCAGCGGCCACGCACTCCTCTAATAACCTATTTTAACCTGCCAAAAGGAATTTCAAAACAAACGACCGTAGCTAGGTCAAATCAGGCAAAACCCGATTCTGCCCTTTCCTAGAATTTTCCCCCCTTTCGATTTTTCATCAATTCACACTCATTTCATCACCAATCGACCACATATACCCTCAATTAGAATAATCTAACCTAAAATCGAAGTTTCCAATTAAGAAAACCCGAGGCTCCAAAACCTAGCCCTTGGTTTTTCACTAAATCCGAGCCTACCATTGCTCGGCAACCATTGCCAGCACCGAGCTCGACTACTTGACACCGAGGGCAACCAGAAACGGCCGGCAATCAGAGCCCAATCGAGCTCAGCGATCCACGGCCACAACCAAGCAAGAAACAGGTGAAAACCGAACCAAAACAGGGGGAAACCGAGCCTTACCGGTCGGGTTGTGCGCGGAGTCAGCCGGAATCACCACGTCGCCGGCGTCTGGTCGGCGAGGGTCGGAAACCGTCGGTGAATCGTCGCGCGTCTCCTCCTCTCTCGGCGTCGAGCTCGCGTAGGGGAATGGCTTCATCGTGAAGCCATTCAATTTTTATAAAAATTATTTTTATAAAAATTATATAATTTTTACTTATTAATTTACTTAAATACTCTTAACTCAATTCTATGCTTAATTCTTTAATTAGTCTATCAATTCGGTTTTTCTGCAGTTTTCTTATTTCTCCAAATATTCCAATTTAATCTTAGAGTTCTAACAAAACTCACCGTTCACAAAACGGACTATTTTGCTATTTTTAAGAATTTACATACTAAAAGGGTAAAACGGGAACTCTAGCATTACTCTTTTCGATTTGGGTTTCTAAAATTTCACTTATTCCTCTAAAAATTTCCGTAAATTTCTAGGACTCTAAGGAAACATCCCGCTCAAGAAAATACTTTAATTTGCTATTTACGAAAATAACCTAAGAAATTAGAAAATCATAAGATCCGAAAACCCGGGCGTTACATCCTTCCCTCCTTAAATGAAATTTTGTCCTCAAAATTGTTGCTTAGACAATCCTCTTATTTCTCACTCCAATGCTACCACCGTAATTACCGTTGCAATACTAAATCTTGATTCTCTAAGGCCTTAATCACTCATCGGGTAACGAAAATTCCTAGATCTCCAAAGTTATGACTCTCTTAACTATGCATTTTGTATCTCATTCACTCATACGTCCATTGCTTTCAACCTAATCCATCATCACTTAATCTCTTAAATCTCTCCCAACTCAAACTCCATTCTAGTCTTCCTCGAATTAATTCAATTGTTTCCCTACTTTTCTCATACAACATTAATCTAACGCATCAAAAACATCATAATCCCTCAAAGCTTCATCTATTGCTTAATACTAAGGACCTATTACATAGCCTCCTTATACTATTTCCTTCTATTCCAAGTCCTCCTCTACCTTACTATCTCATTTCTAATCCATCACACACATCCTTTACACCCATGGACAATGGGCATTCATGACGTTCCATTAGTCACTATAATACGATCCTAGTACTCAGGCCTCTCAATACTTAAATCTATCCCTTTTTCTTTCAAAGTATTTTCTAAGTTTCTATACTTACGTCTACAATGCTCGATTTATCCAACTTTCACCTCAGTTGTCACCAAACAATATCAAACTCTCAAGTCTAACTAATTAATTACACTATTCACCCAATGCCTTAAATGGTGCATAAACACTTCGACTTAGCTTACGAGTCGAATCTTTCCTAAACCTACAGGTTTATCTTCAATTCTAGATCCACTTGCACAATCTCCGTGCAACTTTCTATCCTTTCATCCATGAACTAAGAACTATCCCTCACGGTATGAATCTTTGATATAAGCTAACATCCATATCCTCGATCAACGATTTTCTAAAGACTTTATGTTCCTCGAGTTGGAATTTACGTTCCATCCCTAAGCTCATTTATCCTAACCCTAGCTACTTACAAAATCGTCGGCCTTTACTTCGTTACATACTAGCCAAACCCTTGCAATTCTCTAACTTAACCTCATCCCTAATGCATTTGACCATCCTCCTCATTCAAAAGTTCATATGTTTCCTCAAATCTCACTCCACTAAATACTTAAATGCTAACCTTCTTATTTTAACTCTCAATTAAACCTAAAGGCCTTTACACTTACTCTTATAAATATATACACAATTCTAAATCTATCCAACCACCCTTTTTCACCTTACGTCGCTTAGTCTCTAATTTCTTCATTAAAAGAAATTCCCAATATTTTCATAGATCGTACATCACTAGATTCTGATGAATTAAACCTCAACTTCTAACCTTCCTTCTTATCTAGCAATCCTCTCTTTCCTAGCTCTTAACTTCGCAATATCAATTACACTTCTCCTCCAAGGCTCCAACACTTGTAAAAATATCTATTTTCACATAAGGTTTTCACTAAGATTTACTAGCTAATGAATTTTTCTCTTTGATCTTCAAAATTCAGGTTCTAAGTGTTCCCCCACACTACTCCACAACAATTTGCCTAACAACTTTCTTGTTTTCTCAAAAAACAAAATTTGGGTCATAAGTACTCAACTCAATTCTTTACATCAATTCCTCTAACGACTTCCTTGTTAGCAAACTTGTTGCAGGTAATTTACACCCTTAATCCGAACCTCCTTGCCATCCTAAGTCCTCAATTCTAATTCACATCCACCACCAACCCCTACACGATTATATTCTAACATTTCTACGTTAGTATCTCCTATAAATAATTAAAATGACACGTACCTGTAACTACAGTAGGCTGCTCTTCATTGTTTGCACTGCTGAGGGAGAAGATCTTTGGAGATACACTTGTGGGTCCCTTGTTCCGTGTCGGGCAGTCCCTGGCAAGATGGCCCGTCCTATTGCAAACAAAACATGGCCCTTTACCTTTCTTCGGACAATTCCTGGAGAGATGTCCTATCTCTTGACACTTGAAACACCTTCCTAGATTCTTCCTTGGGCAGTCCATAGAAATATGACTTTGCTCATTACAATTAAAACATCGGCCCGAACCTGCCTTGCACATGATCTCTATTCCATAATGTGTTAGAATTTATTTACTCTCCAACCATAAGTAAATCCCCTTATTCCTTGCCTCAATTTCTGTCGATACGACCACTCCTACCCGATCACTTAAATCTTATGTCCACTACTTGTATTGACCTACCACGTCTTTCCAAACTACAATCGTAATAGTCGTTCTCATATCCCCTCAACAATAAAGCTAGTTAAGTTCTTGGACATGGTTTTTGTCTAAATGCATCCATCTTTTCATGGATCTAGGGCAAACAAGTTCTTGCTATATCTTCTTACTTGCTTAAGTGCACTTAGTATACCTTGACAACCTAAAGCATCTTCCGAGGCTTAATACTCTAAGGGTTCGAATTTCCTCGACTAGGGCTCATTTTCTATCTATTCAAATCTTATATGTCATAAGCTGTATTCCTCTAATGGTAACAAAATCTATGTGTACAACTTCTCATGGTTAAGTCGGGCTAATCTTATTAAGTCAGGCTACCCTTGGTGTAACTTCTTTCTTTCGATTAAGAGTCTTCCTCTTCGTACCGTGATTACTTGGAGTGACAAAACCAATATTTTGAGCTGACAAGATTGCCTAATTATGTGCTGCGCTTGTAGGCTAATGTGTTGGGATTGTTGGGCAACGAAATCCTTAAGGTGATCTATCGTAACGTCTCGGTTGTCTCGATCATTCCCTCGACACACCATATCTATAAATAGCTCCTATAAAAGTTAAATGCAAACATCTCTAAGAAACTGAAATCAAATAAAACTATAAACATACTTACAGTTGATGAAGGATGTCCGCGTAGTGGCTGTGCAGTCGAGCAGTCTACAGAACCGATTTTAAAACCCGGGGGCTCTGATACCATAATTGTAACGTCCCTCATACTATTCCTAATTTCCCGTACGAAATTTTTCTTTTTCCTTCATACTTAATGTTTAAGTGGAAAACAAATTAATAAAGCGTTTAAAACAATTCTTCTTTCTTTTATCACCTAAATATAACTTCAACATCTTACACCCTAACGCCCTTCTTTACCATTTCATAATACAAATTTTGCCTACGTAACAAACATACTTTTCACAATACAATTCAACGTATAACCGCCCTATACTCTCCCTCGAAACGACTCGAGACATAATTAAATAAAACACGTTTTCACGAAAACAAACTGCGTGGTTCCGTCTGAAAGTTTAACATATCCTCCTGTTTTAAAATCACAAAACAGTTCCAAAACGTTTAAAGCATTAATATATAACCCTATCCAGATCCAAACCACCTAAAATATATCTAACTATACAATAAATCTGTCTAACCCACCATTAACTCAAAACGTCCTGATACCCTCAAAACACGTACATATTTCCCCACGGGTCAGGCCAAGCATCGACTGCGCAACACACTCCCGTGGGCATTCTCCGTCAACTGCATCATTCCTCGGGAGGAGGGATATCGTCCTCACCTGTCTCCTCGTAGTCACCTACACCATACAACAACTATGAGCTAAAGGCTCAACAAGACTCGTAAATGTAAATGCATGCTGTGCGTATGAGTTTCAGAAATCATTTTTGGGCGATGTGGTATTGTGCCCGACCCCTTTTGGCCTACACAATAGATCAATAGCCTCCTTTTGGGCCACATCACGATGTGGTATTGTGCCTGACCCCTTTTGGCCTACACAATAGATCAATAGCCCCCTTTCAGGCCACATCTCTTTACATGAAAACATAGTGCATTTTGATTTGGGCGATGTGGTACTGTGCCCACCCCTTTTGGCCTACACAATAGATCAATAGCCCCCTTTCAGGCCACATCACGATGTGGTATTGTGCCCGACCCCTTTTGGCCTACACAATAGATCAATAGCCCCCTTTCAGGCCACATCTCTTTACATGTTAACATAGTGCGGAAATTCATTTTCTATGCATAATTTGAAACCGTGATGCATGAGCAATTCATATTATAGATAAACAACCACATGTGTACCATCAATACGATAAACAATAACAACATATGTACCTTCAAAACGATAAATCATAACTTATTAAAGCAGCCTATCCTAACTACCCAACCAAAGCATTTAAACAAAACATCACCAAAATTCCTCGAGACGACATTGACGTACGGTGTAGGCCAATCGGCCAGAGAAGATCACGAGAACTTACCTGTCGTTCGTAGCTTGCTGGTTTTGGCACATCACGTCACATATGGCTCGACCTATGTCAAACATTCAAGCTTCATTAAAATCAAGCCTACATTCACCAATTACTCTCAAATTACTATTTCTAGTCTAATCCAATTAAAACCTAACTAAACGGGCCACTATTTTGGGTTTGGTAAAACCGACCCGAAATTTTGAACGCGCGTAACTTTTGCGTCGGATATCGGAATCGAACGATTCCAACGGCCACGCACTCCTCTAATAACCTATTTTAACCTGCCAAAAGGAATTTCAAAACAAACGACCGTAGCTAGGTCAAATCAGGCAAAACCCGATTCTGCCCTTTCCCAGAATTTTCCCCCCTTTCGATTTTTCATCAATTCACACTCATTTCATCACCAATCGACCACATATACCCTCAATTAGAATAATCTAACCTAAAATCGAAGTTTCCAATTAAGAAAACCCGAGGCTCCAAAACCTAGCCCTCGGTTTTTCACTAAATCCGAGCCTACCATTGCTCGGCTACTTGACACCGAGAGCAACCAGAAACGGCCGGCAATCGGAGCCCAATCGAGCTCAGCGATCCACGGCCACAACCAAGAAAGAAACAGGTGAAAACCGAACCAAAACAGGGGGAAACCGAGCCTTACCGGTCGGGTTGTGAGCGGAGTCAGCCGGAATCACCACGTCGCCGGGGTCTGGTCGGCGAGGGTCGGAAACCGTCGGTGAATCGTCGTGCGTCTCCTCCTCTCTCGGCGTCGGGCTCGCGCAGGGGAATGGCTTCATCGTGAAGCCATTCAATTTTTATAAAAATTGTTTTTATAAAAATTATATAATTTTTACATATTAATTTACTTAAATACCCTTAACTCAATTCTATGCTTAATTCTTTAATTAGTCTATCAATTCGGTTTTTCTGCAGTTTTCTTATTTCTCCAAATATTCCAATTTAATCTTAGAGTTCTAACAAAACTCACCGTTCACAAAACGGACTATTTTGCTATTTTTACGAATTTACATACTAAAAGGGTAAAACAGGAACTCTAGCATTACTCTTTTCGATTTGGGTTTCTAAAATTTCACTTATTCCTCTAAAAATTCCTGTAAATTTCTAGGACTCTAAGGAAACATCCCGCTCAAGAAAATACTTTAATTTGCTATTTACGAAAATAACCTAAGAAATTAGAAAATCCTAAGATCCGAAAACCCGGGCGTTACATCTAGGGTTTAAAATGATTAAGATTCGTTAGGGTTTTCGTCGAAAACATGAATCGATGTTTGAAATTGATAGGTTGAGCTTAGTTATGCCTCTAATAGACGTATTGATGATTATCGGAGCTTAGTTCATCGGTTTGTTGAGGTGTATTTGAGATTTGGTTAAGTTGGAGCTTGAAAACCTCCATTAATGGAGTTTTTGAAATGTCGAGCGCGAATTGCTCGACGAAATGCCTCAACGAACTAAAATAGAGTTTAGGAGATTTTTCTTTACTTAGGAGTTAGCAATTTTTGGAGTTTGATGATTTAGACTCGATTTAATGTCGTATATTATGAAATGTATAGGTAAACAAATGCTCGTGGACGGAGCTCGGTGTGCAACGACGCGAGGTAAGTCTCTGTGACTTGTCTGGCCGTCTTGGCCTACACCGTATGAATTGAGTCGATCGAGGAAATTTGAGACGTGTTTGGGTAGTTTAAAAAGGGTAGATAGAATTATGTTTTGTTAAGTTGTTAATTGTTAGCTTATTATTGTATGTTTCTGTTTGTTTTATTTCGTTCATAGCACGATATCTGTTCACGCATCATAGTTTTCGAACGACATGAAAATGAATTTCTATGCATATTTTCATGAAAAGGTTAACTAAAAGTAAATGAATGCAAAGATGGTCATGTCGGTGGCGGTGGTTCAGGCATGGCTGTCGAATGAAGCATGCTTTCCCCCCGGTTAGATCCGAGGGGCTATCCAATCGTCGGATGTGCCGCTCCTATCTAGCGAGAGTGAAGCCTCGGTGACATAAATTAAAAGAAATGAAAAGAAATAATTTGTAAACCGAACATGCATAGCATTTATAGCATTCACATAGATTTACTGAGGCTCTAGCTCACGTGTTTAATTCTACGGTGTAGGTGATTTTGAGACAGGTGAGGTAGACGTCCCTCCGCCTGATGTATGAGCACGTTGAAGAAAGATGGCCCGTGGGAATGCGCTGGCAGTCGGAGCGTGATTTTGACCCGTGGGGACGTACATAGGTATTTGGATTATTTTGGATAGAAATTGTTAGAACATTATAGGATGTTGGGATCTGAATAGTTAATAGAAAGTATTTTTTTGGGAAATTGAATGTATTTTATAATGTTTTACTAATTTTCAAAAACATGAGGATATGTTAAACTTGTAAACGGAACCACGCGGTTCTTTTTTTATGAAATTGGTTATAGTTGAGTCGGGAAATGGGCGAGCGATAGTATGTGCGATGTATGTGTGTGATAGTGTTATCGTGTAGAAGTATGTTTTGTGAAATGTAATGGTGTGTGACGAAGGAAATGAGAATGTTGAAAGGTGTGTGTGTGTTGTGTTGTGAGTTGTGTATTGTGAGTGTGAAATGCAGGGTATGAGGAAACGAAGAAAGAAAGAAAGAAGGGAGGGAGGGAGTTGTGCTCTCTGGAAAATTCCAGAGAGCATGGCGATTGATCGCCACTTGGGGCGATCAATCGCCCCTCTTTGCCTGGTGATCGCCACTGGCGATCGCTAGGTGATGGTGTGATCGCCTAAGGCGATTGCTCGCCATGAGCAATCGCCACTTGTTCTGCCGTTTTGGCAGAACATAATAAGAAAAAAAAATTACTTTAATTTAAATATTTTCTTTTAATATTTAATTGTTTAATTAATGGTTTTAAGTTTATTTTAGATAGTTTTCAAAGTAGTTTTCAAACGCCGTTAACAATTTCAATTCCGATTTTAAATGTTTTATTTCCGCTCGAATGTCAGATTTAAAGTTTGTACGTATAAAATGAAAAATTTATACGAAAAAATAAGGGTACGGGTAAGGGTCGTTACAGTTATGGTATCAGAGCCCCCGGGTTTTAAAAACGGTTCTGTAGACTGCACGACTGCTCAGCCACTACGCGGACATCCTTCATCAACTGTAAGTACGTTTAAGTGCTTTATTTAAATTCGATTTCTTAGGATTACTTGTTTTAATTTTATAGGAGTTATAGAAAATGGTTCGCGGTAGAGACGCCCGAGACAATGCCATAGATAGGCTGACAAACTTACTCGATCGTCAATCCCAACACATGGATTGACATGCACAACAAATCACAGACTTAGTTCGTGAGAATCGGAGGGCCCAACAGCTAGTTATCCCTAATGGTCAAAGCATGGAGAGATTTCAAAAGCTAAGACCTCCGATATTCAACGGGCAATCTACGGACCCCTCTATTGCTGAGGAGTGGGTTCGAAAAATGGAAGATATGTTAGTGTATGCCAAGGTGGACAATGCCGAGAAGGTTGCGTGCGTCACATTCCACCTGGCATTGGATGCCCGGACTTGGTGGGATTCTGTTAAGGCTACGACGGACGTGGCGCTGATGAGGTGGGAACAGTTTAAGACCGTGTTCCTCGATAAGTATTTCAGCCGTACAGTGAGAGCGGCAAAGAGAGCTGAGTTTACGCAATTGAAACAGACTAATACGGTGGCAGAGTATATCAGAAAGTTTGAAGCTTTATCCAAGTTTGCACCGCGCCTAGTCAGTGATAATGGAGAAAAGGTGCAACAATTTATGGATGGACTGAACAGGGAGATCCGAAAGAACATCATAGTGTCTGGTATTCTAGATGTGCCCTATGAGGAAATTGCAGCGAGAGCCCTGGAGTTCGAAGCTGCTGAGTTGACATGCGTTAAGCCTAGAGAGCCTGCTAAAGGCTTCTTTCGCGAGATTCAGCCTCAGGTACGGAATCGAGGCTGGCAACCTAGAGGACAACAACAACAACGAGGTGTCAAAAGGCCTCATGAAGGAGGAAACGATCAGGGCAAAGGGAAGCAAGTTCAAGGGGCTGCTCAGAAGCCTGTTTGTCCTAAATGCCAGAAAGAACATTTTGGCGAGTGTCGAGTGGGTACCAACAGCTGTTACCGATGCGGAGAGATTGGCCACTATGCCATGAATTGCCCATTATTGGACCGAAATCAGCCAGGTAGAAATCAACAGGGCAGAGATCAACAAAGAGTTATGCCAAGGATCTTCGCATTTATTGAGCCCGGAGATGTCGACGACGAGGCACAGCCGTCTGTCATAGCAGGTACTATTCTAGTCATGGGTGTACCAGTATTTTCCTTGATAGATACGGGAGCTACGCACTCCTTCATTTCAACTGCTTGGATGATTAGATTGGGGCTAGTATCTGAGTTAGCAGAGTGTGAGTATAGAGTAATGCTGCCTTCGGGAGCGAATATGCAGTCCGATCGGATTTTCCAGGGCAACGTCGTCTCTGTGGGAAACAACACCCTCTATGCCCGGTTGATAGTTATGGGTATAGAGGTGTATGATCTTATTTTGGGGATGGATTGGCTTACACGCCATTGCGCAACAATTGACTGCGGGTCTGGGATGGTGACTTTCCGCCCCCTGAACAAAGTTGAGTTCACTTTTCAAGGGATGAAAAGATTAAGTGGGCTGCCTACTACTTATTCGATGTTAGCCAGAGAACAATTTAAAGATGGATGTTTGATTTTTGTGGCCGCAGTGATTGATACTCGGCTACTTAATGGATTGAAACCGGATGATCTTCCAATTGTTAGGGAATTCTCGGAGATTTTTCTCGATGATCTTCTAGGGTTACATCCAGATCGGGAGATCGAGTTTGTAATTGATGTTTTTCTGAGTTCAGCACCTGTATCGAAGAATGCGTATAGATTGGCGCCTGCTGAATTGAAGGCGCTGAAGTCACAGTTGGAGGAATTATTAGACAAAGGGTTTATTCGACCCAGCTTTTCTCCTTGGGGTGCGCCAGTCATGTTTGTGAAGAAAAAGGACGGAACTCTCAAGATGTGCGTTGATTATCGAGAGTTAAATAAATTGACCGTGAAGAATAAGTATCCACTGCCCCGAATTGACGATCTATTTGACCAACTGCAAGGTGCCCGAGTGTTTTCAAGGATTGACCTACGCTCGGGTTATTATCAGTTGAAGGTCCGAAAAGAAGTTATTGAAAAGACAGCGTTTCGAACGAGGTATGGACATTACGAATTTCTTGTGATGTCTTTTGGACTTACGAATGCTCCTGTAGCGTTTATGGATATGATGAACCGCGTCTTCAAAGAATATTTGGACAAGTTTGTTGTAGTATTTATAGATGACATCCTGGTCTATTCTAAGACAAAGGAGGAGCATGAGGAGCATCTACGGATTGTTCTAAGGACTTTGTGCCAACACCAATTATATCCGAAGTTTTCTAAGTGTGAATTCTGGCTTGATCAAGTAAGCTTTCTTGGTCATATCATATCTCAGGAAGGAATCTCAGTGGATCCAGCAAAAATTGAGGTTGTCGAGCAATGGCCACAGCCTAAAAATGTACGAGAGGTAAGAGGATTTCTTGGTTTGGCTGGATACTACAGGAAATTTATTGAGGGATTTTCAAAGATAGTTGTCCCTCTATCCCGATTGACGAGAAAGAATGAAAAGTTTGTATGGTCTCCTGCTTGTGAGAAGAGCTTTGTGGAGCTGAAACAGAGGTTGACTACAGCTCCAGTTCTTACACTACCAGTTGAGGGCGATAAGTTCAGTATTAACTGTGACGCCTCGAGAATCGGATTGGGAGGTGTATTGATGCAAGAAGGTAGGGTCATTGCTTATGCTTCTCGACAATTGAAATAATATGAGCAAAATTATCCGACACACGACCTTGAGCTTGCAGCGGTTGTTTTTGCATTAAAAATCTGGAGACACTATTTGTATGGGCAACAGTGCGAGGTGTTTTCAGATCACAAGAGCCTAAAGTATCTATTTACACAGAAAGAGTTGAACATGCAGCAGAGAAGGTGGTTGGAATTCGTTAAAGATTACGATTTTGAAATTAAACACCACCCAGGAAAGGCAAATAAAGTAGCGGATGCCTTGAGCCGAATGCCTACTACGAGCCAACCTTCACTTGCATCTATGTCGGTAATGTTGAGGTCTGAGATTGAAAAGTTTGACGTAGAGATAGTGGCAAAATTGTCCAGCATGCTTACCAACATCTCTCTTAGAATGACGATTTTGGACAGAATACGAGAAGCTCAACAAAACGATTCAGAGTGTGAAAGGCATCGAATGAGCATGACATCTGAAGATTCGTCTGACTTCAACCTGACAGATGATGGAGTATTGAAATTTAGGCACAGGTGGTACGTGCCTAACGATGATGAGCTAAAAAGAGAGATCTTAAATGAGGCACACTCCTCGGCATATTCAGTGCATCCGGGGAGCACAAGAATGTATAGAGACTTGAGGCAACATTTTTGGTGGCCTAACATGAAGAGAGAAATTGCCAGGTATGTAGAAACCTGCCTGATTTGTCAACAGGTTAAGGCAGAGCATCAAAGGCCAGCCGGAACCTTACAGCCACTGCCTATTCCGGAGTGGAAATGGGAACAAATATCCAAAGATTTTATAGTTGGACTCCCGAGAGCAACAAAGGGGCACGATGGTATTTGGGTGATAGTGGACCGTTTGACAAAGACAGCCCACTTCTTGCTAGTGAAAATGACCGATTCTATGGATCAGCTAGCTGAGCTGTACGTACAGGAGGTCGTTAGACTACACAGAGTGCCCATCTCTATTGTTTCTGATAGAGATGCCATATTTACTTCGAAATTCTGGAAGAGTTTACATAAGGCAATGGGAACTCAGTTGAATTTTAGCACGACATTTCATCCTTAGACAGATGGACAGACAGAAAGAACAAATCAGATTCTTGAGGATATGCTTATAGCTTGCGTGCTAGAGTTTCAGGGTTCGTGGAGCCGATATTTACCGTTGATTGAGTTTTCTTATAACAACAGCTTCCAGGCTACTATCGGCATGGCTCCGTATGAGGTGTTATATGGTCAAAAATGCAGGTCTCCACTGTATTGGGATGAGGTAGGCGAGGCTAGCATTATTGGCCCAGACATTTTACAACAAACAGCGGAGAAAATTGCCGTTATCAGACAACGCATAGAGATTGCACAAAGCAGTCAAAAGAGTTATGCTGACACCAGACGGAGAGAATTACAGTTTAAGGAAGGTGACGAAGTGTATTTAAAGATTTCTCCATTTAAAGGCGTTATGCGATTTGGAAGACGAGGCAAGTTGAACCCTCGTTTTGTCGGGCCCTTTCCCATTCTAAAGGGGATTGGGACTATGGCGTACAGGTTACAACTCCTGGCATCTATGGAGGGTATTCACGATGTGTTCCATGTGTCCATGCTCAGAAAGTGTGTATGTGATCCATCACACGTTGTTGAAACAAGGGAGATTGAAGTACAACCGGCGCTGACCTACGAGGAAAGGCCAGTACGAATCCTGGAGTCTTCTATCAAAGTGTTGCGAAATAAGGAGATTCCTCTGGTAAAGGTTTTGTGGAAGAACCATGATGTAGAGGAGGCTACTTGGGAGCGACAGCAGGATATGATGTTGAAGTATCCTGAACTGTTTGTGTAATCAAATTTTGAGGACAAAATTTAAATAAGGTGGGTGGAATGTAACACCCGACTTTACAGGATTTAATTTATTCCAATATAAACGGCATTTTTGTAAATACATCAAATTAAGTCCGTTTTGCGAAAGGAAAGTTTTAACGAAGCCGTATTAACAAATTGGAATTTATGGTGAAATATGAAAAATTGGAGAAAACGAATCATTAGTTAAATAACGAGAATTGAGGCGGAATAAATAGAAAATGAGATAAGGGCAATTTGGTAAATTGCAAACCAAAAATTTATTAAAATCAACATTTCCCTCATTCTTTTCCCCTCACCCACGTAATTCTCCATTTTCCCTCTCCCTCACCGCGCGACTTTTCTTCCACCTCCGGCGATTCTTCATTCCGACGGTGATTTCCTTTCTCCGGTGACTCGAGCCTTCACGTTTCTCTTCCGTTTTCGCTCTCTAGGTAAGGCTCTAAGCTTTTGGAACGTTAAATATCAATTTCTAGGGTTTAAAACGATTAAGATTCGTTAGGGTTTTCATCGAAAACGTGAATCGATGTTTGAAATTGATAGGTTGAGCTTAGTTATGCCTCTAATAGACGTATTGATGATTATCGGAGCTTAGTTCATCGGTTTGTTGAGGTGTATTTGAGATTTGGTTAAGTTGGAGCTTGAAAACCTCCATTAATGGAGTTTTTGAAATGTCGAGCGCGAATTGCTCGACAAAATGCCTCAACGAACTAAAATAGAGTTTAGGAGATTGTTCTTTAGTTAGGAGTTAGCAATTTTTGGAGTTTGATGATTTAGACTCGATTTAATGTCGTATATTGTGAAATGTATAGGTAAACAAACGCTCGTGGACGGAGCTCGGTGTGCAACGACGCGAGGTAAGTCTCTGTGACTTGTCTGGCCGTCTTGGCCCACACCGTATGAATTGAGTCGATCGAGGAAATTGGAGACGTGTTTGGATAGTTTAAAACGGGTAGATAGAATTATGTTTTGTTAAGTTGTTAATTGTTAGCTTATTACTGTATGTTTATGTTTGTTTTATTTTGTTCATAGCACGATATCTATTCACGCATCATAGTTTTCGAACGACATGAAAATGAATTTCTATGCATATTTTCATGAAAAGGTTAACTAAAAGTAAATGAATGCAAAGATGGTCATGTCAGTGGCGGTGGTTCAGGCATGGCTATCGGATGAAGCATGCTTTGTAACACCCAACAACTTTAGCCAGGTGACTTCCTAACTGTATTAACGGTCATAAATATTCAATCTTCACGGTTTAGAGTTTTATACCAAGAATAATTAATTTCATGTGGATTTAAACTAGGTTGGGTGGCAAAGTTGTAATAATGGAGGGTGATGACCAGTATATAAAGAAAAATGAAATGTTTTAAACCTCATTTAAGCCACTATAGCCGACACCTTCCTTTTCGGCGATTCTTCTCTCCCAAGCTCTTGCTCTCTGCTTCCAGCATACTCTCTTCGACGATCGGTTTTCTCTGCCACTACTCGACTACTCTGTGCCTGAGGTATGCAATAGACAATGTAGCTATCTGTTAGTTTGCTAGCCCTGTTTTCTACTCGGCATTGGAGTTTTGGATTTTCCAATGGCCGACTAATAATAAGAACATTTGAAATCTGTGAGTGGGAATACTTTTATCAAATCGATTCTGGACATTTAAAACAACCACCCCTGAGTTATCGGTAATCGAATCTGTCTGTTTTGGTTTTGGGATTTCAGACTACATTGAGTATTAAACTAAGAATTCGGGAATGACTCTTAGCTATTAGACCATAGGATGACTTACGAGTAGAACTTTTAGGATTTTTTTTTAACTACTGTAATGTAAATGTTTTAGGTAAAGAAGCCTGAGGAAAAGGAGCTCTCATTGCTAAGGACACCAGGTAAGTGAATGTATAGGATTTCCTGCCAATAGGGCCCTACATCACAAGCATACTAGATAGTAACTGATATGACGATTAGAGGTTATTATGCTACAGTCTAGTACTTATGTTGACGTTTAGTTTAATGGTAAGTTTTCATACTGGATGAATGTTCTGTTCTATAGTCTGAATGAGTAAGAATTCCCATGTTCATGCATTATCAATGTTTTATACACATGAAAATGTTTTAAAAGCATGTTTTCTCATGAACAAGATACGATGATAAAATCCCTGCAACGTGGTTGAGTGAGGGTTGGGGCGGTTCGGCGTATGTCACAGTCCAAAGAAGGACATATGAAACGACCCGCAGTAGGGACCATGATCAAACTCACTGTCGAACCCCCTTTACCGGCACAAATCCTCTCTCATTCCACACAACTTAATTGATGATTATGAACAATGATTATGAACAATAATTACGAATGATGATTATGATTCATGATTATGGATGATGATTATGATCAAGAAAAGACTTATGACCATGTATATCTCTGAATTATGCATTCATGCATTCATATTATTGTTGCATTCCTTACTAAGCATTAGGCTTATAGTTGAACCTTATGATGTAGGTGAAGAGTTAATAGGTGAGGATTCCCAGTTCCAAGAGAACGTTTAAAGTTGGTTGCTGGAGGATGCTCAGTGTGACAGTGCAAGGTTGGATAGGCGATTAAGCTCCCTGGTTATGCTCATAGTAAGTCAGAAAAGTTTATGATGAACAGATGACTAAGTAGAACAGAATTTCTTATAACAATGAGATTCGGATTTGAATGGTTTGTCTTTAGAGTCTGATTACGATTTTAAGGATTATTGAATAGTTTGTTTTGCTTAAGCCTTCCTCTATGCGTATTTTGAATGAGTTTATAATCCTTACTCATTGAGGTTTATAGTTACTGAGTTAAGATTCGGGTGAGTTATGGTATGTTCTATTGGATGAGGTTGTTTGATGATTATGGTGTTTGCTGCCGTGCGATAGAAGCTAGATAAGGCAATCATCCGGCTGAGTTCATCGGCAGATGTAGAGTGTTTGAGCCATCGGATGATGGAAGTGCTATTTTGTCGTCTAGCGACCGGCAGATGTAGAGAGTTTAAGTCATCGGATGATGGAAGTGCTATTTTGTCGTCTAGTGATCGGCAGATGAAGAGCGTTTAAGCTATCGGAAGATGTAAGTATAGTTTGTCGCCTAGTTACCGGATGATGTGCGTTTAGTGACCGGGTCATGTTTTAATTATGCACGTGAAGAGCACATGTCCATCGGATGATGTTCCCTTATTTCATCGGATGATGTAGGGAGTTTCTTTACCGGATGGTATAAACACGGTTTTGTCGTCTAGGGACCGGTAGATGTGGTTTTGTTCCTGAATCGGTAGATGCAGTCTAAAGCTAAAAGTTTTCCTTCACTAGCCGATACACTTTGCACTGCCCGCCGGCAGATGCGTAATGTTTTCCTTGCCGGTTGAGGCTTAGCGAATTATGTATGACATCTTGAGTTAAATTATGTTTAAAAATAAAAATAAAATACACTACTAATAATGAATCATGTGTGAGTAATAAAAAGTAAATAATTAAGAAAGATATGGTTTATGCGACGATCCCTCTCGGGTCGTTACAATTATGGTATCAAAGCAAAACCGGGTTCTAAAATTGATTCTGCAGACTGCCTTCCAGCACTGACTGTCACATGAGTACACTCCAGCAACTGTAAGTGTTTATGATTCTAGCAATGTCGTTAAGATAAGATGTGTTTATGACTAATTGTTTAGGAATCCCCAGATGGTGAGAGGTCAGCAGAGAGATGATAATGTTGATAGTCACACTATTGCTCAGCTAACTGAGTTAGTAATTCGCCAATCCCGCCAAGTTGAGCAGCTCATGACCGCCAGGGAAGAACAAGGGAATTCGAGTACGAATATTGCCCGAGAACATGGAGATGAGCGTTTTCACCGACTTTGACCCCCGATTTTCAATGGTCAGGTTTCAGATCCGTTTTATGCTGAGGAATGAATTCGAAAGATGGAGGACATGTTCAAGTATGCAAAGGTGGAAGAGGGAGATAAAGTCACATGTGCTGTTTATCACTTGGAACTGGATGCGAGGCATTGGTGGGACTCGATCCAGAGCACGACTGACGCAGGAGCTATGACTTGGGGAAGGTTCAAGACGGCCTTCTTTGTCAAGTATTTTAATCGAACTGTTCGGGCCAGTAAGAAAAAGGAGTTTATGAATCTACGACAGACTGGTTCGGTAACAGATTACATATGTAGGTTTGAGGCCTTGTCTCGGTTTGCATCCCTACTGGTTGAAGATGAGGAGGATAAGATCTATCAATTTGTTCAAGGACTGAAGCCAAGCTTGTATATGAAAGTGAAAACTGCTGGTATCTACAATGTGCCGTATACCGAGGTCACAGCTAAGGCCTTGGAAATGGAGGAGGCTGAAATAACAGTGTACGAGTAGCGTGATCAGTCAAAGAAGACTACCAAGGATGTCCAACAGCCACCACGCCCGAACAAGGGCTGGCAGCCACAGCAGAACAGGGACCACAACAGCAGAAAGGCGTGAAGAGGCCATACAACCAGAATGATGACTAAGGAAAAGGAAAGAGGCCTCTGGCACCCTTATGCCCCACCTGTCAGAAGAACCACCCCGGCGAATGCAAGTTGCGTTCTGGCCGCTGTTTCAGATGTGATAAGGTTGGACATATAGTTAGAGACTGCCCCATGCCGCCAGATCCGAACCATGCAAGGGTAGCACCTAGAGTCTATGCAATGATGGAGGATGAGGAAGCCGTGCAGCATACAGTCATAACAGGTACCATTATGATCTGTGGTTTTGCTGCTTACACACTTATAGATACGGGAGCCACACACTCGTTTATATCAACCTTGTTTGTATACAATCACAACTTGGAACTTATACCAGCCGAAAATCCATATAATGTTACATTACCATCAAGGAAGTCCCTACATTCAGAACAGATTGTTAAAGGTGATGTTGTGTCCTTAGGAAGTAAGAAACTATATGCAGAACTGATTGTAATTGACATGAAAGGGTATGAGGTGATATTAGGAATGGATTGATTATTTAGGCATTATGCTAAAATAAGTTGTAGATCTGGGATGGTTGATTTTCGACCTCCAAATGGTGATCATTATTCCTTCCAAGCTATTCCTAAGATAAGCAAAATACCGATTATATCCTCGCTAGAAATTTACTGGTTACTGGAAAATGGTTGTGAGAGTTACTTAGCTAGCATAATGGATGTTCGGGTGAAGAATAAGATAGAGTTACAAGATATACCCATAGTCAGAGAGTTCCCTAAGGCATTCTTGGATGATTTGCCAGGATTACCACTTGATAGAGAAATAGAGTTTGTAATAGATACGTACCTTGAGGCCTTACCCGTGTCTAAGAATCCTTATCGGATGGCACCTGTTGAACTAAAGGAGTTAAAAGTCCAACTGCAGGAATTAGTAGACAAAGGATTTATACGCCCTAGCAGTTCTCCTTGGGGCGCACCTGTCTTATTTGTCAAGAAGAAAGATGGTTCCCTTAGAATGTGCATAGACTATAGGGAGCTAAATAAGTTGACAATTAAGAATAAGTACCCCTTACCTCGGATTGATGATTTGTTTGACCAACTGCAAGGAGCAAAGGTGTTTTCAAAAATAGATTTACGTTCGGGTTATTACCAACTGAAGGTTAAGGAAGGAGATATACCAAAGACAGCCTTCAGAACCCGTTATGGACACTACGAATTCTTGGTCATGTCATTTGGACTGACCAATGCACCTGCAGCCTTTATGGACCTAATGAATTGAGTGTTTCGTGAGTATTTGGACAAATTTGTAATTGTGTTCATAGATGATATCCTGATATACTCACGGACTGAAGTTGACCATGCAGAGCATTTAAGAGTAGTTTTGACAACATTGAAGGAGCACCAGCTTTATGCCAAATTGTCCAAGTGTGAATTTTGGTTGGACAAGGTTAATTTTCTTGGTCATGTAGTTTCTGCTAATGGTATATCAGTGGACCCGACCAAAATTCAGGCAGTAGAGGATTGGCCACAACCAAAGAATGCCAGTGAAGTTCGCAGTTTCCTTGGATTGGCAGGCTATTACAGAAAGTTCATCAAAGGATTTTCTATGATAGCTAAGCCCCTGACGAATTTGACAAAGAAGGACAATAAGTATTCATGGACCGAAGCTTGTGAGGATAGCTTCCAGACATTGAAAGTGAAGTTAACAACAGCCCCGGTATTGACCCTTCCAACTGAAGAAGGAAAGTTTAGTGTATTTTGTGATGCATCAAAAGTTGGTTTAGGCTGTGTTTTGATACAAGAAGGCAAGGTTGTAGCGTATGCCTCTAGGCAGTTAAAGAGTTATGAACAGAACTATCTCACCCATGATTTAGAATTAGCCGCGGTTGTTTTTGCCTTGAAGATTTGGAGACACTATTTATATGGATAGCAGTGTGAGGTGTTTTCTGACCATAAAAGTCTGAAGTACCTCTTTACACAAAAGGAATTGAACATGAGGCAGAGGCGTTGGTTGGAATTTGTTAAGGATTACGACTTTGAGATCAAGTATCACCCGGGTAAGGCTAACTCTGTAGCTGACGCATTGAGCAGGATGTCGTCAACAATGCAACCCGTTATATCAACTATGTCTATACCTTTGAGGACAGAGATTCAGAAATTGGAGTTGGAGATAGTTCTAGAGTTGTCTGCTTTGCTCGCAAATTTGACCATTCAACCGACGGTTATGGAACAGATCAAAGAAGCACAATAGAAGGACGCAGAGGAGAATAACAGTATGATGAACAAGGCGAAGGACACCACCTCCGAGTTTAGTCTTTCCAAGGATGGAATTCTGAGGTTTAGAAATAGATGGTATGTCCCTAATGATGAAGGATTACGTAAGCTAATCTTGGCTGAGGCACATTCGTCTCCCTTTTCTGTGCATCCTGGCAGCACCAAGATGTATCGAGACCTGAAGTTGCTCTATTGGTGGCCAAACTTAAAGAGAGATGTTGCTAAGTATGTAGAGTCATGTTTGGTTTGCCAACAAGTTAAAGCCGAGCACCAACGTCCAGGAGGTACCCTTCAGCCTTTACCTATTCCCGAGTGGAAGTGGGAACACATAGCTATGGATTTCGTTGTAGGATTACCTAAGACAACTAAGGGGCATGATAGTATTTGGGTTGTGATCGATAGATTGACGAAATCAGCCCATTTCTTACCAGTAAGGAAAACCTACTCGATGGACCAGCTTGCTGATCTTTATGTACAAGAAGTTATTAGGTTGCATGGAATCCCTTTATCTATTGTATCCGATCGTGATCCTAGATTCACCTCAAGGTTTTGGCAAAGCTTACAAGGCACATTAGGATCAAAATTATCTTTCAGCACTGCCTTCCACCCACAAACCAATGGACAATCTGAACGGACAATTCAAATACTTGAAGATATGTTGAGGGCATGTGTGCTTGAGTTCCAGATATCATGGAGTCGATACCTGCCATTGGTTGAATTCTCTTACAACAATAGTTACCAGTCCACTATCGGAATGGCACCTTATGAGGCGCTGTATGGTAGGAAATGTAGATCACCTCTGTATTGGGATGAAGTTGGTGAAGCAAAACTCCTAGGTCCCGAGATGTTGCAGCAGATGTCAGACAAGATTGCCACTATTAGAAAAAGAATGATAACTGCACAGAGCCGACAGAAGAGTTATGCAGACCAAAGGAGAAGAGACCTTGAGTTTTCTGTTGGGGATGAAGTTTTCCTGAGAATTTCACCATTTAAAGGAGTTTTAAGATTTGGTAAGAAAGGAAAGCTTAACCCACTATTCATTGGACCATTCCCTGTTTTAGCTAGAATCGGTAGTACAGCTTACAGACTGCAGTTGCCTCCATCATTGGATAAAGTTCATAACGTCTTTCACGTGTCAATGTTAAGGAAATGCATACGAGATCTGACGAAAGTTATTAAGCCAGTGGATATTGAGATTGCACCATCATTAATGTATGAAGAGAGACCAGTGCAGATATTGGAATCCGCAGTTAAGACTCTGAGGAATAAAGAGATTCCGTTGGTCAAAGTCTTATGGAAGAATCCTGGCATTGAAGAAGCAACTTGGGAGCGACGACAGGACATGTTAGACAAGTATCCAGAGTTATTTGTTTGATCAATTTTCGGGGACGAAAATTTTGTTTAAGGAGGGGTGGATGTAACACCCGACAACTTCTGCCAGGTAACTTCCTAACTGTACTAACGGCCATAAATATTCAATCTTCACGGTTTAGAGTTTTATACCAAGAATAATTAATTTCATGTGGATTTAAACTAGGTTGGGTTGCAAAGTTGTAATAATGGAGGGTGATGACCAGTATATAAAGAAAAAGGAAATGTTTTAAACCTCATTTAAGCCACTGTAGCCAACACCTTCCTTTTCGGCGATTTCTTCTCTCCCGAGCTCTTGCTCTCTGCTTTCAGCATACTCTCTTCGATGATCGGTTTTCTCTGCCACTACTCGACTACTCTGTGCCTGAGGTATGCAATAGACAACGTAGCTATCTGTTAGTTTGCTAGCCCTGTTTTCTACTCGGCATTGGAGTTTTGGATTTTCCAATGGCCGACTAATAATAAGAACATTTGAAATCTGTGAGTGGGAATACTTTTATCAAATCGATTCTGGACATTTAAAACAACCACCCCTGAGTTATCGGTAATCGAATCTGTCTGTTTTGGTTTTGGGATTTCAGACTACATTGAGTATTAAACTAAGAATTCGGGAATGACTCTTAGCTATTAGACCTTAGGATGACTTACGAATAGAACTTTTAAGATTTTGTTTTAACTACTGTAATGTAAATGTTTTAGGTAAAGAAGCCTGAGGAAAAGGAGCTCTCATTGCTAAGGACACCAGGTAAGTGAATATATAGGATTTCCGGCCAATAGGGCCCTACATCACAAGGATGCTAGATAGTAACTGATATGACGATTAGAGGTTATTATGCTACAGTCTAGTACTTATGTTGACGTTTAGTTTAATGGTAAGTTTTCATACTGGATGAATGTTCTGTTCTATAGTCTGAATGAGTAAGAATTCCCAGTTCATGCATTATCAATGTTTTATACACATGAAAATGTTTTAAAAACATGTTTTCTCATGAACAAGATACGATGATAAAATTCCTGCAACGTGGTTGAGTGAGGGTTGGGGGCGGTTCGGCGTATGTCACAGTCCAAAGAAGGACATATGAAACGACCCGCAGTAGGGACCATGATCAAACTCACTGTCGAACCCCCTTTACCGGCACAAATCCTCTCTCATTCCACACAACTTGATTGATGATTATGAACAATGATTATGAACAATGATTACGAATGATGATTATGATTCATGATTATGGATGATGATTATGAACAAGAAAAGACTTATGACCATGTATATCTCTGAATTATGCATTCATGCATTCATATTATTGTTGCATTCCTTACTAAGCATTAGGCTTATAGTTGAACCTTATGATGTAGGTGAAGAGTTAATAGGTGAAGATTCCCAGTTCCAAGAGAACGTTTAAAGCTGGTTGCTGGAGGATGCTCAGTGTGACAGTGCAAGGTTGGATAGGCGATTAAGCTCCCTGGTTATGCTCATAGTAAGTCAGAAAAGTTTATGATAAACAGATGGCTAAGTAGAACAGAATTTCTTATAACAATGAGATTCAGATTTAAATGGTTTGTCTTTAGAGTCTGATTACGATTTTAAGGATTATTGATTAGTTTGTTTTGCTTAAGCCTTCCGCTATGCGTATTTTGAATGAGTTTATGATCCTTACTCATTGAGGTTTATAGTTACTGAGTTAAGATTTGGTTTAGTTATGGTATGTTCTATAGGATGAGGTTGTTTGATGATTATGGTGTTTGTTGCCGTGTGATAGAAGCTGGATAAGGCAATCATCCGGCTGACATCATCGGCAGATGTAGAGTGTTTGAGCCATCGGATGATGGAAGTGCTATTTTGTCGTCTAGCGACCGGCAGATGTAGAGAGTTTAAGCCATCGGATGATGGAAGTGCTATTTTGTTGTCTAGTGATCGGCAGATGAAGAGCGTTTAGGCTATCGGAAGATGTAAGTATAGTTTGTCGCCTAGTTACCGGATGATGTGAGGGTTTCCTTGTCGTTTAGTGACCGGGTCATGTTTTAATTATGCACGTGAGGAGCACATGTACATCGAATGATGTTCCCTTATTTCATCGGATGATGTAGAGAGTTTCTTTACTGGATGGTATAAACACGATTTTGTCGTCTAGGGACCGGTAGATGTGGTTTTGTTCCTCTATCGGTAGATGCAGTCCAAAGCTAAAAGTTTTCCTTCACTAGCCGATACACATTGCACTACCCGCCGGCAGATGCGTAATGTTTTCCTTGCCGGTTGAGGCTTAGCGAATTACGTATGACATCTTAAGTTAAATTATGTTTAAAAAAAAATAAAATACACTACTAATAATGAATCATGTGTGAGTAATAAAAAGTAAATAATTAAGAAAGATATGGTTTATGCAACGATCCCTCTCGGGTCGTTACATGCTTTCCCCCCGGTTAGATCCGAGGGGCTATCCAATCGTCGGATGTGCCGCTCCTATCTAGCGAGAGTGAAGCCCCAGTGACATAAATGAAAAGAAATGATTTGTGAACCGAACATGCATAGCATTCATAGCATTCACATAGATTTACTGAGCCTCTAGCTCACGTGTTTAATTCTACGGTGTAGGTGATTTTGAGACAGGTGAGGTAGACGTCCCTCCGCCTGATGTATGAGCACGTTGAAAAAAGATGGCCCGTGGGAGTGCGCTGGCAGTCGGAGCGTGATTTTGACCCGTGGGGACGTACATAGGTATTTGGATTATTTTGGATAGAAATTGTTAGAACATTATAGGATATTGGGATCTGAATAGTTAATAGAAAGTATTTTTTTGGGAAATTGAATGTATTTTATAATGTTTTACTGATTTTCAAAAACAGGATGAGGATATGTTAAACTTGTAAACGGAACCACGCGGTTCGTTTTTTATGAAATTTGTTATAGTTGAGTCGGGAAATGGGCGAGCGATAGTATGTGCGATGTATGTGTGTGATAGTGTTATCGTGTAGAAGTATGTTTTGTGAAATGTAATGGTGTGTGACGAAGGAAATGAGAATGTTGAAAGGTGTGTGTGTGTTGTGTTGTGAGTTGTGTATTGTGAGTGTGAAATGCAGGGTATGAGGAAACAAAGAAAGAAAAAAAGAAGGGAGGGAGGAAGCTGTGCTCTGTGGAAAATTCCAGAGAGCATGGCGATTGATCGCCACTTGGGGCGATCAATCGCCCCTCTTTGCCTGGCGATCGCCACTGGCGATCGCTAGGTGATGGTGTGATCGCCTAAGGCGATTGCTCGCCATGAGCAATCGCCGAAGGGCGATTGATCGCCCACTTAGGGGCGATCAATCACCACTTGTTCTGCCATTTTGGCAGAACATAATAAGAAAAAAAAATTTACTTTAATTTAAATGTTTTCTTTTAATATTTAATTGTTTAATTAATGGTTTTAAGTTTATTTTAGATAGTTTTCAAAGTAGTTTTCAAACGCCGTTAACAATTTCAATTCCGATTTTAAAAGTTTTATTTCCGCTCGAATGTCAGATTTAAAGTTTGTACGTATAAAATGAAAAATTTATACGGAAAAATTAGGGTACGGGTAAGGGTCGTTACACTCCAACTGGGTTCGTTACAATTATGGTATTAGAGAAAAACTGGGTTCTAAAATTGATTCTGCAGACTGCCTACCAGCACAGATTGCCACCTGAGTACACTCCAGCAACTGTAAGTGTTTATGATTTCAGTAAATGTCTTTAAGTTAAGATCTATTTATAACTATTTGTTTAGGAATCCCAAAATGGTTAGAGGTCAGCAGAGGGAGACCAATGAGGATAGCAATGCCATTGCTTAGTTGATAGAGTTGGTCATGCGCCAATCTCGCTAGATCGAACAGCTGATGACTGCTAGAGAAGAACAAGCGAATTCTAGTACTAATCCAACTCATGATCATGGTGGTGAGCATTTTCACCGACTTCGACCCCCGACATTCAATGGTCGAGTTTCGGATCCTGTTTATGCTGAAGAATGGATTCGGAAGATGGAAGACATGTTCAAGTATGCAAAGGTTGAGGAAGGGGACAGGGTAACATATGCTGTTTTTCACCTGGAATTGGATGCAAGGCATTGGTGGGACTCGATCCAGAACACCATTAATGCAGGAGCTATGACCTGGGAAATGTTTAAGACTGCTTTCTTTGACAAGTATTTCAATAGAACTGTTCGGGCCAACAAGAAGAAGGAGTTCATGAGTTTACGTTAGTTGGGCTCTGTGACGGATTACATATGTAAGTTTGAGGCTTTATCTCGGTTTGCACCCAGACTGATAGAAGATGATGAGGATAAGATCCACCAATTTGTTCAAGGACTGAAACCGAGTCTATATATGAGAGTAAAGACTGCTGGAATACATAATGTACCTTATGCCGAAGTGACAGCTAAGGCTCTAGAACTGGAAGAGGCTGAGATAATGACATATGCGCAGCGTGAATCACCAAGGAAGTTTGCTAAAGAGGCTCAGCCGCCACCACGTCAGAACAAAGGATGGCAACCGCAACAGAACAGGGGACCACAACAACAATAGCAAGGTATAAAGAGACCCTTCAATCCAAATGATGACCAAGGGAAGGGGAAAAGACCATTGGCCCCTCTATGCTCCAACTGCCAGAAGAACCACCATGGCGAGTGCAAGCTACACTCTGGCCGTTGCTATAGATGTGACAAGGTCGGACATATAGTCAGAGACTGCCCCATGCCACCAGACCCCAATCGACCAAGAATAGCACCCAGAGTATTTGCTATGATGGAGGATGAAGATGCTGTGCAGCATACGGTCATAACAGCTACAATTATGATCTGTGGTGTTTCTGCTTATACACTTATAGACACGGGAGCCACACACTCATTCATAGCAACCCTGTTTGTCTATAAGCATAAGTTAGGATACTTACCAGCTTATAGGCCATATAGTGTCATGTTACCGTCAGGGAAATCCTTACATTCTGAACAGATAGTGAAGGGTGACATTGTGTCCTTAGGAGATAAGGAGTTATATGTAGAGCTGATGGTGATTGACATGAAGGGATACGAAGTTATATTAGGAATGATTTGGTTATCCAGACATTATGCCATGATAAGTTGTAGGTCTGGATTAGTTGAGTTTCGACCCCCAAATGGAGATCAGTACACCTTCCAAGCTATCCCAAAAATAAGTAAAATACCGATTATATCATCACTTGAGACTCAACGGTTATTGAAAGATGGATGTGAGAGTTATCTAGCTAGTGTAATCGATATTTGGGTAAAGAATGAAGTAGAACTACAAGATATTTCTATAGTTAAAGAGTTTCCTGATGTAACACCCGACATTTCGGCCAGGTGATTTTCTGACCATTTTCATTGTCACCCTCTTATTTAACCGTTATGATTTAAATTTAATGTTAAGACAAATTTATTACAAGTTGATTAAAACTAGGTTAGGTGGCAGTTTTGTAATTAGAATTGATGGATTAAGTATAAATAGGAAATGGAAACCTTAAACCTCATTTACTACCACTGTAACCGACATTTCCTCTCGGCGATTTCTTCTTTCCCAAGTTTTTGCTCTCGGCTACCAGAACTTCCCTTACCGACGGCTGGTTTCGAGCTTGCTCTTCTCTGCAAATCCACACCCGAGGTATGAAATGGACAATGTAGTCATTCATTAGTAAATAGAGCTCTGTTTTCAGCTCGACACTGAGTTCGGATATTTCTAGCAGTGGCCGAGTAGTTTAAGACTTTTCAAAATCTGAGAGTAAAGATGTCATCCTGAATCGATTCCGAACATTTTAAGTAACCAACTCGGATTTAACCAATGGTAAAACCTGTCCACCTAGTTTCGGATTTCAGACTGCAGTGTGCCAAACAGAGTAATCGGAATGACTTTAGCTATTAGATCCTAGGATGGTTTATGATTAGGACTTTGTTTTAACTACTGTAATGTACATGTTTTAGGTGAAGAAGTTTAAAGGAAAGAAGCTCGGATTGCTGAGGAATCCAGGTAAGTGAATGTGTTAAGATTTCCGGCCACTAGGGCCCTACACCGCAAGGGTATTAGGAAATCACTGAAATGTTAACTTGTTGACTATGATTTGTTATTCCCACGACATGAAGAAGTTGTGTAAGTAAATGTAAAGTTACAAGATGTTCTACTTGTCCTTATGGTATGACTTTTCTTTATGAACTTTATGTCTATGCACTGTGTCCCACGTCTATGATTAAGTAGAGAACATGAAATGTATATGTAACCATGATTAAGTGCAGAACGGGGAAAAGACTACGTTATGTATGACTCGCGAATTCTCCCACTGGTGGAGGCCGAGTTAATGATATGTGTGACTCGCGAAATCTCCCACTGGTGGAGGCCGAGTTAATGATATGTATGACTCGCGAAATCTCCCACTGGGGGAGGCCGAGTAATGATATGTATGGCTCGCGAATTCTCCCACTGGGGAGGCCGAGTGATGTATCATGATTGCCGCGATAGGCAAATGATTATGTACGACTGCCGCGATAGGCAAATGACTATGTACCCCTGTCTTCCTCCCTCGTCTCCTGCCTTAATACATGTTATGTAAATGATAAAGATGAACATGAATGAAGAATGGTTTATGAACTTATGTCTCTCTAAATTGTGTACTCATGTATATCTGTCAGCATGCATTCCTTACTAAGCATTAGGTTTATAGTTAAACCTTATGGTGTAGGTGAAGAAGGTTCAGGTGAGGATGTTATGTTCAAAGAGGATGCTTAAGGCTGGTTGCTGGAGGATGCTCAAGGTGACAGTGCGGGACTGGAGAGGCGATTTATGACCCCTGGTTAAGACTCTTATGTTACAGTATGTTAAAGAATATGGTAGTTTAAGTAGGATGAGACTATTTTAAAACGTTGAGCTTGAAACTGTCTAGTGGATCACTGAGTCAGGGAATGATCATATAGATTTATAAATGGTCTGTTGCTTAAGTCTTCCGCTATATGCATTTTGAATGAGTTGTGTTTTCTTTCTGTTGGAAGGAGTCATTTGATGATTTAGAGTTCTCTACCGTAAGACGGAAGCTGGAAGAGGTAGTCTCCCGGCTGACGTCATCGGCAGATGCCGAAGGATAGTTGTTGATGGTTTAGTCTTCCGGTTGACGTCATCGGCAGATGCCGAGAGTTAATTGTTTGATGGTTTAGTCTTCCGGCTGACGTCATCGGCAGATGCCGAGGGGTAGTTATTTGTTGGTTTAGTCTTCCGGCTGACGTCATCGGTAGATGCCGAAGGATAGTTGTATGATGGTTTAGTCTTCCGGATGACGTCACCGGAGATGTAAAATGTGTTTTTGTCGTTTAGCGACCGGAAGATGTAAAATGTGTTTTTGTCGTTTAGCGACCGGAAGATGTAAAATGTGTTTTGTCGTTTAGCGACCGGAAGATGTAAAATGTGTTTTTGTCGTTTAGCCACCGGAAGATGTAAAATGTGTTTTGTCGTTTAGCGACCGGAAGATGTAAAATGTGTTTTGTCGTTTAGCGACCGGAAGATGTAAAATGTGTTTTTGTCGTTTAGCGACCGGAAGATGTAAAATGTGTTTTGTCGTTTAGCGACCGGAAGATGTAAAATGTGTTTTGTCGTTTAGCGACCGGAAGATGTAAAATGTGTTTTGTCGTTTAGCGACCGGAAGATGTAAAATGTGTTTTGTCGTTTAGCGACCGGAAGATGTAAAATGTGTTTTGTCGTTTAGCGACCGGAAGATGTAAAATGTGTTTTGTCGTTTAGCGACCGGAAGATGTAAAATGTGTTTTTGTCGTTTAGCGACCGGAAGATGTAAAATGTGTTTTGTCGTTTAGCGACCGGAAGATGTAAAATGTGTTTTGTCGTTTAGCGACCGGAAGATGTAAAATGTGTTTTGTCGTTTAGCGACCGGAAGATGTAAAATGTGTTTTGTCGTTTAGCGACCGGAAGATGTAAAATGTGTTTTGTCGTTTAGCGACCGGAAGATGTAAAATGTGTTTTTGTCGTTTAGCGACCGGAAGATGTAAAATGTGTTTTGTCGTTTAGCGACCGGAAGATGTAAAATGTGTTTTGTCGTTTAGCGACCGGAAGATGTAAAATGTGTTTTTGTCGTTTAGCGACCGGAAGATGTAAAATGTGTTTTGTCGTTTAGCGACCGGAAGATGTAAAATGTGTTTTGTCGTTTAGCGACCGGAAGATGTAAAATGTGTTTTGTCGTTTAGCGACCGGAAGATGTAAAATGTGTTTTGTCGTTTAGCGACCGGAAGATGTAAAATGTGTTTTGTCGTTTAGCGACCGGAAGATGTAAAATGTGTTTTGTCGTTTAGCGACCGGAAGATGTAAAATGTGTTTTGTCGTTTAGCGACCGGAAGATGTAAAATGTGTTTTGTCGTTTAGCGACCGGAAGATGTAAAATGTGTTTTGTCGTTTAGCGACCGGAAGATGTAAAATGTGTTTTGTCGTTTAGCGACCGGAAGATGTAAAATGTGTTTTGTCGTTTAGCGACCGGAAGATGTAAAATGTGTTTTGTCGTTTAGCGACCGGAAGATGTAAAATGTGTTTTGTCGTTTAGCGACCGGAAGATGTAAAATGTGTTTTGTCGTTTAGCGACCGGAAGATGTAAAATGTGTTTTGTCGTTTAGCGACCGGAAGATGTAAAATGTGTTTTGTCGTTTAGCCACCGGAAGATGTAAAATGTGTTTTGTCGTTTAGCGACCGGAAGATGTAAAATGTGTTTTGTCGTTTAGCGACCGGAAGATGTAAAATGTGTTTTGTCGTTTAGCGACCGGAAGATGTAAAATGTGTTTTGTCGTTTAGCGACCGGAAGATGTAAAATGTGTTTTGTCGTTTAGCGACCGGAAGATGTAAAATGTGTTTTGTCGTTTAGCGACCGGAAGATGTAAAATGTGTTTTGTCGTTTAGCGACCGGAAGATGTAAAATGTGTTTTGTCGTTTAGCGACCGGAAGATGTAAAATGTGTTTTGTCGTTTAGCCACCGGAAGATGTAAAATGTGTTTTGTCGTTTAGCGACCGGAAGATGTAAAATGTGTTTTGTCGTTTAGCGACCGGAAGATGTAAAATGTGTTTTGTCGTTTAGCGACCGGAAGATGTAAAATGTGTTTTGTCGTTTAGCGACCGGAAGATGTAAAATGTGTTTTGTCGTTTAGCGACCGGAAGATGTAAAATGTGTTTTGTCGTTTAGCGACCGGAAGATGTAAAATGTGTTTTGTCGTTTAGCGACCGGAAGATGTAAAATGTGTTTTGTCAATGTGTTTTGCGATTAGCGATCGAGATGTTTTAATTTAGCACGCGAGACCCACGTGCCCACCGGAAGACGTCCTCCTTTTAGGTGATGTTAAGCGAGTCACGCGTAATGCACGTGATGACCGGACGACTAAATTTTTGAGGGTTGTCAACGCATGCAACCCATGCAAACCCGAGTGGTATTATGATAAGAGGATTGAGGGCACTCCTCTCTTCCCGAACTTGTCAAGAAGCCAATGACCGAGTCTAGTCGCTCGACTCTGTGAAGTTGAGCAGATGAGGTATGGGAAGTCGGGCACGAGAGGGTTCGTTTTTCCTTAATGGTTCTGCGTCTCTATTACCAGTTTAAAAAAAAAAATACATGTAAAATGTGAAAGTCTGTTGTGAGATAGTAAGTGAATATAATAATAGTAAAAGTCAAACAAACGGTTAATGAAAGAATATGAACACGTGACGGCTCCTGGCCGGGGTCGTTACAATTGTGGTATCAAAGCAAAACCAGGTTCTAAAATCGATTCTGCAGACTGCCTTCCAGCACTGACTGTCACTTGAGCACACCTCAGCAACTGTAAGTGTTTATGATTTCATGTATGTCATTAAGTTAAGTTATGCCTGTAATGATTGTCTAGGAATCCAAGTGGTTAGAGGTCAACAGAGAGAGGCCAATGAGGAAGCAATGCTATTGCTCAGTTGACTGAGTTGGTCATGCGCCAATCTCACCAGATAGAACGACTGATGACAGCTAGGGAAGAACAAGGCAACTCCAGTACTAACGCAACTCATGATCATGGGGGTGAGCGCTTCCACCGGCTTCGACCCCCGGTGTTTAATGGGTATGTTTCAGATCCTATTCATGCTGAGGAGTGGATCCGAAAGATTGAAGACATGTTTAAGTATGCAAAGGTTGACGAAGGGGATAAGGTCACCTATGCTGTCTTTCATTTGGAGTTAAGTGCAAGGCATTGGTGGGACTCGATCCAGAGCACCGCTAATGCCGAAGCTATGACCTGGGGAATGTTCAAGACTGCCTTCTTTGACAAGTACTTCAATAGGACTGTTCGGGCCAACAAGAAGAAGGAGTTCATGAATCTACGACAAACTGGCTCTGTGACGGATTATATATGTGAATTTGATGCTTTATCACGGTTTGCTCCCCGTATGATTGAGGATGAGGAGGATAAGATTTACCAGTTTGCTCAAGGACTGAAGCCAAGTCTGTACATGAAGGTGAAGACTGCTGGGATACATAATGTACCTTATGGGGATGTGACGGCTAAGGCCTTGGAGCTAGAAGAGGCAGAAATGACAGCTTATGCACAGCGCGAACAGCCAAAGAAACTCATGAAGGACGCTCAGCCGCCACCACGTCAGAACAAAGGTTGGCAGCCACGACAGAACAGGGGACCACAGCAACAACAGCATGGAATGAAGAGGCCCCTCGACCAGAATGATGACCAGGGAAAAGGAAAGAGACCTCTGGCGCCTCTATGCCCTACATGTCAGAGGAACCACCCTGGTGAGTGCAAGCTGCTTTCTGGCCGGTGTTTCAGGTGTGATAAGACCGGACACATGGTCAGAGATTGCCCCATGCCGCCAGACCCGAACCGTGCAAGGGTTGTACCCAGAGTGTATGCGTTGATGGAAGATGAGGGAGCTGTTCAGCATACAGTCATATCAGGTACCATCATGATCTGCGGTTTTGCTGCTTATACACCACACACTCGTTTATATCAACCTTGTTTGTATGCAAACATAGCATAGGACCCTTACCAGCTGAAAGGTTATATAGTGTTGTGTTACCATCAGGAAAGTCCCTACATTCGGAACAGATTGTTAAGGGTGACGTCGTGTCCTTAGGGGATAAGAATCTCTATGCGGAATTAATTGTCATTAACATAAAAGGGTATGAAGTGATATTAGGAATGGATTGGTTATTTAGACATCATGCCACGATAAGTTGTCGATCTGGAATAGTTGATTTTAGACCCCCAAATGATAACCATTATTCCTTCCAAGCTATTCCTAAAATAAGTAAGATACCAATTATATCCTCACTAGAAATATACCGAATGCTGAGATGTGGTTGTGAGAGCTACCTGGCTAGTGTTATAGATGATCGGGTGAAGAATAAAATTGAGCTACAGGATATTCCTATAGTCCGAGAGTTTCCCGAGGCATTCTTAGATGATTTACCGGGTATACCACCCGATAGAGAGATAGAGTTTGTAATTGACACATACCCCGAGGCATCACCTGTATCTAAGAATCCTTACCGTATGGCACCTGTTGAGTTGAAAGAATTGAAGGTTCAACTGCAGGAACTGGTTGACAAGGGATTTATTCGCCCCAGCAGTTCTCCTTGGGGGGCACCAGTCTTATTTGTAAGGAAGAAGGATGGTTCTCTTAGAATGTGCATAGACTATAGGGAACTAAATAAGTTGACAATCAAGAATAGGTACCCCTTACCTAGTATTGATGACTTGTTTGACCAATTGCAAGGAGCCAAGGTATTTTCGAAGATAGATCTACGTTCGGGTTACTACCAACTGAAGGTTAAAGAAGGAGATATACCAAAGACAGCCTTCAGAACCCGCTATGGACATTATGAGTTCTTAGTCATGTCGTTTGGGTTGACAAACGCCCCTGCAGCCTTCATGGATTTAATGAACCGTGTGTTTCGTGAGTATTTAGATAAGTTTGTGATTGTATTCATAGATGATATCTTGATATATTCCCAAACTGTGGCTGACCATGAAGAACATTTGAAAGTAGTTTTGACGACATTGAAGGAGCATCAACTTTACGCCAAGCTGTCTAAGTGTGAGTTTTGGTTAGATAAGGTTAATTTCCTTGGCCACGTAGTTTCTGCTAATGGCATATCTGTAGACCCGACCAAAATTCAGGCAGTAAAGGATTGGCCTCAACCTAAGAATGCCAGCGAAGTCCGCAGCTTCCTTGGATTGGCAGGCTATTACAGAAAGTTCATCAAGGGATTTTCTATGATAGCTAAACCCCTGACGAGTTTGACAAAGAAGGACATTAAGTATTCTTGGACTGAAGCCTGTGAAGACAGCTTCCAGACGTTAAAACTGAAGTTAACAACAGCTCCTGTATTGACCCTCCCAACTGAAGAAGGAAAATTTAGTGTTTACTGTGATGCGTCTAAAGTTGGTTTAGGTTGTGTTTTGATGCAAGAGGGTAAAGTTATAGCGTATGCTTCTAGGCAGCTAAAGAGTTACGAGCAAAATTACCCCACTCATGATCTAGAATTAGCTGCTGTTGTTTTTGCCTTGAAGATTTGGAGACACTATTTATATGGACAGCAATGTGAGGTGTTTTCTGACCATAAAAGTCTAAAGTACCTCTTCACGCAGAAGGAATTGAACATGAGACAGAGACGTTGGTTGGAATTTGTCAAGGACTACGATTTTGAAATCAAGTATCACCCCGGGAAAGCTAACTCTGTAGCTGATGCGTTGAGTAGGATGTCAACAACAATGCAGCCCGTGGTTTCAACCATGTCTATACCCTTAAGAACAGAAGTTCAGAAATTCGACTTGGAGATAGTTCCAGAGTTATCAGTTTTGCTCGCTGAGTTAACTATTCAACCAACAATTTTGGAAAAGATCAAGGATGCACAACAGAAGGATTCAGTGGGAAATATCAACATGATGGATAAGTTGAAGGACACCACCTCCGAGTTCAGTCTCTCAAAGGATGGGATCCTGAGGTTTAGAAATCGGTGGTGCATTCCTAATGATGTGGAATTGCGTAAGTTGATCTTGGCTGAGGCGCACTCCTCTTCCTTTTCTGTACATCCTGGCTGCACCAAGATGTACCGAGACCTGAAGTTACAGTACTGGTGGCCTAACCTAAAAAGGGATGTTGCTAAGTATGTAGAGTCCTGTTTAGTATGCCAACAAGTCAAAGCCGAGCACCAACGTCCAGGAGGTACTCTTCAGCCGTTGCCTATTCCCGAATGGAAGTGGGAACATATAGCTATGGATTTTGTTGTAGGACTACCTAAGACGACAAAAGGGCATGATTGTATTTGGGTTGTGGTGGATAAACTGACGAAATCGGCCCATTTCTTACCTGTAAGGACCACCTATACGATGGACCAATTTGCTGATCTTTATGTTCAGGAAATTATTAGGTTGCATGGGATCCCTGTATCCATTGTCTCTGACCGTGATCCCAGGTTTACCTCTCGATTCTGGAAAAGTTTGCAAAGTACATTAGGTACAAAGTTATCTTTCAGTACAGCTTTTCACCCACAGACCGATGGCCAGTCAGAAAGAACGATTCTAACACTCGAAGATATGTTGAGAGCATGTGTACTTGACTTTCAGACAACTTGGAGCAGACAATTACCTCTAGTTGAGTTCTCCTACAATAACAGTTATCAGTCCACCATTGGTATGGCACCTTATGAAGCACTGTATGGTAGGAAATGTAGGTCACCCCTTTACTGGGACGAGGTTGGTGAAACAAAACTTCTTGGACCTGATATTCTGCAACAAATGTCAGATAAGATTGCCACTATTCGGAAAAGAATGATGACTGCACAAAGCCGGCAGAAGTGTTATGCAGATCAAAGGAGAAGGGAACTCGAGTTTTTAGTAGGAGATGAAGTATTCTTAAAGGTGTCACCATTTAAAGGAGTCTTAAGATTTGGCAAGAAGGGAAAACTTAATCCTAGATTTATTGGACCCTTCCCTGTCTTGGCAAAAATCGGGAGTACAGCTTACAGACTGCAACTGCCTCCATCATTGGATAAAGTTCATGATGTCTTCCATGTGTCAATGTTAAGAAAGTGCGTGCGTGATCCGATGCAGGTCATCCAGCCATCGGATATTGGTTTAGAACCGACACTGGAGTATGAGGAGAAACTGATACAGATACTGGAATATGCAGTCAAGACTCTGAGAAACAAAGAGATTCCATTGGTGAAAGTTTTATGGACAAATCACGGCATCGAAGAAGCCACATGGGAAAGACAGCAGGAGATGTTGGACAAATATCCTAAGTTATTTGCTTGAGCAATTTTCGAGGACGAAAATTTGTTTAAGGAGGGGTGGATGTAACACCCGACATTTCGGCCAGGTGATTTTCTGACCATTTTCATTGTCACCCTCTTATTTAACCGTTATGATTTAAATTTAATGTTAAGACAAATTTATTACAAGTTGATTAAAACTAGGTTAGGTGGCAGTTTTGTAATTAGAATTGATGGATTAAGTATAAATAGGAAATGGAAACCTTAAACCTCATTTACTACCACTGTAGCCGACATTTCCTCTCGGCGATTCCTTCTTTCCCAAGTTTTTGCTCTCGGCTACCAGAACTTCCCTTACCGACGGCTGGTTTCGAGCTTGCTCTTCTCTGCAAATCCACACCGAGGTATGAAATGGACAATGTAGTCATTCATTAGTAAATAGAGCTCTGTTTTCAGCTCGGCACTGAGTTCGGATATTTCTAGCAGTGGCCGAGTAGTTTAAGACTTTTCAAAATCTGAGAGTAAAGATGTCATCCTGAATCGATTCCGAACATTTTAAGTAACCAACTCGGATTTAACCAATGGTAAAACCTGTCCACCTAGTTTCGGATTTCAGACTGCAGTGTGCCAAACAGAGTAATCGGAATGACTTTAGCTATTAGATCCTAGGATGGTTTATGATTAGGACTTTGTTTTAACTACTGTAATGTACATGTTTTAAGTGAAGAAGTTTAAAGGAAAGAAGCTCGGATTGCTGAGGAATCCAGGTAAGTGAATGTGTTAAGATTTCCAGCCACTAGGGCCCTACACCGCAAGGGTATTAGGAAATCACTGAAATGTTAACTTGTTGACTATGATTTGTTATTCCCACGACATGAAGAAGTTGTGTAAGTAAATGTAAAGTTACAAGATGTTCTACTTGTCCTTATGGTATGACTTTTCTTTATGAACTTTATGTCTATGCACTGTGTCCCACGTCTATGATTAAGTAGAGAACATGAAATGTATATGTAACCATGATTAAGTGCAGAACGGGAAAAGACTACGTTATGTATGACTCGCGAATTCTCCCACTGGTGGAGGCCGAGTTAATGATATGTGTGACTCGCGAAATCTCCCACTGGTGGAGGCCGAGTTAATGATATGTATGACTCGCGAAATCTCCCACTGGGGGAGGCCGAGTAATGATATGTATGGCTCGCGAATTCTCCCACTGGGGAGGCCGAGTGATGTATCATGATTGCCGCGATAGGCAAATGATTATGTACGACTGCCGCGATAGGCAAATGACTATGTACCCCTGTCTTCCTCCCTCGTCTCCTGCCTTAATACATGTTATGTAAATGATAAAGATGAACATGAATGAAGAATGGTTTATGAACTTATGTCTCTCTAAATTGTGTACTCATGTATATCTGTCAGCATGCATTCCTTACTAAGCATTAGGCTTATAGTTAAACCTTATGGTGTAGGTGAAGAAGGTTCAGGTGAGGATGTTATGTTCAAAGAGGATGCTTAAGGCTGGTTGCTGGAGGATGCTCAAGGTGACAGTGCGGGACTGGAGAGGCGATTTATGACCCCTGGTTAAGACTCTTATGTTACAGTATGTTAAAGAATATGGTAGTTTAAGTAGGATGAGACTATTTTAAACGTTGAGCTTGAAACTGTCTAGTGGATCACTGAGTCAGGGAATGATCATATAGATTTATAAATGGTCTGTTGCTTAAGTCTTCCGCTATATGCATTTTGAATGAGTTGTGTTTTCTTTTGTTGGAAGGAGTCATTTGATGACTTTAGAGTTCTCTACGTAAGACGGAAGTGGAAGAGGTAGTCTCCCGGTGCAGTCATCGGCAGATGCGAAGGATAGTTGTTGAGGTTTAGTCTTCGGTTGACGTCATCGGCAGATGCCGAGAGTAATGTTTGATGGTTTAGTCTTCGGCTGACGTCATCGGCAGATGCGAGGGTAGTTGTTTGTTGGTTTAGTCTTCCGGCTGACGTCATCGGTAGATGCCGAAGGATAGTTGTATGATGGTTTAGTCTTCGGATGAGTCACCGGAAGAGTAAAATGTGTTTTTGTGTCGCGACCGGAAGATGATAAATGTGTTTTCTGTCCGTTTAGTCCCCGGAAGATGTAAAATGTGTTTTGTCGTTTAGCGACCGGAAGATGTAAAATGTGTTTTTGTCGTTTAGCGACCGGAAGATGTAAAATGTGTTTTGTCGTTTAGCGACCGGAAGATGTAAAATGTGTTTTGTCGTTTAGCGACCGGAAGATGTAAAATGTGTTTTGTCGTTTAGCGACCGGAAGATGTAAAATGTGTTTTGTCGTTTAGCGACCGGAAGATGTAAAATGTGTTTTTGTCGTTTAGCGACCGGAAGATGTAAAATGTGTTTTGTCGTTTAGCGACCGGAAGATGTAAAATGTGTTTTGTCGTTTAGCGACCGGAAGATGTAAAATGTGTTTTTGTCGTTTAGCGACCGGAAGATGTAAAATGTGTTTTGTCGTTTAGCGACCGGAAGATGTAAAATGTGTTTTTGTCGTTTAGCGACCGGAAGATGTAAAATGTGTTTTGTCGTTTAGCGACCGGAAGATGTAAAATGTGTTTTGTCGTTTAGCGACCGGAAGATGTAAAATGTGTTTTTGTCGTTTAGCGACCGGAAGATGTAAAATGTGTTTTGTCGTTTAGCGACCGGAAGATGTAAAATGTGTTTTGTCGTTTAGCGACCGGAAGATGTAAAATGTGTTTTGTCGTTTAGCGACCGGAAGATGTAAAATGTGTTTTTGTCGTTTAGCGACCGGAAGATGTAAAATGTGTTTTGTCGTTTAGCGACCGGAAGATGTAAAATGTGTTTTTGTCGTTTAGCGACCGGAAGATGTAAAATGTGTTTTGTCGTTTAGCGACCGGAAGATGTAAAATGTGTTTTTGTCGTTTAGCGACCGGAAGATGTAAAATGTGTTTTGTCGTTTAGCGACCGGAAGATGTAAAATGTGTTTTGTCGTTTAGCGACCGGAAGATGTAAAATGTGTTTTTGTCGTTTAGCGACCGGAAGATGTAAAATGTGTTTTGTCGTTTAGCGACCGGAAGATGTAAAATGTGTTTTTGTCGTTTAGCGACCGGAAGATGTAAAATGTGTTTTGTCGTTTAGCGACCGGAAGATGTAAAATGTGTTTTGTCGTTTAGCGACCGGAAGATGTAAAATGTGTTTTGTCGTTTAGCGACCGGAAGATGTAAAATGTGTTTTGTCGTTTAGCGACCGGAAGATGTAAAATGTGTTTTGTCGTTTAGCGACCGGAAGATGTAAAATGTGTTTTGTCGTTTAGCGACCGGAAGATGTAAAATGTGTTTTGTCGTTTAGCGACCGGAAGATGTAAAATGTGTTTTGTCGTTTAGCGACCGGAAGATGTAAAATGTGTTTTTGTCGTTTAGCGACCGGAAGATGTAAAATGTGTTTTGTCGTTTAGCGACCGGAAGATGTAAAATGTGTTTTGTCGTTTAGCGACCGGAAGATGTAAAATGTGTTTTGTCGTTTAGCGACCGGAAGATGTAAAATGTGTTTTTGTCGTTTAGCGACCGGAAGATGTAAAATGTGTTTTGTCGTTTAGCGACCGGAAGATGTAAAATGTGTTTTTGTCGTTTAGCGACCGGAAGATGTAAAATGTGTTTTGTCGTTTAGCGACCGGAAGATGTAAAATGTGTTTTGTCGTTTAGCGACCGGAAGATGTAAAATGTGTTTTGTCGTTTAGCGACCGGAAGATGTAAAATGTGTTTTGTCGTTTAGCGACCGGAAGATGTAAAATGTGTTTTGTCGTTTAGCGACCGGAAGATGTAAAATGTGTTTTGTCGTTTAGCGACCGGAAGATGTAAAATGTGTTTTTGTCGTTTAGCGACCGGAAGATGTAAAATGTGTTTTGTCGTTTAGCGACCGGAAGATGTAAAATGTGTTTTGTCGTTTAGCGACCGGAAGATGTAAAATGTGTTTTTGTCGTTTAGCGACCGGAAGATGTAAAATGTGTTTTTGTCGTTTAGCGACCGGAAGATGTAAAATGTGTTTTGTCGTTTAGCGACCGGAAGATGTAAAATGTGTTTTTGTCGTTTAGCGACCGGAAGATGTAAAATGTGTTTTGTCGTTTAGCGACCGGAAGATGTGAAAGTATGTTGTGAGATAGTAAGTGAATATAATAATAGTAAAAGTCAAACAAACGGTTAATGAAAGAATATGAACACGTGACGGCTCCTGGCCGGGGTCGTTACACCTGAAGTATTTATGGATGACTTGCCTGGATTACCACCTGATAGAGAAGTTGAATTTGTAATCGATACATACCCCGAGGCATTACCTATATCCAAGAACCCTTACCGAATGGCACCAGTTGAGCTGAAGGAATTAAAGATCCAATTACAGGAATTAGTAGACAAAAGGGTTTATACGCTCTAGTAGTTCTCCCTAGGGTGCACCTATTTTATTTGTTAAGAAAAAAGACGGTTCTCTTAGAATGTGCATAGATTACAGAGAACTGAATAAGTTGACAATTAAGAACATGTACCCCTTGCCCCGGATTGATGACCTGTTTGACTAATTACAATCAGCTAAAGTATTTTCAAAGATTGACTTACGTTCGGGCTATTACCAATTGAAGGTTAAGGAGAGTGATATACCTAAGACAGCCTTCAGGACCCGTTATGGACATTATGAATTCCTTGTAATGTCGTTTGGGTTAACCAATGCACCTGCAGCCTTTATGGACCTGATGAATTGAGTGTTTCGTGATTACTTGGACAAGTTTGTAATTGTATTCATAGATGATATCTTAATTTACTCACGGACTAAAACTGACCATGATGAAACACTTAAGAGTAGTTTTGACAACATTAAAACAGCAGCAACTCTATGCCAAATTGTCTAAGTGTGAGTTCTGGTTGGATAAGGTCAACTTCTTAGGCCATGTCATCTATGCTGAAGGTATATCAGTAGATCCAACCAAAATTCAGGCAGTTAAAGATTGGCCAAAGCCAAGGAATGCCAGTGAAGTCCGTAGTTTCCTTGGTCTGGCAGGTTATTATAGGAAGTTTATTAAGAGATTTTCTATGATAGCTAAACCTTTAACAAGTTTAACTAAGAAGGACACCAAGTACTCTTGGACTGCAGCCTGTGAGGATGGCTTCCAAATACTAAAACAGAAATTAACAACGGCCCCTCTTTTGACACTCCCAACCGAAGAAGGAAAGTTTAGTGTTTACTGTGATGCATCCAAAGTTGGTCTGAGGTGTGTTTTGATGCAAGAAGGTAAGGTTGTGGCGTATGGCTCTAGACAGCTGAAGAGTTATGAACAGAATTACCCCACTCACGATTTAGAGTTAGTCGCAGTTGTTTTTGCACTAAAAATTTGGAGACACTATTTATATGGTAAGCAGTGTGAGGAATTCTCTGACCATAAGAGCCTGAAGTACCTCTTCACCCAAAAGGAATTAAACATGAGACAAAGACGTTGGTTGGAGTTTGTTAAGGATTATAACTTCGAAATCAAATATCACCCGGGTAAGGCCACTGTGGCTGATGCATTAAGCAGAATGTCAAAGACAATGCAGCCCGAAGTATCAACCATGTCCGTACCATTATGGAAGGAAGTTCAGAAGTTCGAGTTGGAAATAGTTCCTGAGTTATCAACCTTACTTGCCGATTTAACCATTCGACCAATTATTTTGGATAGGATCAAAGAGGCACAACAGAAGGATTCAAAGGAGAATAATAGTATGATGAGTAAGTTAAAAGGTGCTTCCTCTGAATTCAGTCTCTCAAATGATAGTATTCTGAAGTTTAGGAATCGATGGTATATTCCAAATGATGAAGAACTACGTAAGTTGATCTTGACCGAGGCTCACTCGTCTCCCTTTTCTGTACATCCTGGTAACACCAAGATGTATCGGGATTTAAGGTTACATTATTGGTGGCCAAATATGAAGAGGGATATTGCCAAGTATGTGGAGTCATGTTTGATTTGCCAACAGGTTAAGGCAGAGCACCAACGCCCAAGAGGTACTCTTCAACCCTTACCGATCCCTGAATGAAAGTGGGAAAACATTGCCATGGATTTTGTGGTAGGATTACCAAAGACAATCAAAGGACATGATAGCATTTGGGTTGTGGTTGACAGAATGACAAAATCAGCACACTTCATACCAGTAAGAATGACTTTTACAATGGAACAACTTGCTAACCTGTACATTCAGGAAATTATCAGATTGCATGGGATCCCCTTGTCTATTGTCTCCGATCGTGATCCTAGATTCACCTCAAGATTTTGGAAAAGTTTACAAAGCACGCTAGGAACAAAGTTATCCTTCAGCACTGCTTTTCATCCTCAAACAGATGGTGAATCTGAGAGGACCATTCAGATACTAGAAGATATGTTGAGAGCGTGTGTGCTGGATTTCCAGACATCTTGGAGTCGATACTTACCCTTGGTGGAATTCTCCTACAATAATAGTTACCAGTCCACCATTGGTATGGCACCTTATGAAGCACTTTATGGCAGAAAGTGTAGATCACCTTTGTACTAGGATGAGGTTGGTGAAGCAAAACTCCTAGGTCCAGAGATCTTGCAACAGATGTTAGACAAGATTACCATTATTAGGAAAAGAATGATTACTGAACAAAGCCGACAGAAAAGTTATGCAGACCAAAGGAGGAGAGATCTGGTGTTCTTTGTTGGAGATGAAGTTTTTCTAAAGATTTCACCATTTAAGGGAGTACTAAGATTTGGCAAGAAGGGAAAGCTTAATCCGCGATTCGTTGGACCATTCCTTGTCTTGGAGAGGATCGGCAGCACAGCTTATAGACTACAATTGCCCCCATCATTGGAAAAAGTTCACAATGTTTTTCATGTGTCAATGTTAAGAAAATGCATACGGGATCCTACACAAGTTGTTAAGCCAGTGGATGTCGAAATCCGGCCGACATTAATGTATGAAGAGAAACCTATACGAATTATGGAATCTGCAGTGAAAACTCTAAGGAATAAGGAAATTTCATTGGTTAAGGTCTTATGGACAAATCATGGAGTTGAAGAAGTCACATGGGAACGACAGCAAGATATGTTGGACAAATATCCGGAGCTCTTTGTTTGAGCAATTTTCGAGGACGAAAAGTTTGTTTAAGGAGGGGTGGATGTAACACCCGACAATTTCGGCCAGGTGATTCTTTTAACGGAATTAACTGACACCTTTATTGTTGACCTTTTATTTAAATTTTATACCTAAGCTCATTTGGTTTTATTTGTGTGGTGGCAGAACCGTAATTAAAAGAAATTTATTTAGTATAAAGAGAAAATTGAAACCTTAAACCTCACTAAAACCTCACTATAGCCGACATTCTCTCTGCGATTTCCACACTCCCCAGAGCTCTCTCTGCAGGCGACTCCCACTTTGGCGATCGATTCTTCCAGCCTCCACTCCGATAACCCACATTCGAGGTAAGCCTTAGACAATGTAGTTACCGGTTAGCTGCTTTGAGCTCTGTTATCAGCTAGAACTCGAAGCTTCAGATTCTTAAACAGCAGGGTAATAATAGTAACATTTTTATTCTGGACTTAGTAATGTCATTTTCGAATCGATTCTGGACATTTACTGTAACCGACCCTGATTAATCGTTAGTTGAACCTAGCTGTTTTGATTTTTGGATTTCAGACTGCACACAGAGAACTAGACTAAGAGATTCGGGAATGACTTTGGCTACTAGATCCTAGGATGACTTGTGATTAGGACTTTTAGGATTTTTGTTTTAACTACTGCGATGTAAATGTTTTAGGTGAAGAAGTCTGAAGAAAAGGAGCACGAATTTGCTAAGGAAGCCAGGTAAGTGAATGTATTAAGATTTCCAGCCATTAGGGCCCTACATCTTAAGGGTACTAAATTAGTTATGTGTTTGATGTTTGTTTTAAGTTAGTAATATGGTTTGTACTTGGATGATTTACGGATGTTTGAGAACTATGTTATATGATGTTCTGATAGAGTCTATGAAGTCAACTGTCTAATATGATATTTTCCATAGTCTGATGATTTAAGAACATTCATGTCATGCATCATGATTTACTTCTCAAGCATGTGAAAATGATTTATGAGCATGTCTTTCCCCCATGAACAAAATATGAGAATGAATATGAAACTTATGCAACCAGATTAGGTGAGGGTTGGGGGCGGTTTGGCGTATGTCACTGTCCAAAGAGGAGGACCATGAATACGACCCGAAAGGGACTATGTACACTTGCACTGTCATCCCCTCTTTACGGCACAAATCCTCCCTTAATCCATACGATGAAAGTGATGAACAAGAATACGAATAAGAACAAGAAAAGAGCATGAAATGAACATGATCATGATTTTCTTGCAACTATGCATTCACGTATACATGTTAGTATTGCATTCCTTACTAAGCATTAGGCTTATAGTTTAAACCTTATGATGTAGGTGACGAGATATCAGGTGAAGAATTCAAAGTTGATGAAGATGTTTAAGTTGGTTGCTGGGAGGTGCTCAGGGTGGAAGTTTGTGGCTGGGTGGCGATTATGACCCGTGGTTATGCTCTTATTATGTCAGTAAGGTTTATAAGATAACTGATATTTAAGTAGGATGAGATCTTTCTTTGAATACTGGATTTTGTGATTGTCTGGTTTGGTTACCGAGTCGGGGATGATTAAAAGAGAATAGAATAACCTGTTTCTTATAAGTCTTCCGCTACATGTAATCTAAATGAGTCCATGATTCATGTCTGCCTGTGTTTGTGACTACGAAGTATGAGATCTGTGAAGGTCAGGTTACATTTCTGTCAGTGTGAGTTGTTTAAAAATTTTCGTGATTCTTTGTTGTGTGATAGAAGTTGGATGAACGTATCATCCGGCTGACGTCATCGGCAGGAGCTGTGTGATAGAAGTTGGGTGAACGTTTCATCTGGCTGACGTCACTGATGGATGGTGAACGTTTGCTGCTCACCGGATGATGCCTCTTATCGAATGAGGTAAGTGAGTCACGTGTATTGCACATGCTCACTGGATGATGTCTCTGATGGGTGAGGACATCATCCGGCTGACGTCATCGGCAGGAGCTGTGTGATAGAAGTTGGGTGAACGTTTCATCCGGCTGACGTCACCGGTGGATGGCGAATGCTTGTTGTTCACCGGATGATGTCTCTTATTAATTAGCAAGGTTAAGTAAGCCATGTGAGATGCACAAGCTGACCGGATGATGTAGATTTACACTATCGGCTGAAGCAAACTCTGTGTTTGTCGTCTAGTGATCGGTAGATGTAGTGTATTTCATTTACCGGATGATGTAAGTGTTGTTTTGTCGTTTAGTGACCGAGTGATGTTTAATGAGTCACGAGAGATGCACGTGCCCACCGGAAGATGTCTCCTACTGGGCAACGTTAAATGAGTCACGCAGGGTACACATGACAAATCGGAAGATGTGTACCCTATCAACCGATGAATCAAACCCATGCAGCCCGAGCAAAATGACGACGAGGGATCTGAGGGCATTTCTTCTCTTCCCGATTATGTCATGGAACTGATGACCGAGCATAGTCGCTCGATTCTATGAACTAATGAGTTATTAGATTAATGAAAGAGTCGAGTTTCGGATGGTTTAGTTTTGTCAGACGATATGTTGTTCGCGAGTCAGGTTCTAAGTTCTAAGTTTAAAAAAAATAATACCAATAATGAACAAGGTGCAGAAAGTAAGACTTAAATGATTAAGAAAGTCATGAATTTAAGAGGTTAAGTTATGAATTACGTGGCGACTCCAACTGGAGTCGTTACAAATGTGGTCGAGAAAAGCTAATTTTTCCCACAAAAATTCACACTTGTAGAATTTGACATACAAATTCTCACATCGCAAGGTTAAAACGGTTCTAAAGTGTTGTTTATGCTTTTTTGTACTCTTCGAGTAAATGAGAACGTCGTCACTAAAATCAATTACAAAGTCATCTAGGAATGCCTTGAATATTTGATTAATTAAATCTATTAATGTGGCTGGTGCATTACTCAACTTGAACGACATTACTTAAAACTCATAATGGTCATATCTAGTCTGAAATGACATTTTGAACACATCGTCTTCCTTTACTTTTAACTAGTGATAGCCAGATTTGAGATCTATTTTTAAGAAAATTGTTGTTTTCTTTAATTGATCAAATAGGTCATCGATCCTTGAAAGTGAGTACTTGTTCTTTATGATAACTATATTAAGTTCTCAATAATATGTGCACAAATTCATAGATCCCTCATTCTTTTTCACGAATAGAACCGTGTATCCTATGATGAAAGGCTCGATCAAATGATTCATTTTTCTAGCAACTCAGAAGTTAAACCTTTGACTCCTTTAATTTGTTTTTTGCCATTATGTAGGGAACTTTAGAGATTGATGTCATTCTAGATACAAAATAGTAATGTAAATTTTACGTCTATATCTAGTGGCAAACTTGTCAAGTCATCTATGAAGACATCCAGAAATTCAGCTAACTAATAGCGCCAAATTCAAAGTCTTGTTCCCTCGTTTGAATACATAAAGTGGTTGCCATGAATCCCAAGTATCCAGAATTTAACAATCTTGGGCTCACATAGTTGATGTTATTGGAATTCTAGAACTTTTTATGTCATCATGAATAGGAATGGTTCTTATCCAGGCAATTGAAAATTTTGTCATTTTTTTTGCGAACAATCAATAGTCGCATAGTGTCTGGTTAGTCAATCCATTTCAAGAATAACACCATAATCTTGCATTTCCCAGATGATCAAGTCTGCCTTCAATTATTTATCCTTAATACGAATAATGCACTCTCGAATAAGAGAATCAGTGGACATTACATTGTCCGAAGGTGTGGCTACTACTACTTATACTCTAGATTTTTTATCTTATTTCTAATTTTTTGGAGTGTATAAGGGATATAAAAGATTGGGTTGGTGCCAAATCAATTATATGGAAGAAAATATACAAAAATTAGAAGCGAACCTGTCACAATAGATGCATTCCCTTTAGCTTCCTCTTTAGTCATGGTGAAGACTCTAGCAGCTAATTTGCTCCTTGACATTCTTAGAGTAATCTTTAATGAGATATCCATATTAATCGTACGTAAAACAAGTCAACACCCTTGAGAACAACATTCTCCATTATGTGTACTCTTCGAGAAATGAGAACGTCGTCACTAAATCAATTACAAAGTCATCTAGGAATGCCTTGAATATTTGATTAATAAATCTATTATGTGGCTGGGTGCATTACTCAACTTGAACGACATTACTTAAAACTCATAATGGTCATATCTAGTCTGAAATGACATTTTGAACACATCGTCTTCCTTACTTTTAACTAGTGATAGCCAGATTTGAGATCTATTTTTAAGAAAATTGTTGTTTTCTTTAATTGATCAAATAGGTCATGGATCCTTGAAAGTGAGTACTTGTTCTTTATGATAACTATATTAAGTTCTCAATAATCAATGCACAAATTCATGATCCCTCATTCTTTTCACGAATAGAACCGATGATCCTATGATGAAGGCTCGATCAAATGATTCATTTTTCTAGCAACTCATAAGTTAAACCTTTGACTCCTTTAATTTGTTGTTTTTGCCATTATGTAGGGGACTTTAGAGATTGATGTCATTCTAGATACAAAATATTAATGGTAAATTTACGTCTATATCTAGTGGCAAACTTGTCAAGTCATCTATGAAGACATCCAGAAATTCACTAACTAATAGCGCCAAATTCAAAGTCTTTGTTCCCTCGTTTGAATACATAAAGTGGTTGCCATGAATCCCAAGTATCCAGAATTTAACAATCTTTGGGCTCACATAGTTGATGTTATTGGAATTCTAGAACTTTTTATGTCATCATGAAATAGGAATGGTTCTTATCCAGGCAATTGAAAATTTGTCATTTTTTTTGCGACAATCAATAGTCGCATAGTGTCTGGTTAGTCAATCCATTTCAAGAATAACACCATAATCTTGCATTTCCCAGATGATCAAGTCTGCCTTCAATTATTTATCCTTAATACGAATAATGCACTCTCGAATAATAGAATCAGTGGACATTACATTGTCCGAAGGTGTGGCTACTACTAACTTATACTCTAGATTTTTTATCTTATTTTCTAATTTTTTGGAGTGTATAAGGGATATAAAAGATTGGGTTGGTGCCAAATCAATTAATATGGAAGAAAATATACAAAAATTAGAAGCGAACCTGTCACAATAGATGCATTCCCTTTAGCTTCCTCTTTAGTCATGGTGAAGACTCTAGCAGCTAATTTGCTCCTTGACATTCTTAGAGTAATCTTTAATGATATATCCATATTAATCGTACGTAAACAAGTCAACACCCTTGAAGACACATTCTCCATTATGTGTACTCTTCGAGTAAATGAGAACGTCGTCACTAAATCAATTACAAAGTCATCTAGGAATGCCTTGAATATTTGATTAATTAAATCTATTAATGTGGCTGGTGCATTACTCAACTTGAACGACATTACTTAAAACTCATAATGGTCATATCTAGTCTGAAATGACATTTTGAACACATCGTCTTCCTTTACTTTTAACTAGTGATAGCCAGATTTGAGATCTATTTTTAAGAAAATTGTTGTTTTCTTTAATTGATCAAATAGGTCATCGATCCTTGAAAGTGAGTACTTGTTCTTTATGATAACTATATTAAGTTCTCAATAATATGTGCACAAATTCATAGATCCCTCATTCTTTTTCACGAATAGAACCGATGATCCCTATGATGAAAGGCTCGATCAAATGATTCATTTTTCTAGCAACTCATAAGTTAAACCTTTGACTCCTTTAATTTGTTTTTTTGCCATTATGTAGGGAACTTTAGAGATTGATGTCATTCTAGATACAAAATATTAATGGTAAATTTTACGTCTATATCTAGTGGCAAACTTGTCAAGTCATCTATGAAGACATCCAGAAATTCACTAACTAATAGCGCCAAATTCAAAGTCTTTGTTCCCTCGTTTGAATACATAAAGTGGTTGCCATGAATCCCAAGTATCCAGAATTTAACAATCTTTGGGCTCACATAGTTGATGTTATTGGAATTCTAGAACTTTTTATGTCATCATGAAATAGGAATGGTTCTTATCCAGGCAATTGAAAATTTGTCATTTTTTTTGCGACAATCAATAGTCGCATAGTGTCTGGTTAGTCAATCCATTTCAAGAATAACACCATAATCTTGCATTTCCCAGATGATCAAGTCTGCCTTCAATTATTTATCCTTAATACGAATAATGCACTCTCGAATAATAGAATCAGTGGACATTACATTGTCCGAAGGTGTGGCTACTACTAACTTATACTCTAGATTTTTTATCTTATTTTCTAATTTTTTGGAGTGTATAAGGGATATAAAAGATTGGGTTGGTGCCAAATCAATTAATATGGAAGAAAATATACAAAAAATTAGAAGCGAACCTGTCACAATAGATGCATTCCCTTTAGCTTCCTCTTTAGTCATGGTGAAGACTCTAGCAGCTAATTTGCTCCTTGACATTCTTAGAGTAATCTTTAATGATATATCCATATTAATCGTACGTAAAACAAGTCAACACCCTTGAAGAACAACATTCTCCATTATGTGTACTCTTCGAGTAAATGAGAACGTCGTCACTAAAATCAATTACAAAGTCATCTAGGAATGCCTTGAATATTTGATTAATTAAATCTATTAATGTGGCTGGTGCATTACTCAACTTGAACGACATTACTTAAAACTCATAATGGTCATATCTAGTCTGAAATGACATTTTGAACACATCGTCTTCCTTTACTTTTAACTAGTGATAGCCAGATTTGAGATCTATTTTTAAGAAAATTGTTGTTTTCTTTAATTGATCAAATAGGTCATGGATCCTTGAAAGTGAGTACTTGTTCTTTATGATAACTATATTAAGTTCTCAATAATCAATGCACAAATTCATGGATCCCTCATTCTTTTTCACGAATAGAACCGATGATCCCTATGATGAAAGGCTCGATCAAATGATTCATTTTTCTAGCAACTCATAAGTTAAACCTTTGACTCCTTTAATTTGTTTTTTTGCCATTATGTAGGGGACTTTAGAGATTGATGTCATTCTAGATACAAAATATTAATGGTAAATTTTACGTCTATATCTAGTGGCAAACTTGTCAAGTCATCTATGAAGACATCCAGAAATTCACTAACTACTAGCGCCAAATTCAAAGTCTTTGTTCCCTCGTTTGAATACATAAAGTGGTTGCCATGAATCCCAAGTATCCAGAATTTAACAATCTTTGGGCTCACATAGTTGATGTTATTGGAATTCTAGAACTTTTTATGTCATCATGAAATAGGAATGGTTCTTATCCAGGCAATTGAAAATTTGTCATTTTTTTTGCGACAATCAATAGTCGCATAGTGTCTGGTTAGTCAATCCATTTCAAGAATAACACCATAATCTTGCATTTCCAAGATGATTAAGTCTGCCTTCAATTATTTATCCTTAATACGAATAATGCACTCTCGAATAATAGAATCAGTGGACATTACATTGTCCAAAGGTGTGGCTACTACTAACTTATACTCTAGATTTTTTATCTTATTTTCTAATTTTTTGGAGTGTATAAGGGATATAAAAGATTGGGTTGGTGCCAAATCAATTAATATGGAAGAAAATATACAAAAAATTAGAAGTGAACCTGTCACAATAGATGCATTCCCTTTAGCTTCCTCTTTAGTCATGGTGAAGACTCTAGCAGCTAATTTGCTCCTTGACATTCTTAGAGTAATCTTTAATGATATATCCATATTAATCGTACGTAAAACAAGTCAACACCCTTGAAGAACAACATTCTCCATTATGTGTCTTCTTGCATGTGGGACATATATGTATGGTAGGCATCACCATCCAGTTCATCAGTTTTCTCTTGATTTGCTTAGAAGCTCCCTCAATAGGTACATTGATCATCGTTCGCTTAGTTCTAGCTCATTGCTGCTGTGGGAGTTTATTCTTTGTTGCTTATGTTTCATGACTAAACCTTCTATATTCCTGAGCTTTGATAACTTTCTATTCTACTATTTATGCATGCAATGTTTTTTCAACCACAACTACAAATAGAGTGTCCTTTGAAGATAAGGTTAACATATTTGAATATCTCTGCCCTCAACCTTTGAACAAATCACTTCACTTTCAAAAATTCATTACTGAACATGCGAGGGGCAAATCATGAGAGTTGGTCCAATTTATGCACATAATCGATTACACTTCTAGCCTGATTTAGAGTCATGAATTCCTCAATTTTCACATTTCTCAAAGTATCAACAAAGTAATTCTGATAAAAAAGCCCTTGAAACTGTTGTCTTGTCACACTGGTGACTTGATACATTACCTTCATTGGGTTCCACCAATATCATGCCTCCCTTATAAACATAGAGAATGCACATGTGCCACCTTTTCTAGATCTACAATTTTTACATGCTCAAATATCTATTCAATGGTTCTGATTCAATCTTCAACAACTACCATATCTGTCACATGACTATCAAATGTTAGAGGATACAATCTTCGATTTCGTAATCAAGGTCCATGGGTTGAGACTTATTTGAATTATGGACTTGCATATTAGCCGCCTAGGTCGTGGCGGTAGCCACCTGGGCCGTGGCAATAGCCACTTGTATAAGTTGTTCGATTTTTCTAGATTGTATCTCAATCATGTCCATCATTCTATTGAGAACAACATTTCTCTCAACACTAATTTCTCTATTGTTGGCCACATCTCTACATCACAAAGCTTCATTCTACTTTTAAAAAAATCTACCTTGAAAATAATTAAATTTGAATACATTAAAAAAATATCACAAAATTTATAAGAAATAATTTTTATCTGAATAAAAAGAATTTAAAGAAATACTTTACTTGATGATCAATAATTTTTTGAGTGCATGATAAACAAACAAATAGTCTAAAAAATCATTATAAACTTATTACTTTGATACCAACTATAACGATCTCCAAAATTCATTTTTCCCAAATTTCAAACAATTTTTTTTTTTTTTAATTAACAAATTATGTTTGATTGGATCATTGTAAATCTTAAATTAATAAAATTTGTGAATCCTGAAAATAATAGAATCATTAAATAAGCAGAAGAAAACTAACTATATTTATTAGTAATAGGCAGTTAGCTATTAAAGAAACTTAATTTATTACAAAATACATTATTCAAACAAGATTTTAAATATGAACAGATTTAGCTTGAAAATCTATCTTCTAACAATAATTCCTAAAACATTATTAACTGAATGTCAAACAAAATTTAATAAAATCTAATAGAAAAAAAAAATATCCTCAAAGTAAAACACTATGTCGAGTTTATTTTGTCACGACCCGAGAGCCTTCCCTCGCTTTTTGAGTCGCGACTCGCCCGACTCGACACTTAATAATTTTTTTAATTTCATTTTCTTTTAAAACCCGATAAAATATTTGAAAGCGTAGCGGAAGCGTTTGATTAAAAACATCGTTTAAAATCAAAACATAAAAGCAAACATATATAAAATTATTTAGTTTTTTTTTTTTTTTGCATTGGCTGATCGGTCAGCTCAAACCGCCGATCGGTCGGCACCTCTCCTGCTTTACCCCTCCTTCATTCCCCTAAAAAAACACCAGTGACGAGCCAAAACTCCATTCCTCAATCAAAACATCATGCTAATAATCAAAACCTCCATTTCCAACCTAATTCAAATCCAATTTATCAAAAACGTCAACTTTTATCAAAATATCGAAGTTTCAATATATCCGTTCCAAAACTACTGTTTTAAACGAAAATAGCCTTTGACTAAACATTTACATCCAAAAATGAATCCAATATCATAAACCCAAAAAAAAATCTATACATCAAGATCTATCAAAATCCCAAAATATAAAATCCCGAAACCCCTCATACCGTCACTCCACGAGTCTGGTCGCCATAACAAGGTCCGCCGGGCTAGTGCCGTGGTTGTGCACTACCAACTGCTCCCCTAGTCCTGGCTGGGCTCTAGGAACTCACCGATCTGTTCCTCCACACCTACACCACAGAACTCAAAACATAAATCTAATGCTCAGTAAGTAGTGCATAATAAAATGAAAAGCTGTAAATGCAACCCTAACATATGCAATCTCTGCTCTCTCACACTCGTTTCTGTTTTCATGTTCTTGTAACGTATGATCCTCCTACAGAGATGGGAAGCAAGTCAGGTTTCCTAAGTCGATTCTCTGTCTCGTCGAAGGGCGAATCACTTCCTTCGAGGTTATAAAGATCTTCCTGCCGAGTTGGGAACCAAATCAATTTTCCCAAGTCATAGGATTCTTTATCTTGTCAAAGAGCGAATCACTTCCTTCGAGGTTATATGATCCTCATACTGAGTTAGGAAGCGGATCAGGTTTCTTGAGTCGATTCTTTATCTCTTCGAAGGGCGAATCACTTCCTTCGAGGTTCGTAATCGTTATCCTCACTGTTCACATGTCACTACTCTCACTCATACGTGAAAACCATGTATAGATTCATTTTCGTGCTCTTTCCAAAAAATGATGCAGGAACGGAATAAAACACACATAAACATGCAACTCATCCCTAATGTTCTGTAATGTAGGCTCGTTAGGGCAACACGCATGCATACACTACTTACCTGGTGTCCCTAGCTTTTGAGGTATTCGAATCCTATCCCGTTAACATGCTTAACCTATAACATAGTAATTCCATATCAATTTGAATTACACTTAAACCCAACACCTCATAATTTCAACAAAAAATCATCCAACTTAAACAATTCACCAAAATTCGAATCTATGTCCAAATTTGATGAATCTAGATGTTATAGAAAACTCAAGATGTCTAGTTTCTAATGGTTTTAACTATTCATCAAACCATCCTAAATAGCCCAGCCGAATTCCTGAAAAAGAAACCGTAACCATATATTTTCTAACAAAATTTCGGTTTCCTTCAAAACCCACACAACTCATCACATCTTTCTCAATACAACCATCCATACAATCATCTAATCATATTTAAACATTCAATAAGAGAAGATTTTAGCAACCCTCACCATTTTCGTGCAACCGAAATCGCCCCCAACAATTCTCTAAATCAAACTCTAATCAAAAATCAATACTATCCACAAAACTCAAACTCATCTCAAGGGAAAACTAACTCTTACCTTTGAAGCTTAGAAATAGTCAAAAGAGAGAAGAGGGTGTTGTTGTTTCTTCGTGGAAGAGAGGAGAAGGAGAGATGAAGAGAGTGTGTGCTGCTGGAAAAGAAGGAGAGAAGAAGAAGAGGAGAAGAGGCTTCTACGTGAGGAGAAAATGGTGGTTATGTGGGCTGTTTGGCAACTTGGATAATGGTGGTTTCTTGAAGAAGCTACCTTCTTTTTAAAATAAACATCAAGTTTTATCCTTTTCAACATTTCTAAATCGTATCTTTAATCCCACACTTTTAAATCCTTCATCTTTATTACCTTGTTTCCCCTTATTTATAATTAGTAATTCTCTTAAGACTTTTAATAGTTTTATGCACAAGTAAAGCTTTCGGGAAAAATTTCGGGATATTACATTTTACACTCCTTGTAAAAATTTTGTCCTCAAACTTTGCTTACCGAATAACTCCAGGTATTGTTGTACCATATCTTGCCATCGCTCCTAGGAGGTTTCCTCTACATTGTGGTTGAGTCATAGTACTTTGACGAATGAGATCTCCTTATTGCGCAATACTTTTACTGCTGATTCCAAAACCCTCACCGGCTATTCCTCGTAAGTTATGGTTGGCTAAACCTTAATTTCTTCTCGTTCCACCACCTGAGAAGGATCACGTATGCATTTCCTCAGCATCGATACGTGAAAGACATTGTGGATTGCATCCATTGGAGACCGCAATTGTAGTCTATAAGTCGTTCTTCCGATCCTCTTTACAATAGAAAAAGGCTCGACATATCGAGGGTTGAGCTTCCTTCTTCTTCCAAATCTATACCACTCCTTTGAACGGGGAGATCTTCAAGAACACTTCATCGCCTTCATTAAACTCTAACTCTCACCTCCTTCAGTCTGTATAGCTCTTCTGTCGACTCTGAGCTTTTTCTACTCTCTTCCTTATAATGGCGATCTTTTTGGCAGTCTGTTGTAGAACCTCTGGGCCTACTAGTCTCGCTTTTCCTACTTCGTCCTAGTACAGTGGCGACCTGCACTTTCTTCCATATAGCACCTCGTACGGTGCCATGCTGATGGTGGATTGATAGCTGTTATTACACGAGAATTCCACCAACGGCAGGAACTTACTTCAAGCTATTTGAAATTCCAACACGAAGGCCCTTATCATATCTTCCAAAATCTGTATGGTTCTTTCCAAATGCCCATTGGTTTGGGGATGAAATGCCGTACTGAAGTCTAGTTAGGTCCCTATAGCCTTATGCAAGCTTTTTCAAAACTTCGACGTGAATCTAGGGTCTCGGTCTGACACTATGGACACCGGTATCCCGTGTAGCCTAATCTCCTAAATATACAGCTGAGTGAACTGATCCTTGGAATATGTCACTTTTACTGGCAGAAAGTGGGACGACTTCGTCAATCTATCGATAATCACCAAAATTGCATCGTGGCCCTTGGTTGTTCTTGGTAATCCCAACACAAAATCCATGGTTATGCGCTCCCATTTCCATTCTGGAATAGGCAGGGGTTGAAGAGTTACTGCCGGCCTTTGGTGCTCTGCTTTTACCTGCTGGCATATCACACAGGCTTCAACATACTTGGCAACTTCTCGCTTCATATTGGGCCACAAGAAATGCTATTTCAAATCCCTGTACATCTTAGTGATTCTGGGATGCACAGAGAAAGAAGACGAGTGAGCTTCTGACAATATTTTCTTTCGTAGCTCTCTATCATTCGGGATGTACCACATATCTCGAAATTTCAGAATTCCGTCTTCCGAATAGCTAAGCTCAGAATTGGCATTGGCCTCCATCCTCAACTTAAGTTCATTGCATTTCGAATCATCCTTTTGAGCTTCTTTAATTTTATCCAGGATAGTCGGCTTTAAAGACATTGCCGAGAGCGTGGCTACTAAGTCTAAAACCACTTCCAACCCAAACCTCTGGATTTCTATATTTAGTTTTGTCGATACTGCAGAAAGCATAGTAGATGTTGAAGCTGATACTCGGCTTAAGGCATCTGCTACCACATTTGCTTTTTAAGGGTGATACTTAATCTCAAGGTCATAATCCTTGACGAGCTCCAACCACCTCCTTTGTCTCAAGTTAAGTTCCTTCTACGTAAAAATATGTTCAAAAATATCTCGCACTGCTGCCCATACAGGTAATGTCTCCAAATTTTCAGTGCGAAAACCACCGCCGCTAATTCCAAGTCATGCATCGGGTAGTTCTGCTCATAGGTTTTCAACTACCTGGAAGCATAGACAATCACCTTCCCATCCTGCATCAGTATGCATCCCAAGCCTACCTTGGACGCATCACAGTAAATGCTGAACTTCTCACCCTCTACTGGTAACGTCAACAAAGGGACTGTCGTCAATTTCTGCTTTACGGTCCGGAAGCTTACACTCTTCAAACCACGAATACTTTACATTCTTTCTTGACAATCGGGTTAGAGGCGCTGCAATCTTAGAAAACTCTTTAATAAATCTTCGGTAATAGCCTACTAACCCTAGAAAACCATAGATTTCTTTGACATTTCTCGGTTGCGGCCATTCTTTAACGGCTTGAACTTTCACTGGATCGAATGAAATGCCTTCGCTGGATATGACATGCCCCAGAAAGTTGATCTTGTCCAGCCAAAACTCGCACTTTAAGAACTTAGCATACAACTGATGCAACTTTAGAGTCGTCAACACTATTTTCTGGTGCTCTTTATGTTCTTCTTCACTCCGTGAGTAAACCAGGATATCATGATGAAGACGATCACAAATTTATCAAAATGCTCCCAGAATACCCAATTCATTAAGTTCATGAAAGCTGCAAGGGCATTAGTTAACCCTAACGACATCACCAAGAACTTGTAGTGTCCGTATCTCATCCAGAAGGCTGTCTTTGGGATGTCCTCTTCCTTGACCTTCAGCTAGTAATAACCTGACCTCAGATCAATCTTAGAAAATACTCGTGCACCTTGGAGTTGGTCAAATAAGACATCTATCCTCGGCAAATGGTATTTATTCTTTACAGTCAGTTTGTTCAACTCCTTGTAATCGATGCACATCTGTAATGACCCATCCTTCTTTTTGACAAAGAGCACTGGTGTACCCCAAGGCGAGAAACTAGGGCGTATGAAACCCTTATCTACCAGTTCCACCAAATGTATCTTCAACTTTTACAGTTTGATAGGCACCTATCTATACGGATTCTTGCATACTGGCTTGGCTCCAGGGTATACATCAATCATGAAATCAATTTATCTATCTGAAGGCAAACTTGGCAAATCATCAAGAAATACCCCCGAGAAATCCCTAACAATAGGAATATCTTGAAGCTGGGTTTTGCCTTGCAACTGCACATCTATTACACTTGCCAAGAAGTCCATACATCCGTCTTTCATCAACTGTTGGGCTTTCATAAGGGGCATAATAGAAATTCTGTTCAAATCCTTCCCTGCCTTAAAGGAATAATTCTCTCCACTTGGGGTCAGAAGTTTATCTCTCTGGTCCTGCAGTCAATGGCTGCATAGTGCCGAAATAGCCAATCCATCCCTAAGATGACGTCATACCCCTTCATATTAATTATGATGAGATCGGCATATAGTTGCTTATCCGCTACAGACACTATGTCACCCTAAACCATCTGATCTGAGTGTAGGCACTCTCTCAATGGTAACATCACATCATAGAACTGCCTGGAAGGTTTTGGTACCAAATATGCCTTAACTACGAAGGCCGTCAATACAAACGAATGCGTAGCACCCTTGTCAATAAGTGTAAAAGCAGCAAGACCAAAAATAAAAATATTACCCGAGATTGCTGAAGGCTGTGCTGCATCGTCTGACTCAATAAGGGCGAAGATCCTTGGTGTGACCCTCGCAGGGTTCTTATTTGGAGCTGGGTAGTTTCTGGCTATATGGCCTAGCTCAGTGCAGTTAAAGAACCGTCCCTTGGTAGACTTCGGGCAATCCCTAGCGAAATGACCGATTTCATTGCAGATGAAGCATCTATTTGAATCTATCTTACATTTGCCTGGATGTTGCTTCTTACATGTCGGGCACAGAGGAAACTGTCCTAACCCTTGAGCCTGTTTACCACTCCTTTGGTTGCCCTGATTGTCATTAAGCCTCTTGATACCCCTATGTTGTTGTTGCCACCCCTCAATCTGCTGGGGCAATATCTCTCTGAAAAACCTATTCGGCTGCTCTTTGTGGTCGAGAAATTTAAGTTCTGCCTCCTCAATCTCCAGAGCTTTAGTGACCACTTTTTCGTAGGGAACCTCCTGCATCCCGGTTATCTTCACGCCCATGTACACCTCTAGTTTTAATCCATGTACAAACTGGTAAACTTTGTTCTCATTCAGACTCGCCAGGTGGCTGGTAAATCCAGATAGCGCTTCAAATTTCCTCACATACTCCGCCACCGAGCCTATCTGACGTAGTTGAGCAAATTCCACCATCTTATTGGTTCTGACCATGTGACTGAAGTAATTGTTGAAAAACACCATCTTAAATTCCTCCCAGGACATAGCCTTTACATCTGTAGTGGCTTTCACCGAGTCCCACAAAAATCTGGCATCTTTTGCTAGGTGGAATGCGGCACTTGCGACCTTTTCCCGTTCGTCTACCTTGGCACAGCCCAGCATGTCCTCTATATTTCGGAACCACTCCTCCGCACTAATAGGGTCTGATGATAGCCCATCAAACGTCGGAGGTTTAAGCGGGTGGAACCTATCCCCGCTTTGGTCGCTGGAGGCACTGGAATTAGAATTTCCTTGATTGTTCATAACTTCTGCCAATAGCTGGGATTGTAGCTCAACTAGAGCTGTCAGTTGATCAATAGTGTTGTCTCTGCTATCCATTCCTTGTCTTGGTTCCCTCGGCATAATGCTAGTCCTGGACAAGTTAACATCACACTAAGTCTAAAAGAAATAGACAAGTTCTAAAGAAATACTTACAGTTGGTAGAACACTTCCATGCAGCGGCTGGCGGTGTTAGGAAATTTGCTGAACGACTTCGACCTGTCGCTCTGATACCATAACTTGTCACGACCCCAGAGCCATCCCTCGATTTTCGGGTTGCGACTCGCCCGACTCAACACTTAATAAATTTTTTTTTCATTTTTTATTTGATAAAATATTTGAAAGCGTAGCGGAAGCGTTTGATTAAAAACATCATTTAAAATCAAAACATAAAAGCAAACATATATAAAATTATTTAGTTTTTTTTTTTGGCATTGGCCGATCGGTCGGCTCAAACTACTAATCGGTCGGCACTTCCTCTGCTCTACCTCTTCTTCATTCCCCTAAAAAAAACACCAGTAACGAGCCAAAACTCCATTCCTCAATCAAAACATCCTACTAACAATCAAAACCTCCATTTCCAACCTAATTCAAATCCAATTCATAAAAAATGTCAACTTTTATCAAAATATCAAAGTTTTAACATATCTGTTCCAAAACTACTGTTTTAAACGAAAATAGCCTTTGACTAAACATTTACTGTAACACCTGACAACTTCAGCCAGGTGACTTCCTAACTGTATTAACGGTCATGAATATTCAATCTTCACGGTTTAGAGTTTTATACCAAGAATAATTAATTTCATGTGGATTTAAACTAAGTTAGGTGGCAAAGTTGTAATAATGGTGGGTGATGACCAGTATATAAAGAAAATGGAAATGTTTTAAACCTCATTTAGACCACTGTAGCCGACACCTTCCTTTTCGGCGATTTCTTCTCCCTTGAGCTCTTACTCTCTGCTTTCAGCATACTCTCTTCGACGATCGGTTTTCTCTGCCACTACTCGACTACTCTGTGCCCGAGGTATGCAATAGACAACGTAGCTATCTGTTAGTGTGTTAGCCCTATTTTCTACTCGGCATTGGAGTTTTGGATTTTCCAATGGCCGACTAATAATAAGAACATTTGAAATCTGAGAGTGGCAATGCTTTTATCGAATCGATTCTGGACATTTAAAACAACAACCCCTGAGTTATCGATAATCGAATCTGTCAGTTTTGGTTTTGGGATTTCAGACTACATTAAGTATTAAACTAAGAATTCGGGAATGACTCTTAGCTATTAGACCCTAGGATGACTTGTGAGGAGAACTTTTTAGGATTTTTGTTTTAACTACTGTAATGTAAATGTTTTAGGTAAAGGAGTCTGAGGAAAGGAGCTCTCATTGCTAAGGACACCAGGTAAGTGAATGTATAGGATTTTCGGCCAATAGGGCCCTACATCACAAGGATGCTAGATAGTAACTGATACGACGATTAGAGGTTATTATGCTACACTCTAGTACTTATGTTGACGTTTAGTTTAATAGTAAGTTTTCATAATGGATGAATGTTCTATTCTGTAGCTTGAATGAGTTAAGAATTTCCATGTTCATGCATTATCAATGTTTTATGCACATGAAAATGTTTTAAAAGCATGTTTTCTCATGAACAAGATAAGATGATAAAATTCCTGCAACGTGGTTGAGTGAGGGTTGGGGGCGGTTCGGCGTATGTCACAGTCCAAGAAGGACATATGAATACGACCCGTAGTAGGGACCATGATCAAACTCACTATCGAACCCCCTTTACCGGCACAAATCCTCTCTCATTCCACACAACTTAAATGATGAATATGAACAATGATATGAACAATGATTATGAACAATGATTACGAATGATGAATATGAACAATGATTATGAACAATGATTACGAATGATGAATATGAACAATGATTATGGACAATGATTATGAATGAACAATGATTACGAATGATGAATATGAACAATGATTACGAATGATGAATATGAACAATGATTACGAATGATGAATATGAACAATGATTACGAATGATGAATATGAACAATGATTACGAATGATGAATATGAACAATGATTACGAATGATGAATATGAACAATGATATGAACAATGATTACGAATGATGAATATGAACAATGATATGAACAATGATATGAACAATGATTACGAATGATGAATATGAACAATGATTATGAACAAGAAAAGACTTATGACCATGTATTTCTTCGAAATATACATTCATGCATTCATGTTATTGTTGCATTCCTTACTAAGCATTAGGCTTATAGTTGAACCTTTTGATGTAGGTGAAGAGATAATAGGTGAGGATTCCCAATTCCAAGAGAACGCTTAAAGCGGGTGGTAGAGGATTAGAGGATGTCGTGTGACAATTCAAGGCTGGACAGGCGATTAAATTCCCTTGTTATGCTCATAGAAAGTCAGAAAAGTTTATGATAAACAAATGACTAAGTAGAACAGAATTTCTTATAACAATGAGATTCGGATTTGAATGGTTTGACTTTAGAGTCTGAATACGAATTTAAGGATTATTGAATGGTTTGTGTTGCTTAAGTCTTCCGCTATGCGTATTTTGGATGAGTTTATGATCCTTACTCTTTGAGGTTTATAGTTACTAAGTTAAGAATCGGGTGAATTGTGATATGTTCTATCGGATGAAGATGTTTGATGATTATAGTGTTTTATTGCCGTATGATAGAAGCTAGATGAGGCAATCATCCGGTTGCGTCATCGGCGGATGTCAAATGATGGAAGTTGAACGATTGAGTCTTCCGGGTGACGTCACCGGAAGATGTAGTATGACGTCACCGGAAGATGTAGTATGTTTCCTCTCCGGATGATGTAAATGATAATTTGTCGTCTAGCATTCGGTGGGTGAAGTGTATTTCTTCACCGGACACTGAGAATGTTATTTTGTCGTCTAGCGCTCGGTGGATGAAGTGTATTCCTTCACCGGATGATGTAAATGGTATTTTATCGTCTAGCGTTCGGTGAATGAAGTGTATTCTTCACCGGATGATGTAAATGTTAATTGTCGTCTAGTGACAGGATTATGTGAGTATTTTCTTATTGTTTAATGTTCAGGTAATGTTTTAAATCGGTCACGTGAAGCACACATGACCACCGGTCGATGTAAGTTTATTTCTTTGTTGGCAGACTTAGTTTAAGAGATGTTCAAAAAAAAAAAAACTCTAACAACGAATAAGCTAAAGAAAGTAAGAACTCAATGATTAAGAGGCTAAGTAATGAATTGCGTGGCGATTCCTCCATTGGGGTCGTTACAATTATGGTATCAGAGAAAAACCGGGTTCTAAAACCGATTCTGCCGACTGCCTTTCAGCACTGACTGTCACATGAGCACACTCCAGCAACTGTAAGTATTTATGATTTCAGTAAATGTCACTAAGTTAAGATGTATCTATAAATATTTGTCTAGGAATCCCAAAATGGTTAGAGGTCAGCAGAGAGAGACCAATGAGGATAGCAATGCCATTGCTCAGTTGACAGAGTTGGTCATGCGCCAATCTCGCCAGATCGAACAACTGAGGACTGCTAGAGAGGAACAAGGCAACTCCAGTACTAATGCGACTCATGATCATGGAGGTGAGCGTTTCCACCGGCTTCGACCCTCGGTGTTTCAGATCCTATTTACGCTGAGGAGTGGGTTCGAAAGATAGAAGACATGTTTAAGTACGCAAAGGTTGATGAAGGAGATAAGGTCACATATGTTGTTTTTCATTTGTAATTAAGTGCAAGACATTGGTGGGACTCAATTCAGAACACCGCTAATGCCGGAGCTATGACCTGGGAAATGTTTAAGACTGCCTTCTTTGACAAGTACTTCAACAGGACTGTTCGGGCCAACAAGAAGAAGGAGTTCATGAATCTGCGACAAACTGGCTCTGTGACGGATTACATATGCAAATTTGATGCTTTATCACGGTTTGCTCCCCGAATGATTGAGGATGATGAGGACAGGATTTACCAATTTGTTCAAGGACTGAAGCCGAGTTTGTACATGAAAGTAAAGACTGTTGGGATACACAATGTACCTTATGGTGAATTGACGGCTAATGCCTTGGAGCTGGAAGAGGCGGAAATGACAGCATATGCACAGCGTGAGCAGCCAAGAAAATTCACGAAGGAAACTTAGCCACCACCACGTCAGAACAAAGGATGGCAGCCGCAACAGAACAGGGGACCACAACAACAACAACAAGATATAAAAAGACCCCTCAACCAGAATGATGACCAAGGAAAAGGGAAGAGGCCTCTGGCACTCTTATGCCCCACCTGTCAGAAGAACCACCCCGACGAATGCAAGTTGCATTCTGGCCGTTGTTTCAGATGTGATAAGGTTGGACATATAGTCAGAGACTGTCCCATGCCGCCAGACCCGAACCGTGCAAGGATAGCACCTAGAGTTTATGCTATGATGGAGAATGAGGACACAGTGCCGCATACAGTCATAACAGGTACAATTATGATCTGTGGTTTTACTGCTTACACACTTATAGATACGGGAGCCACACACTCGTTTATATCAACCTTGTTTGTATGCAAACACAACTTAGAACTTTTACCAGCCGAAAGGTCATATAATGTTATGTTACCACCAGGGAAGACCCTACAGTCAAAACAGATTATTAAAGGTGATGTTGTGTCCTTAGGAGGTAAGAAACTATATGTAGAACTGATTGTAATTGACATGAAAGAGTATGAGGTGATACTAGGGATGGATTGGTTATTAAGCATTATGCCACAATAAGTTTTAGATCTGGGATGGTTGATTTTCGACCCCCAAATGGTGATCATTATTCCTTCCAAGCTATCCCTAAGATAAGTAAAATGCCGATTATATCCTCCTTAGAGATTCATCAATTATTGAAAAATGGATGTGAGAGTTACCTTGCTAGTGTAATGAATGTTCGGATGAAGGATAGAATGGAATTACAGAACATTTCTATAGTCCGAGAATTCCCTGAAGCATTTTTGGATGACTTGCTAGGATTACCACCTGATAGAGAAATAGAGTTTGTAATTGATACATATCCCGAGGCATTACTTGTATCTAAAAACCCTTACCGTATGGCACCTGTTGAACTAAAGGAGTTAAAAGTCCAACTGCAGGAATTAGTAGACAAAGAATTTATACGCCCTAGCAGTTCTCCTTGGGGCGCACTTGTCTTATTTGTCAAGAAGAAAGATGGTTCCCTCAGAATGTGCATAGACTATAGGGAGCTAAATAAGTTGACAATCAAGAACAAGTACCCCTTACCTCAGATTGATGATTTGTTTGACCAATTGCAAGGAGCAAAGGTGTTTTCGAAAATAGATTTACGTTCGGGTTATTACCAACTGAAGGTTAGGGAAGGAGATATACCAAAGACAGCCTTCAGAACCCGTTATAGACACTACGAATTCTTGGTCATGTCATTTGGACTGACCAATGCACCTGCAGCCTTTATGGACTTAATAAATCGAGTGTTTCGTGAGTATTTGGACAAAGTTGTAATTGTGTTCATAGATGATATCCTGATATACTCACGGACTGAAGCTGACCATGCAGAGCATTTAAGAGTAGTTTTGACAACATTGAAGGAGCACCAGCTTTATGCCAAATTGTCCAAGTGTGAATTTTGGTTGGACAAGGTTAATTTTCTGGGTCATGTAGTTTCTGCTAATGGCATTTCAGTGGACCCGACCAAAATTCAGGCAGTAGAGGATTGGCCACAACCAAAGAATGCCAGTGAAGTCCGCAGTTTTCTTGGATTGGCAGGCTATTACAGAAAGTTCATCAAAGGATTTTCTATGATAGCTAAGCCCCTGACGAATTTGACAAAGAAGGACAATAAGTATTCATGGACCGAAGCTTGTGAGGATAGCTTCCAGACATTGAAAGTGAAATTAACAACAGCCCCAGTATTGACCCTTCCAACCGAATAAGGAAAGTTTAGCGTATTTTGTGATGCATCAAAAGTTGGTTTGGGCTGTGTTTTGATGCAAGAAGGCAAGGTTGTAGCGTATGCCTCTAGGCAGTTAAAGAGTTATGAACAGAACTATCCCACCCATGATTTAGAATTAGCCGCTGTTGTTTTTACCTTGAAGATATGGAGACACTATTTATATGGACAGCAGTGTGAGGTGTTTTCTGACCATAAAAGTCTGAAGTACCTCTTTACACAAAAGGAATTGAACATGAGGCAGAGGCGTTGGTTGGAATTTGTTAAGGATTACGACTTTGAGATCAAGTATCACCTGGGTAAGGCTAACTCTGTAGCTGATGCATTGAGCAGGATGTCAACAACAATGCAACCCGTTGTATCAACTATGTCTATACCTTTGAGGACAGAGATTCAGAAATTGGGGTTGGAGATAGTTCCAGAGTTGTCAGCTTTGCTCGCAAATTTGACCATTCAACCGGCGGTTCTGGAAAAGATCAAAGAAGCACAACAGAAGGACTCAGAGGAGAATAACAGTTTGATGAACAAGGTGAAGGACACCACCTCCGAGTTTAGTCTTTCCAAGGATGGGATTCTGAGGTTTAGAAATAGATGGTATGTCCCTAATGATGAAGGATTACGTAAGCTAATCTTGGCTGAGGCGCATTCGTCTCCCTTTTCTGTGCATCTTGGCAGCACCAAGATGTATCAAGACCTGAAGTTACTCTATTGGTGGCCAAACTTAAAGAGAGATGTCGCTAGGTATGTAGAGTCATGTTTGGTTTGCCAACAAGTTAAAGCCGAGCACCAACGACCAGGAGGTACCCTTCAGCCTTTACCTATTCCCGAGTGGAAGTGGGAACACATAGCCATGGATTTATTTGTAGGATTACCTAAGACAACTAAGGGACATGATAGTATTTGGGTTGTGATTGATAGATTGACGAAATCAGCACATTTCTTACCTGCAAGGACAACCTACTCGATGGACCAGCTTGCTGATCTTTATATACAAGAAAATATTAGGTTGCATGGAATCCCTTTATCTATTGTATCCGATCGTGATCCTAAATTCACCTCAAGATTTTGGCAAAGCTTACAAGGCACATTAGGATCAAAATTGTCTTTCAGCACTGCCTTCCACCCACAAACCGATGGACAATCTGAACGGATAATTCAAATACTTGAAGATATGTTGAGGGCATGTGTGATAGATTTCAAGTCATTCTAGAGTCCATACTTACCTCTGGTTGAGTTCTCCTACAACAACAGCTACCAGTCCACCATTGGCATGGCACCTTATGAAGCACTGTATGGCAGGAAATGTAGATCACCTTTGTATTGGGATGAGGTTGGCGAAGCAAAACTTCTTGGACCCGACCTTCTGCAACAGATGTCAGACAAGATCTCTACTATTAAAAGGAGAATGATTACTGCACAAAGCCGACAGAAAAGTTATGCAGACCAAAGAAGAAGAGACCTTGAGTTTTCTGTTGGGGATGAGGTTTTTCTAAAGATTTCACCGTTTAAGGGAGTCTTAAGATTTGGTAAGAAGGGAAAGCTTAATCCACGATTTATTGGACCATTCCCTGTCTTAGAAAGGATCGGTAGTACAACTTACAGACTGCAATTGCCTCCATCATTGGATAAAGTTCATAATGTCTTTCACGTGTCAATGTTAAAGAAATGCATACGAGACCTGACGCAAGTTGTTAAGCCAGTGGATATTGAGATTGAACCATCATTAATGTATGAAGAGAGACCAGTGCAGATATTGGAATCCGCAGTTAAGACTCTGAGGAATAAAGAGATTCCGTTTGTCAAAGTCTTATGGAAGAATCATGGCATTGAAGAAGCCACTTGGGAGCGACGACAGGACATGTTAGACAAGTACCCAGAGTTATTTGTTTGATCAATGTTTGGGGACGAAAATTTTGTTTAAGGAGGGGTGGATGTAACACCCGACAACTTCAACCAGGTGACTTCCTAACTGTATTAACGGTCATGAATATTCAATCTTCACGGTTTAGAGTTTTATACCAAGAATAATTAATTTCATGTGGATTTAAACTAGGTTGGGTGGCAAAGTTGTAATAATGGTGGGTGATAACCAGTATATAAAGAAAATAGAAATGTTTTAAACCTCATTTAAACCACTGTAGCCAACAGCTTCCTTTTCGGCGATTTCTTATCTCCCGAGCTCTTGCTCTCTGCTTTCAGCATACTCTCTTCGACGATCGGTTTTCTCTGCCACTACTCAACTACTCTGTGCCCGGAGATGCAATAGACAACGTAGCTATCTGTTAGTGTGTTAGCCCTGTTTTCTACTCGGCATTGAAGTTTTGGATTTTCCAATGGCCGACTAATAATAAGAACATTTGAAATCTGAGAGTGGCAATGCTTTTATCGAATCGATTCTAGACATTTAAAACAACCACCCCTGAGTTATCGATAATCGAATCTGTCTGTTTTGGTTTTGGGATTTCAGACTACATTGAGTATTAAACTAAGAATTCGGGAATGACTCTTAGCTATTAGACCCTAGGATGACTTGTGAGTAGAACTTTTTAGGATTTTTGTTTTAACTACTGTAATGTAAATGTTTTAGGTAAAGGAGTCTGAGGAAAGGAGCTCTCATTGCTAAGGACACCAGGTAAGTGAATGTATAGGATTTTTCGGCCAATAGGGCCCTACATCACAAGGATGCTAGATAGTAACTGATATGACGATTAGAGGTTATTATGCTACAGTCTTGTACTTATGTTGACGTTTAGTTTAATAGTAAGTTTTCATAATGGATGAATGTTCTATTCTGTAGCTTGAATGAGTTAAGAATTTCCATGTTCATGCATTATCAATGTTTTATGCACATGAAAATGTTTTAAAAGCATATTTTCTCATGAACAAGATAAGATGATAAAATCCCTGCAACGTGGTTGAGTGAGGGTTGGGGGCGGTTCGGCGTATGTCACAGTCCAAGAAGGACATATGAATACGACCTGTAATAGGGACCATGATCAAACTCACTGTCGAACCCCTTTTACCGACACAACTCCTCTCTCATTCCACACAACTTAAATGATGAATATAAACAATGATATGAACAATGATTATGAACAATGATTACGAATGATGAATATGAACAATGATTACGAATGATGAATATGAACAATGATTATGGACAATGATTATGAATGATGAATATGATTCATGATTATGGATGATGATTATGAACAAGAAAAGACTTATGACCATGTATTTTTCCGAAATATGCATTCATGCATTCATGTTATTGTTGCATTCCTTACTAAGCATTAGGCTTATAGTTGAACCTTTTGATGTAGGTGAAGAGATAATAGGTGAGGATTCCCAATTCCAAGAGAACGCTTAAAGCTGGTTGCTGGAGGATGTTCAGTGTGACAGTGCAAGGCTGGACAGGCGATTAAGTTCCCTTGTTATGCTCATAGTAAGTCAGAAAAGTTTATGATAAATAAATGACTAAGTAGAACAGAATTTCTTATAACAATGAGATTCGGATTTGAATGGTTTGACTTTAGAGTCTGAATACGACTTTAAGGATTATTGAATGGTTTGTGTTGCTTAAGTCTTCCGCTATGCGTATTTTGGATGAGTTTATGATCCTTACTCTTTGAGGTTTATAGTTACTAAGTTAAGAATCGGGTGAATTGTGATATGTTCTATCGGATGAAGATGTTTGATGATTATAGTGTTTTACTGCCGTATGATAGAAGCTGGATGAGGCAATCATCCGGCTGACGTCATCGGCGGATGTCAAATGATGGAAGTTGAACGATTGAGTCTTCCGGGTGACATCACCGGAAGATGTAGTATGACGTCACCGGAAGATGTAGTATGTTTCCTCGCCGGATGATGTAAATGATAATTTGTCGTCTAGCGTTCGGTGGGTGAAGTGTATTTCTTCACCGGACACTGAGAATGTTATTTTGTCGTCTAGCGTTCGGTGGATGAAGTGTATTCCTTCACCGGATAATGTAAATGGTATTTTGTCGTCTAGCGTTCGGTGGATGAAGTGTATTCTTCACCGGATGATGTAAATGTTAATTGTTGTCTAGTGACCGGATGATGTGAGTATTTTCTTATTGTTTAATGTTCAGGTAATGTTTTAAATCGGTCACATGAAGCACACATGACCACCGGTCGATGTAAGTTTATTTCTTTGTTGGCAGACCCAGATTAAGAGGCTAAGTAATAAATTGCGTGGCGATTCCTCCACTGGGGTCGTTACATTTACATTCAAAAACGAATCCAATATCATAAACCCAAAAAAAATCTATACATCAAGATCTATCAAAATCCCAAAATCCCTCATACCGTCACTTCACGGGTCGGGCGCCCTAACAAGGTATGTCGGGCCGGTTACTTGGTTGTGCGCCGCCAACTGCTCCCCTACTCCTGGCTGGGCTCTATACATCAAGATCTATCCAAATCCTAAAATATAAAATCTCAAAACCTCTCATATAAAGACCCCTTTTCCCAGTAAGATATTGTCCGCTTTGGGGATTGGGCCGTAATCCAATATCCTCCCCTCACAGTTTTGTTTGGCGAGAACTTCCTAGTCGGTCACCCAACCTGGTACTCTACTCTTGCCGAAGCACTTTTAACTTCGGAGTTCTTATGGGATCCGTTGTTAATTGTGTAAAAAATGCGTCTTACTATCTTGGAAGGGTTTCCTTACATATGTTTCATTTCCATATACTTCCCCAAGCGATATGAGATTGTGACGACCCGGGATTCACCTATACTCGAGTTTGGAATCCACCCTGCTATCTAAGGTTTGCCCCGCAGTCGTACTCATACTTACACATCCGGGTCATCACACCTCATACCGTCACTTCACGGGTTGGGTCGCCCTAACCAGGTCTGTCGGGCCGGTGTCGTGATCAAGATCTATTCCTCCACACCTACACCACATAACTCAAAACATAAGCCTAATGCTCAGTAAATAGTGCGTAATGAAATGAAAAGCTGTAAATGCAACCTTAGCATATGCAATCTCTACTCTCTCACACTCGTTTATGTTTTCATGTTCTCGTAACTAATGATCCTCCTGCAAAGATGGGAAGCGAATCAAGTTTTCCAAGTCAATTCTCTGTCTTGTCGAAGGGCGAATCACTTCTTTCGAGGTTATAAAGATCTTCCTGCCGAGTTGGGAACCAAATCAGTTTTCCCAAGTCATAAGATTGTCTATCTCATCGAAGAGCGAATCACTTCCTTCAAGGTTATACTATTCTCATACTGAGTCGGGAAGCGGATCAGGTTTCCCGAGTCGATTCTCTATCTCGTCGAAGGGCGAATCACTTCATTCGAGGTTCGTAATCGTTATCCTCACCGTGCAAATGTCACAACTCTCACTCATACGTGAAAACCATGCATAAATTCATTTTCGTGCTCTTTCCGAAACATAATGCATGAACGGAATAAAACACACATAATGTTCTATAATGTAGGCTCGTTAGAGCAACACGCATGCATACACTACTTACCTTGCGTCCCTAGCTTTTGAGGTATTCGAATCCTATCTCGTTAACATGCTTAACCTATAACATAGTAATTCCATATCAATTTGAATTACACTTAAACCCAACACCTCAGAATTTTAACGAAAAATCATCAAACTTAAAAAATTCACCAAAATTCCAATCCATGTTCGAATTTGATGATTCTAGATGTTATGGAGACCTCAAGATGTCTAGTTTCTAATGGTTTTAACTATTCATCAAACCATCCTAAATACCCTAGCCGAATTCCTGAACAAGAAATCATAACCCTGCATTTTCTAACAAAATTTCAATTTCCTTCAAAACCCACACAACTCATCCCATCTATCTCAATACAACCATTCATACAATCATCTAATCATATTTAAACATCCAATAAGAGAAGATTTAAGCAACCCTCACCATTTTCGTGCAACCAAAATTGCCCCCAGCAATCCTCTAAATCAAACTCTAATCGAAAATCAATACTATCCACAAAACTCAAACTCATCTCAAGGGAAAACTAACTCTTACCTTTGAAGCTTAGAAATCGTCAAAAGAGAGAAGAGGGTGTTTGTAACATATTAGGGTTTTGAATTTCAAAATCGAAATTTCCCAATTCAAACCTAATCTAAAATTCAAATTCAAATTCCCAAATAAAATTAGAAATCGAATTGCTGATTTTCAGCAACAACCCGATTGAAGAAAGCATCCCAGAATGAACCTAGACCTAATGAGGAGAAATGTTCAGAATCAACTGAGCAAATCAATTCTCCTGAAATCCGGCGCCGATCGTGAAACAGCCGGGAAGCACGGGGTGAAACCCCCTATAAATAGAGCTATCGGTGGAGGAGGAAACTCACACCATCAGTTCCCTCCCTCTCGAGTTCTTCCGAAAGGAAAGAAGAACTTACCTTGCCTCCGACCACTGCTCAGCCGAGCTCCGACAAATCTTTCCTCTCTGGCAACCAAACTCCGATGGAACTCTCTCGGCCTCCACCGACGACACCTTCGGAGTAAGAATCGTTTCTCTCTCTCTCTCCATTTTCTGCTCTCTGTTGCACTCTTCCTCCCTCTCCGATTCTCTCACCCTTTTTCCCTCAGCAAAAATAACGAAGATGAAGAAAGGAGTTTGGTTTTTGTTTAAAAACCTGAACCGGTCCAGCGAACCAAACCGAACCAGATCAACATTAAATCAAACCGAACCGACTGACACTGTTCATCCGACCCGACCCCGTACTGTTCACGACCCGACCCGGCACTGTTCACGACCCGACCCGACACTATTCACTCAAATCGGACCCGAACCAAATTTTGACCCGAATCAATCCGGACCGATCGAAGATTTAACCGGTAAGGAATTTCTGTCCAAATTCTTATAAAATTGGAATAATTTAAGTGGGACTTTAACATTGATATCTGAATTGTACAGGAAAAATTTAGAAGCTATTCGATTAGATCCAAATCGATCCAACCGACCCGATTCGACCTAACAATACAACGTAAGGAAATTCTGTTCAATTTACTTTGAAATTTGGAGTTATTAAGTAGGATATTAATATCAAAGATTTAATTGAGCAGGTTACTATTGTGGAATTTTTGGAATATCTCGATAAACGTTTATTGCTCGGAATTTAAGTAAGTGTAAATACAATGTTTTGGCTACGGCCCTACATCACAGGATAAATATTATTTTTCTTATTATTGTTTTGTTTTATTACACGTTTTCGATGATTGAGCACGTATGTTAGAATATCAACATAGAATAGTTTAAAAGATAAAATGGATAGGTTATTTGCATGTGTATGAAAAAGTAAAATGGAATTGACGGAAAAATGCGATAGCAAAAGCCTAAACGACAGTGAGATGGTGAGCTTGAGCATATGTTTTAACGTGATAGCAAAAGTCTGAACGACAGTGAGATGGTGAACTTGATTATTAAAATTAAAAGTAAAAGATGAAGAAGCCACTGGCTAAGTCCTAAAAGTAAAAGCGGACGAAGTCAGAGATGACTAAGTCTTAAAAGAAGGTTGAGTTTTCAACCAGTATGCAACTGTTAATAAGATTCAGTAAAAGTAAAAGTAAAAGTTTTGTAAATTGCACGTATTTCCACTTACTGAGTTATCTCATAGTTTTTTTTTAATATGTGATGTAGGTGAATTTGTAGCGACCCTTAAACTGTACCCGTTATTTTCCCGTATTATTTTTTTTATCCTTATAAATTTTGTAATATTTGAGCAGAATTTAAATCGGGGGCTAAATCATTAAAAATCATTCATAACTATTTTAAAACCAATTAAAAGAAACATAAAACATTTGATTAAAACTTAAAACAATAATTTAAAACAATTAAATCATTGGCGGAGGGCAGAAGGGACATTGTCCCAAAATCAATAGGGGCGATCGATCGCCCATCAAAAAAATGGGAGGGGCGATCAATCGCCCCTCTTTGTGGCCATCGATGACCCCGCAATCGATCGCCACACTCTCTGGTTTTTTTCCAGAGAGTGGCGATCTCCCTTGGCGATTGATCGCCTCCTTAGGCGATCGGTCGCCAAGTTCTCTAGAAATCCCATTTTCCAGAGAACTCCGCCCCTCACTTTTCCTTCCTCCTTCCATCTTCACCAATTCTCTCAAACACATTAAATCATAACCTACACTCTTACCACATAAACACACTAAAACTTCAACGTAAACCACTCCATAATCTCATCTATTTCACACTTCACAATCACCCAAAATCAACTCAAAGTACTTGTAACATGTAACCAAATTTCATAAAAACAAACTGCGTGGATACGTTTAAAACTATACAATTCCTCTTGTTTTTAATCACTAACAATTCCAATGAAAACTTTCCAAAAGCAATTTATAAAGCAGGTTTCCAAAACGTTCAAAAAACCTCAGAACAGAAACCTATCAACTATCCAGATTCCCAAACATCTTAATATGTTCTAACTATACAATTATTCTTTCTAGTCTGTCATCAGCACAAAACATCCCAATACTCTCAAAACACATATGTACATCCCCACGGGTCAGGTTAAGCATCGACTGCACCAGCACACCCTCGCGAGCCATCCTTCGTCAACTGCATCACTCCTCGGGTGGAGGGATCTCGTCCTCACCTATGTCAAGATCAACTACACCATACAGACAATTTATGAGCTAAAGCTCAGCAAGTTTCGTAAATGCAAATGCATGTTATGCATATGAGTTTCATAAATCTTGCAACATTTTCTTATAAACGATGTAGTACTGTGACAAGCCCCTTTGTGCCTTCACAATAGATCGATAGCCCCCCCTTTTGGGCCACACCTCCTTTCATGAAAACGTAAAACGATGTGGTATTGTGACAAGCCCCTTCGTGCCTTCACAATAAATCAATAGCCCTCCCTTTTGGGCCACACCACTTTTTGTAACACCCGGTCTTGTTTAAACCAGTTTACTTTATCATATTATAGTGGATGTTTTATAGATGAAATTGGGGAAAACTAGTGATTAGGTTAATAAATGAGTGAGTAAGGGCATGATGGTAATTTGAGATATTATTTTGGATAGCGTATTTAATGGAAGGTTTAATGAGGTTTTGCCGCCACTGTTCTCTCATTTCTTTTCTCGGTATTCAGTTCAAGCTCAGCAGAGCTCCAGGCGATTTTTCCTCTCCGATCTTCAATCCACAACTAGGTAAGTTCTCCCCTTCGTTTTCTTGAGATTTTAGTGGCTAGATAGCAGAGAGAGTGCAATGTGTGTGTTTTTGATAATGCTGTGAGTGAGTTGAATTCGAATTAGTGTTGAGCCGAGAATGTGCAATGACCAGAGCTTCCAAACTAGCTCCTTAGGTTTCTAAATGAAATAGGATAAGGTTAGCGATGATCTAATCAGTATTCTGCTTATGACATTAGGTGAGCAGGGTTTCCAGAGTAGTTGAAACCGAGCGATTTCCAAGAGACCAGGTAAGTGAAGTTTGCTTGTGCCTTCGGGCCTACATCACAAAACCTTAGGATTATGTCTACTGGAATGTGTCTGTATGTTATGCATCATATTTTAAAAGTATACGAAAATGAATTTGAGTACACGTTAGCATGGTAAGGAATGAACATATTGAAACAGCTATGTGAAACAGATACACTGTTAAGGAAAATAATCCGCCCCTTAATGAGACAGTGGATATATATATACTTTGGGAGAGTTGATCCAACTCCCAATTTCACAGGGGGATCTGAACAGCTATGTGAATCAGATTTACTGTTAAGGGAATTAATATGCCCCTTAATGAGTCAGTGGATGTATATACTTTGGGAGAGTTGATCCAACTCCCAACTTCACAGGGAGATCTGAACAGAAACGAAGCACGAACAACTGAGATGAGAAAGTAGAAATTGCATGATTAGGAATTTACATTTCAGCATTTCATTTCATTACTGCTTTATTTACTTAGCATGAGGCTAATAGATGAGTTTTGTGATGTAGGTGAAGAAGTGACAGCAGGTGTGTTTACTGAATTTGCTGAGGACTAGACTGGTTGGAGGAGTGCATCTATGTAACAATCTGGCAGTTGATGGGGCGGTTTAACTGGTGTCAGTTGGTGCGAAGGTTTAGTTGACAATGTTTCAATTTAAGTATGTTGAGTTTTTTCATGACAGTAGTGGTTTCAATGATTTGGAATACGTTTTGAGATTTTTCGGATAATGGTATTCTGTTGGGATTTAATGTTGGTACCCACTGGATTTTAGTAATACAATGGCTTGAATTGTTTCTGTATGGTTTCAGTGAAGTTAGTAAATTCCTTTCTATTGTTAGAGTTGTGTTGTATACCAAGGAGTAGTTGAAATGTCGCTCTGTTATCTATCGGTAGATGATGTCTATCGGCAGATGTTGAGTTGCTGTTCTGTTGTCTATCGGTAGATGATGTCTATCGGCTGATGTCGAGTTGTTGTTCTGTTGTCTATCGGTGGATGAAGTCCATCAGTAGAAGTCGAGAGTTTGTCTATCGGTGGATGAAGTCCATCGGTAGAAGTCGAGAGTTTGTCTATCGGTGGATGAAGTCCATCGGTAGAAGTTGAGACTTTTGTTGTCTAGCGATCAGAAGATGTAATTGTTTTATCGGTAGATGTAGGCTGAGACTTTTGTCGTATAGCGATCGGTCAATGTGTTCTGTTTTCTTTTCCCTTTCAACCAACCGCCTTGAATATTTTAATTATTTAATAAAATATTTTTTTTATACGATGATTTTCCGCTGCAAGTTTTAACGTTTTAAGAGTCAAATCTTGATTATTGAAAGAAATTTTAAATTTTTCTCAAATGTCATAATTCGGTTCAGCATCTTCAGTAACAAACCGGGTTCAGAAAACTCGGGGCGTTACACTTTTCTTGAAAACGTAATGCAGAAATTCATTTTCTTAAAAACGATGCGGTACTGTGACAAGCCCCTTCGTGCCTTCACAATAGATCGATAGCCCCCTTTCGAGCCACACCTCTTTTCTTGAAAACATATTTAAAAACCATGATGCATGAACACGTGCATAACATAAACATATAACATATATATACCATCAGGACAATAAAAACATAATCTATAAAAGAACTAATCCTAGCTACCCAACCAAAGCGTTTAAACAAGCAATTCACCAATGATCCTCGACACGGCTTTGACATACGGTGTAGGCCAATCGGCCATAATAAGTCATGAGAACTTACCTCGCGTCCGTTGCAATTCAAGTTCCGTCCACGAGCGTTGTTCACCTAGGGCAATTCACAACCTAATAACAAATACAAGTTCACAATATAAACTTCAAGCAGCAAATTCAAAATCTCAGAATTGCGCAACTTTCTACTCAACTTCATCTAACCATCAACAAGGCAATCTAATACAAAACAAACCAATTCAGCATAGTAAACTTCCAACTTGAAACCAAAAATATAACCAAGGTATTTGAATAAAACTTTTTATTCTTGGATTTGGCCTTTAGAATTGACTTAACTTTAAACCTCGATAACTCGCTCAATTCTTATCCGATTTCAACGATTCAACATGTTTTGGAAACCTCATAATGTCTAGTTTAACACGGAATCAACCAATTATCAAAAGAGGATCGGAATTAAGGTCAGAATTTCGCCAACCGAACTGTTCTCCGAAAGTTTCCAGTTTTTGTACTATAACTTCTAAAATTCATAACTTAATCGATTCTTAATGAAATCCTGTGGATCAAGTTGCTATGGACTCATCTAAGAGTCCCCTATCCAACGATACAAGCCATTTAACAAATTAGAATCAAGAGATAGGTCAGTTATCAAGAAAACCGAAACTTCCCGGTTTTTAAATCATAATTTTTATCCAATTTCTAAAATTCGTAATAAATTGAATATATGTCCAAATTTGATGATTCAAGATGCTATGCAAACCTTAGGGTTTTAAATGGTCAAATTTATTTAACAACCCAACTTAAATAGCACAGCCGAAATTGTGCAAAACCGAACCTGCCCTGTTATTTTCTTAAATTTCCAGATTTCATTAAACTTCAACGACTTCTAAAATTCACTATAAATCGTACGTATATCCGAATTCAATAATTCAAAATGTCATAGAATCCTTACAATGTCTAGTTTAGCATAGAATCATTCATTTATCAAAAATCAAACCCAAAAATGGCAGAAAATCAAAAACCGAAGCTGCCCTAACATTTTCCCGTTTTGCACATTTAAATCATCAACCAATATTTAACCAATATCCATCAATTTATCGATAACTATCCAAAAATCAAGAAAATTTAACAAAGAACCTCAATTTTCGTAAATCCCTCATCTACCACAAATCCCTAATTCGAAACTCTCTCAAAAACTCATCCAAAACCACACCAATGCTTTCCTCTAGCTTAGAAAACTAAAACCCACTTAAAATTTGAAGGAAACTAACATTGTCTTGAAGAAAATGGAGAAGAATCGTTGGAGGGGAGAAACCCTCTTCAGCTATTCTCTTTCGTTAAGAGAGAAAGAGAGAGAGAGAGAGAGAGAGAGAGAGAGAAACAAAACAAATGGGTTTCTTTTTCTCTCCCCCACGTGAACCCTTATAAATTTTATCCCACTTTTTTTTTTTTAATTTTCTTTTCTATTTATTTTAACAAATAAAAAAAAACATTTTTACACCCTTAATTTCCAATTACCCACTAACTCTTCCTTCCAATAAATTCCGTAATAAATCCCAATATTCACATTTATTTTATTTCTTCAAAATAAATGTACATTTACCAATACTCACTACAACCCGAGCCGATAAATTGTCGGGTACTACAAAATTTTTATCTGAGGAAGAACTAGCTACGATTGAAAACCCTCCAGTGGCAAGCGAGCATACAGATGAAGAACATAGTGTTGATTTCAAGGAAAATGATTTAAATTAGTATGCTTTAAATTGTTAAAACGATATTTAATATTTTATTTCAATTAAGATTTTGGTAAATTTTATTATTAAATAAAGTTTCATTAAATGTTTTAATTATGCGATGGTTTCAAGATTTTAACAAATTAATTATCAAGTTTCTGCGATATTTAAGTTTTCAATTAATATGTTTTAAATTTTAAAATTTCAATTTAACGCTCGATTTAAAAAAAAAAATCAATTTGGGAAAAATTCTAGGGTTTTCAAAATTAGGGTTTCAAATTAGAAATTTTTAAATTGAGGCGTTACAGTGTTGTTGCTGTTTCTTCGTGGAAAAGAAGAAAGGGAGAGATGAAGAGAGTGTATGCTGCTAGAAAAGAAGGAGAGAAGAAGAAGAGGAGAAGGGGCTTCTGCGTAAGAAAATGGTGGTTAGGTGGGGTGTTTGGCAACTTGGATAATTGTGGCTTCTTGAAGAAGCTACCCTTTTTTTTAAAATAAACATCAAGTTTTATCCTTTTCAATATTTCTAAATCGTATCTTTAATCCCACACTTTTAAATCCTTCATCTTTATTACCTTACTTCCACTTATTTATAATTAGTAATTCTCTTAAGACCTCTAATAGTTTTATGCACAAGTAGAGTTTTCGGGTTTCAGGGTATTACATATTTAAAAACTAGAACTAGAGCATAAAAATTTAAACCATCATTCTGAACCATCTAAGATATTTTCAACACCCTCCTGTATATCCTCGTCTGTCTCTAGAAGATTTTTTATCAACGCTATTTCTTTCTAATATACAAACTCACTTACGTCATAAAATTAATTTATGTGATAAACTTGGGAAGTAAAAAACATGTGCATATGTGAATGTGAATCAACTGCACACATTACCAAATTTCATACTTAAAAAGTTACATATGGTTGAATTCATATTCTAACATTATCATGTGTACAGACTTTCATATATATACCATGTGTTTATACTTTTATTAGTCATCGTATACATACCATGCTTCCGTAATTCTATCATATTCATGCATTTATACTTGCATACATTATAAACTGAAAATTATCTTCCTATATTTGTATGTCCATGCCTAAACATGGGCGTCCAAGTAAAATATTAGAATTAAATAGTAAAATAAGTATGAAGAAAATAATCTAAATAATAAGTTACATGACTTAAGGTCGATGACCAAAACGTTAAAAATCTAATGTCTTTACTTACCAAGATTATGAGAGAATATTTTCCAAACTTTCAAATATTCTTCCTTGCCTAAATAAATTACTGTGTTTAAATTTCATCTTATAATCTTACAACAATCCCTTTTTGAAACAAAGAGGTAGAAATTCCTCGTTAATAAAATCCTAGGTGGACTAGAATTGAGTTCGGATAGACTTGGATGACTTTAGGATAGATGGACTTTTAAGGTCCGAGATGATTATGGGTTGGTATGGATCAATCATGTTTCATCTGGGTCGGGTCTGGTTTGGCTGGACTGATTTGATTCGGCTTGATAGGTTATGGTTAGGCTGGATCCGGTGTTGTTCAATTCTTAAGACTAGGCCAGGTTAAAAAAATTAAACCCGGATCTTCTTTGTCTTCTTCCTCGCTTAACTTCTGTGTCGTGCACAGCCGATCACACAGAGAGTACGTTCGTCGATGGAGGTAGGTAGATCGTGCAGGAAATCGCCTGGTTCCGTCAAGAAGTGTCGTTTGAACCCTTGGTTGAAAGCTCAACAGAAGATGGTGTATTGGACAGAGGAGTTCAACCACTAACTATCAATAAAGGAGTTTCAACTGGCGCTCAGAGATCAAGTTTAAGCTTCCACGGTGAATTTCGGTTGATCTAGGTGGCGTGCGGTGATCAGAGGTGAAGAGCAATGATTGCTTTGAAATTTCTGGAGGTCAGTGCTTCTTCTCCTTTGGTAAGCCTCAATTTACAGTGACGGTAGCAGTTGACTTCTCCACTAAATCATAGTTTGTTTCGAATTTTATTTGCGAAGTTGTTCCTTCTTGATCATGATCTGATACTCCGAGAGATTTTAGAGGTTAATTTCAAATTTAGGGTTAGATAGTTGGGAATTGGTTTCTGATTTGGGAGAAAATAAATATAACATTTAAAAATTGAAAATTAATTTTCTAATATGTTACACATAATTAGTTTTTACCTTTACTGTGTCTCAATTTGACTTGACCCTCTATGATAGGCTGACGTCCTACATAAGAGCCAAAAAAGTTATTAGTGAGTAGTTTCTTGTTAATTCACGGTGCCAAATATGTATGTTTCATTATTGTGGTCTCTCATGTGCACATGTCCATGTCACATGAATGTGTAACAACCCCCCATACCTCTTGGGCCGGGTCTCGCCCCGTACCCAAGTAAGGGCAAGCTGTGTAGTCTCGGCAGGGCCCTGCCACGTGGCAGCCACACAGGCTCACCACGTGTACTCACGATCTTCTCTCCCCATGAAGAGGGTTTTTGCCTTCCCCCCATTCTAACCCAGGACCTCAGGGACAAGTCCCTGGGCTACGAATGAGGAGTACCACTGAGCCTTCACCTGCGCGCCCTGTGCGCGCCCTGCGCTGCCCCTCCCGACCCTTACCACTTTTCCTTCACTTTTTTCCGGGCCAAACACTTCCAAAAATTCTACAATTTTTACCATATACTCCCGACACCCCAATATTCATGTCCCTTAAAAATTTTAGAAAACCGACTTAAAACGATTAATAACAAAAATAGAGAGTGTAAACCCGACATTACTGGTTTTAAAATCAAAACAGGAGGCGTAACGCCTAAAATTCAATAAACCAAAACCTGCAATTAAAAACAGAAATCCAACCAGTATAAAATCCCAAATACATACACTCAATATCCACAACACAACCAACTTCCAAATCTCCAAAATAGTTACGAAAATATTTATAAATACGATGTACTTAAACTTCTACTTTTCTAACTTATCTCAAAACAAAATCTTTATAAAACACTTACAAAAAAACCATCTACAACAAAACATTCACCTCCCACACTACTCGAGGAAGACAGTGGTCCAAATGCCCCGATAATATCCTGCACCGGCAGACTCCATACTCCTCCGACTGCGGCCTAATCCTCGGTTGTCTCATCTACCTCACCTGTATAGAACTCGTCACCTACACCATAGAACACAAAACGTAAGCTTAATGCTTAGCAAGTAGGAAATAACAAATGCGACAACACAATGCAATCAACCTAACACATACAGTTTCTACCACTCAGTTGTGCTTATTTGCTGTTCGTTGCTTTAATCGTTTCATAAGCCGTGTGATTTGAGTAGGCACACATCCTATAACCGTCTGGGACGGCCACACTCAGAACCACCAGAGCAAGACCAGACAGCTCTCATCTCATAATCGTCTAGGATGGCCATATATGATCTCCCTCATCGATCGTAGAATCCTATAACCGTCTAGGAATTCATACTCTCGACTTTTACGTATTTTAGCCAATCATCCATCATAGAGATCCCCTCGGGATGCTACACTCCAGCACGTAATCCCGACAAGGCACACCAATCCAGATTGCGTATTTTAGCCGGTCACCTCTCGTAGAGTTCCCTCTGGGGTGCTACACTCCAGCACGTAATCCCGACAAGGCACACTACTCAAGATGCACTTTACAATTTACATTATCTTATTACGTTCACGCTCACAACCAAACCATGCAAGAAACTCGTATTTTTGTTTAACTGAACACCATGATGCATGCCAACGAATATGCAACCAAACACAACACGAAATAAATAACCCTATCGTTCTATGGTGTAGGCCCGAAGGCGAAGGAATAGCTACCACTACTACCTGGTGTCTCGGCACGTTCTCGCTCACTCCGTCCGACCAAATTACACGCTCGATCACCTAAAATAACGGAAACTTAACTTAGTAACACTCTAAAAGATTCTAAAGAAATCAACTAACCAAACTAACATTAACTTTTCAACCTAAATCCATCAAACCCGATTTTTACACAATTTTTTTACTGTCCAACTTTAAACGGCCATAACTTTCTCGTTTTTCAACGGATTTCGACGTACCACCCCAATTCGAAAACCTTTACACGTATACTATCCATTGAAACACTCAAATTATCCAACCAACACACTTAGCCAAACCGAAAATGCCAAAGACAGAATCGGCCACCAAATATTCCTAAACCGGTTTTTGTGTAGCACTCCTCCAATCTCCAATCTTCAATCTAACCACTCAAACCACCTAAATTATCCATTCAACAACTAAATCATCACATTTGGAAAGAAAACAAGAATTTGAACCCCAAATTTTCGGACTCCATGGTTAGGGTTTTCCAAACCCTAACCAAATCAAATCAAAACACACTAAAACCACCAAAAACCAACCCTAAAATATATCTAACTAAAACCCCACATAATATTACCGTAACAACACCTTGAAAAGGAAGCAAAGGAGAGGAGGAAGGGCGGCTATAGAGGAGAGGAGAGAAACTGTAGCGACCCTAATACTGGACCCAATATCCGTACCATATTTTTTTTTTCTTTACTTAACCTAATATCTTTAATTAAACTCTAGGCGGAACCTAAACCGAAATCGAAACCAGAATCGAAATCGGAATTGAAATCTATCTTTAAAAACATTTAAAACAACTTAAAACAATTAATATAAAACATTTAATAAACATTTTAAAACTATAAATAAACTTGGGAGGGTAAAATGGGCAATCTGCCCGATGAAGGTGAGCAGCGACCAGTCGCTGCTGCATGCAGCGACTGATCGCTGCATTCGCTGCAGCGTGCAGCGACCAGTCGCTGCATTGCTGCAGCGACTGATCGCTGCATGCAACGATCGATCTCTGCACCACGCAGAGATCGATCGCTGCACATTGAGTGCAGCGATCGCTCAGCTCCGCGATTCCTCTTTCCTTCTTTCAACCTGTAAATTTAATGACATGCTCTCTGGAATTCCAGAGAACAAAACCTACTATCTGCTCTCTGGAATCCGATTCCAGAGAGTAACACTTCATGTTATTTTCACACTTTTCGCCCATAAACACGATGCACTTATAGCTTAACTCAATCAACCAAAACGTATTCGAAAATCAACCCATTCGCAGCGGACTTTGCGAAATCCAGCTGCATGGATAGCTCTAAAAACCGAGCATATCCGTAACGTTCCTAAAACCGTTCAAAACATTTGAATGACATTTAATCAACAGTTTAAACCAAAACATTTGAAACATTAAACATAAAACTTATCAACTACCAGTACCAAACATCCTATAATTTCTATACAATTTTTCTATTCTATCCAAAATAACTTAAAACCCTCAAAATCTATACATACTGTCCCACGGGTCAAACAAGCCTCGACTGCGCCAGCACACCACCGCAGCCATTCTCCGTCAACTGGACTCAAGCCTCAGGAGGAGGAATCCCATCCTCACCTGGTTCCTCGATATCTAGGTCACCTACACCATACAATACACTATGAGATGAAATCCCAGTAAGCTCTACGTAAATGCAATGCATGCTGTACGTATGAGTTCGGTAAATCATGCTTTATTTTATCTTACTATGCAATGCTCAATAGGTGTCACCGAGATCCTATCCCTCTAACCAGAGAGAGCTCATCCAGCGGGCGGACTACTCTTTCCAGCTAGAGGCGGGGGGTGCACGCTTACAACACGTACAGCCGTGCATGAGCCCCACCTCGCGTGACCAATACGCCTTTCGGCCAATACGCCTTTCGGCCAGTGCTATGCTTTACGTTATCTTTAAAACTCTGTGCGGAAGTTCATTTTCATGCTTTTCTTTAAAACAAGTGATGCGTGAACAGTTCAATACCATACAGTAAACAAGCAATAATGTACCGTCAAGACTGTAAAGCGTAAACTATAAACTCCTAAAACCTAGCTACCCAAGCCAAATATAATTAAACAAACGCATCTCCAAAACTCCTCGAGGCGACATTCGACGTACGGTGTAGGCCAATCGGCCAAAGAAGATCACGAAAACTTACCTCGTGTCCAAAGCAGCTCAAGCTCCGTCCACGAGCTTTGTTTGTCTGAAGCAAAACACAATATCGACGTTAAAACGAGTTTAAGCTATCGATCGTCCAAATTACAAAATCTTAAATAAGGAGACTTTCTAAAGTTCTAATCCAATTCATTGGGCTATTTATTCGAGCAATTCACGCTCGACACCTCAAATTCCAATTTACGAGTTATTCCTAAAATCTCGAAAATTCCTAATTTTAACATTTTCACAAATTGATTCAACTTCGTCCAATAACGTCGAATACGTGCAATATATACTTAATCACGGCTAACCTATTAATTACGAACCATAATTCGCGTTTTTAATCGAAAACCTAACGAAAACCCTAAACGTATAACTCCGTAAAACTCGAAATAAACATTCTAAAACTATAGATCCATACCTAGAGCGTCGATTGGAGGAGAAAGCACGAAGAAAACGAAACGAACGGAGGTCGGATCGGAGGAAAACGTCGACGGGCAGGGAGGAGGCCGAGAGAAGTTTGAAGAAAAGCTCTCTGGAAAAACTGAAGTGTCGAGGGAGGGAGAGAAAAGTTATTTTAAATAAAATTTGATTTGGCAAATTACTAAAATGCCCTTCTTTGATTTTTATATAAGTTCCGTCATTCAGTTCGTTAATCGTCCATCAATTCGGATTTACCAAATCTCCTTATTTCACTAATATGTCCAACTTATTATTTGGGATTTAATAAAACTGTCCGTTCGCAATTTGGATCTCGTTTACTATTTTTACGAGAACATCTTTTACATTACGAGAAGTGTATTTACTCGGAATATAGTGTTTAACCTCCGAAAATTTCCATAATTTTCTTAAAATTCCTATTAATCGTTAGGATCGTAATGACGTTTTCTTTTCGTGAAACGGACCTGATTTGACATATTTACCAACAATGTCATTATATAATAAAATAACAATATAATATATTATATCCGAAATCCGTACAAGCTGGGTATTACATTCCACCCTCCTTATTCAGAATTTTGTCCACAAAATTAAATAATACAAACAAATCAGGATACCTAGTCATCATATCCTGCTGTCGTTCCCACGTTGCTTCTTCCACCTCATGATTCCGCCATAGAACTTTAACTAGCGGAATTTCTTTGTTGCGCAAAATCTTGATGGAAGTCTCCAAAATACGTACCGGCCTCACCTCATAGCTCAAGGTAGGCTGTACCTCGATCTCTGTAGTCTCCACGATATGCGACGGATCGCGCAAGCACTTCCAAAGCATAGATACATGAAATACGTCGTGGATACCCTTCATAGAAGCCGGAAGCTGTAATCTGTACGCCAACTTCCTGATCCTCTTCAGAATAGGAAAGGGCCCCACATAACGAGGGTTTAACTTACCCCTCCTTCCAAATCTCGCAATGCCCTTGAACGGAGAAACTTTGAGATACACCTCATCACCTTCTTTGAACTCTAGCTCTCTCCGTCTAGTGTCTGCATAGCTCTTCTGTCGGCTCTGAGCTACCTCGATACGCTGTCGGATAATGGCAATCTTCTCTGCTGTTTGCTGTAGAATCTCAGGACCAACGACGCTGGCCTCGCCAACCTCGTCCCAGTATAACGGAGACCTACACTTCCGACCATACAACGCCTCATATGGAGTCATGCCAATAGTAGCCTGGAAGCTGTTATTATAAGAGAACTCGATCAGTGGCAAATACCTGCTCCACGATCCCTGAAACTCCAGCACACATGCTCTGAGCATATCCTCCAGAATCTGATTCGTCCTCTCTGTCTGTCCATCAGTCTGAGGATGAAATGCGGTGTTGAAATTAAGCTGAGTCCCTATAGCTTTGTGCAGACTCTCCTAGAATTTTGACGTGAGTCTCGGATCTCTGTCGGAGACAATAGAAACTGGCACGCCGTGAAGTCTAACAATCTCCTGTACATAGAGCTCTGCGAGCTGATCCATAGAAGACGCCATCTTCACAGATAAGAAGTGGGCCGACTTTGTCAATCGGTCCACGATCACCCATACGCCATCATGGCCCTTCGTCGTCCTTGGGAGCCCCACAATAAAGTCCATAGAGATCTGCTCCCACTTCCACTCCGGAATCGGCAGTGGCAATAACGTTCCGGTCAGTCTCTGGTGCTCTGCCTTCACCTGTTGACATACTAAACATGTCTCACGTACTTGGCAACCTCCCTCTTCATGTTCGGCCACCAGAAGTGTTGTTTCAGATCTCGGTGCATCTTGGTACTTCCCGGGTGTACAGAATATGCCGAAGAATGTGCCTCGGCCAAAATCTCCTTCTTCAGATCCTCGTCGCTAGGCACGTACCACCTATGCCTGAACTTCAGAATACCATCCTCCGATAAATGGAAATCCGACGAGTCTCCCAATGTCATGCTGGATCGAAGCTCCTCACACTCCGTATCATTCTGCTGAGCCTCACGTATCCGATCCAGAATAGTCGGCCTGAGTGAAATGTTGGTGAGCATACTGGACAACTCTGCCACTATCTCAACGTCGAACCTCTCAATCTCAGACCGCAGCGTAACTGACATCGCTGCTAATGAAGGCTGACTCGCAGAAGGCACTCTACTCAAGGCATCAGCAACCTTGTTCGCTTTTCCCGGATGGTACTTGATATCAAAATCATAGTCTTTGACAAACTCAAGCCATCTTCTCTGTCGCATGTTCAGCTCCTTCTGCGTAAATAAGTACTTCAGGCTCTTGTGGTCGGAAAATATCTCGCACTGCTGCCCATACAAGTAATGTCTCCATATCTTCAGTGCGAAGACCACAGCTGCTAACTCAAGGTCGTGCGTAGGGTAATTCTGCTCGTACGGCTTCAACTGCCGAGAAGCATATGCAATAACTCTACCCTCCTGCATCAATACACAACCCAGTCCCACTCCAGATGCATCGCAGTAAATACTGAATCTGACACCTTCAACAGGTAGCGCCAGTACTGGAGCGGTGGCCAATCTCTGCTTAAGCTCCATAAAACTATCATCACAAGCAGACGACCATATAAATCTCTCGTTCTTCCGAGTCAGTCGTGAAAGGGGAAGTGCGATCTTCGAGAATCCTTCTTTAAATTTTCGATAATAGCCAGCTAATCCGAGAAATCCACGCACCTCACGTACGTTCTTCGGCTGTGGCCAATCTCTGACATCCTGAACCTTGCTCGGATCAACAGAAACTCCATCCTGCGATATGACATGGCCAAGAAAACTGACCTGATCCAACCAAAATTCGCATTTGGAGAACTTCGGATACAAATGGTGCTGACATAGGGTCCTCAGAATAATCCTCAGATGCTCCTCGTGTTCTTCCTTCGTTTTAGAGTAGATCAATATGTCGTCGATGAAAACCTCCACGAACTTGTCCAGATACTCCTTGAAGACACGGTTCATCAGATCCATAAACGCTGCAGGGGCATTAGTAAGTCCAAAAGACATGACAAGGAACTCATAATGCCCATACCTCGTTCGGAAAGCCGTCCTCGGTACATCATCCATCCGGACCTTCAACTGATTGTAACCCGAGCGTAGATCAATCCTCGAAAATACTCGGGCACCTAGCAGCTGATCAAACAAATCGTCAATCCGGGGTAGTGGATACTTATTCTTCACCGTCAATTTGTTCAACTCCCTGTAATCAATGCACATCCTGAGGGTCCCGTCTTTCTTCTTGACGAATAGAACATGAGCACCCCAGGGTGAAATACTGGGTCGAATAAATCCTTTCTCTAACAGCTCATCAAGCTGAGTCCTCAGCTCTCTCAACTCAGCTGGTGCCAACCGATATGGGTTCTTGAACCTCGGCGCGAAGTTTGGATAGACATCGATAGTGAACTCGATCTCCCGGTCTGGTGGTAATCCGGGAAGATCATCAAGAAAGATCCCAGAGAACTCTTTGACGATAGGAATGTCGCTCGGCTTCAATCCGCTGAGCAACTGACAATCAAATACAGAGGCCAAATAAATAGAGCACGCACCTTTAAACTGCTCGTTGACCTTCATGGAATAAGAAATAGGCGAGCTACTCAATCTGCTCATCGCCTGATAAGAAAACTCGGCTCTATCCGGGGGTCGGAAGGTCACAATCCCGGATCGACAGTCGATGGTGGCGTAGTGCTGCACAAGCCAGTCCATCCCTAAGATAAGATCATAATGCTCGATGCCCATAACAATAAGGCGAGCATAGAGGGTGCGATCCCCAATCAAGATAATATTGCCCTGAACAATACGACCTGACTGCATACGCTCTCCTGAAGGTAGCATTACACTATACTCGCATTCTGCTAACTCAGGCGCAAGCCTCAATCTCGACACACAAGCGGTGGAAACAAAAGAATGTGTAGCCCCAATGTCTAATAAAGAAAATACAGGAACGCCAGTAACCAATATAGTACCTGCTATCACGGCAGGCTGAGACTCGTTATCAACATCACCAGGCTCGATAAAAGCGAAGATCCTGGGCATAACTCTCCTCTGATCACTAGCTGACTGGTCTCGACCACGCTTCAGGCAGTCTTTAGCAAAATGGCCTGTTTCTCCACACCAATAACATACATTCGTGCCTATCCTGCACTGGCCAGAGTGTTCCTTCTGACATTTAGGACAAACAGGTACCTGAGAAACAACCTGTACTTGTTTCCCCTTTCCCCGGTCATTACCTCCCTCAAGAGGCCTCTTCACACCCCTCTGCTGCTGCTGGGGCTGTGCTCTGGGCTGCCAACCTCGGTTCAGTGACTGAGGTCGAATCTCTCTGAAAAAGCCCTTAGATGGCTCCCTTGGTCTCAAAGAACTCTGATCGACTGCCTCAATATCCAGCGCCCTGGCCACAATATCGTCATAGGATACATTCCGCACCCCAGATATGGTAAGGCGCATCCGGAACTCCTGGCTAAGTCCCTGTAAGAATCGGCGTACCTTATCCTCGTTAATGCTGACCTGTCGTGGTGCAAATCGAGAAAGGGCTTCAAACCTCCTCACATACTCGGCAATAGAACAAATCTGCCGCAACTGCATAAACTCGACCATCTTCGCCTCGCGAATGGTATGGCTGAAATATTTATCGTAGAACAATTCTCTGAATCTCTCCCAGCCCATAACAGTCACATCGGTGGTCATCTTCACAGTGTCCCACCAGAATCGGACATCTAAAGCGAGGTGGTAAGTCACCAACGCCACCCTCTCCCCATCCTCTATGCTAGCATACGCCAGCATGTTCTCCATAGTGCAAATCCACTCCTCAGCTGAAGAGGGATCTGTGGACTGTCCGCTGAATACTGGGGGCTGGAGCTTCTGAAATCTCTCCATCCCACGGTTAAGCGAAACGGCTGTCTCTCGGGCTCTAACGCCCTCGCGATCTATCAGGGTACCCAACTGCTGAGACTGCCTCTCCATTTCCTGAGCCTGTCTCTCCATATGCTGAGACTGCTGGGCAATGAATTTCTTAAGGTGGTCTATTGTATCGTCTCGGTCATCTCGATTATTTCCTCGACGCACCATAGTTCTATAAGTCCTATATAAAAGTTAAACAAATACTCTATAAAAAATAAAATCAGTAAAGCTATAAACATACTTACAGTTGATGAAGAATGTCCGTGTAGTGGCTGTGCAGTCGAGCGGTCTACAGAACCGATTTTAAAACCCGGGGGCTCTGATACCATAATTGTAGCGACCCTAATACTGTACCCAATATCCGTACCATATTTTTTTTTCTTTACTTAACCTAATATCTTTAATTAAACTCTAGGCGGAACCTAAACCGAAATCGAAACCAGAATAGAAATCGGAATTGAAATCCATCTTTAAAAACATTTAAAATAACTTAAAACAATTAATATAAAACATTTAATAAACATTTTAAAACTATAAATAAACTTGGGAGGGCAAAATGGGCAATCTGCCCGATGAAGGTGAGCAGCGACCAATCGCTGCATTCGTTGCAGCGTGCAACGACCAGTCGCTGCATTGCTGCAGCGACTGATCGCTGCATGCAGCGATCAGTTGATCGCTGCACACTGAGTGCAGCGATCGCTCAGCTCCGCGATTCCTCTTTCCTTCTTTCAACCTGTAAATTTAATAACATGCTCTCTGGAATTCCAGAGAAAAAAACCTACTATCTGCTCTCTGGAATCCGATTCCAGAGAGTAACACTTCATGTTATTTTCACACTTTTCGCCCATAAACACGATGCACTTATAGCTTAACTCAATCAACCAAAACGTATTCGAAAATCAACCCACTCGCAGCGGACTTTGCGAAATCCAGCTGCATGGATAGCTCTAAAAACCGAGCATATCCGTAACGTTCCTAAAACCGTTCAAAACATTTGAATGACATTTAATCAACAGTTTAAACCAAAACATTTGAAACATTAAACATAAAACTTATCAACTACCAGTACCAAACATCCTATAATTTCTATACAATTTTTCTATTCTATCCAAAATAACTTAAAACCCTCAAAATCTATACATGCTGTCCCACGGGTCAAACAAGCCTCGACTGCGCCAGCACACCACCGCAGCCATTCTCCGTCAACTGGACTCAAGCCTCAGGAGGAGGAATCCCATCCTCACCTGGTTCCTCGATATCTAGGTCACCTACACCATACAATACACTATGAGATGAAATCCCAGTAAGCTCTACGTAAATGCAATGCATGCTGTGCGTATGAGTTCGGTAAATCATGCTTTATTTTATCTTACTATGCAATGCTCAATAGGTGTCACCGAGATCCTATCCCTCTAACCAGAGAGAGCTCATCCAGCGGGCGGACTACTGTTTCCAGCTAGAGGCGGGGGGTGCACGCTTACAACACGTACAGCCGTGCCTGAGCCCCACCTCGCGTGACCAATACGCCTTTCGGCTAATGCTATGCTCAATACGCCTTTCGGCCAGTGCTATGCTTTACGTTATCTTTAAAACTCTGTGCGGAAGTTCATTTTCATGCTTTTCTTTGAAACAAGTGATGCGTGAACAGTTCAATACCATACAGTAAACAAGCAATAATATGTACCGTCAAGACTGTAAAGCGTAAACTATAAACTCCTAAAACCTAGCTACCCAAGTCAAATACAATTAAACAAACGCATCTCCAAAACTCCTCGAGGCGACATTTGACGTACGGTGTAGGCCAATCGGCCAAAGAAGATCACGAGAACTTACCTCGTGTCCAAAGCAACTCAAGCTCCGTCCACGAGCGTTGTTTGTCTGAAGCAAAACACAATATCGATGTTAAAACGAGTTTAAGCTATCGATCGTCCAAATTACAAAATCTTAAATAATGAGACTTTCTAAAGTTCTAATCCAATTCATTGGTCTATTTATTCGAGCAATTCACGCTCGACACCTCAAATTCCAATTTACGAGTTATTCCTAAAATCTCGAAAATCCCTAATTTTAACATTTTCACAAATTAATTCAACTTCGTCCAATAACGTCGAATACGTGCAATATATACTTAATCACGGCTAACCTATTAATTACGAACCATAATTCGCGTTTTTAATCGAAAACCTAACGAAAACCCTAAACGTATAACTCCGTAAAACTCGAAATAAACGTTCTAAATCTATAGATCCATACCTAGAGCGTTGATTGGAGGAGAAAGCACGAAGAAAACGAAACGAACGGAGGTCGGATCAGAGGAAAACGTCGACGAGCAGGGAGGAGGCCGAGAGAAGTTTGAAGAAAAGCTCTATGGAAAAACTGAAGTGTCGAGGGAGGGAGAGAAAAGTTATTTTAAATAAAATTTGATTTGGCAAATTACTAAAATGCCCTTCTTTGATTTTTATATAAGTTTCGTCATTCGGTTCGTTAATCGTCCATCAATTCGGATTCACCAAATCTCCTTATTTCACTAATATGTCCAACTTATTATTTGGGATTTAATAAAACTGTTCGTTCGCAATTTGGACCTCGTTTACTATTTTTACGAGAACGTCTTTTACATTACGAGAAGTGTATTTACTCGGAATATAGTGTTTAACCTCCGAAAATTCCCATAATTTTCTTAAAATTCCTATTAATCGTTAGGATCGTAATGACGTTTTCTTTTCGTGAAACGGACCTGATTTGACATATTTACCAACAATGTCATTATATAATAAAATAACAATATAATATATTATATCCGAAATCCGTACAAGCTGGGTATTACATAAACCGTGGAGGATGAGGGGAAAGAGAAGAAGAAATGACCTTTTAACCTAACCATTTTCCCACTTTTAACATTACCCCTCCAAGTTTATAAAATTGAAAATCCAACCCACCACTTTTCTCTTCTATTTCCAACGTGAATCATCCAAAACAAAGCCCCTTTTATTCACACAATTATGTGAAATTTGATTGGTTTACATAATTTTGACTTTTCAAACCCTTTTGTTTGAATTGTCAAACCACTTTTCTTCCTTTTCTCTTCCACAACATTAAACTTGAATAATTAAACTCTCCTAACACGTCTATCCTAAGGCTACGCACGTTATATAAATTTTTCAAGTGTTACAATCCACTCTCCTTACAAAAATTTTGTCCTTAAAATTTGCGTACCTGAAGAGCTCAGGATAGCACTCGATCATGTCCTGCTGTCGCTCCCACGTTGCCTCCTCGACGTTGTGGTGCGCCACAACACCTTCACCAGTGGAATTTCTTTGTTGCGCAACTTCTTCACTGCATAATCCAAAATATCCACTTATAAAACCATCTACAACAAAACATTCACCTCCCACACTACCCAAGGAAAACAGTAGTCAAGACGCCCCGACGATAGCCTGCACCGGCGAACTCTGTACTCCTTCGACTGTGGCTTAATCCTCGGCTGTCTCATCTACCTCACCTGTAAGGAACTTGTCACCTACACCATAGAACACAAAATATAAGCCTAATGCTTAGCAAGTAGGGAATGACAAATGCGACAACACCATGCAATCAACCTAACACATGCAGGTTCTACCACTCAGTTGTGCTTATTTGCTATTCGTTGCTTTAATTGTTTCATAAGCCGTGTGATTTGAGTAGGCACACATCCTATAACCGTCTAGGACGGCCACACTCAGAACCACTAAAGCAAGACCAGACAGCTCTCATCCCATAACTGTCTAGGATGGCCATACATGATCTCCCTCATCGATCGTAGAATCTTATAACCGTCTAGGAATTCATACTCTCGACCTTTACGTATTTTAGCCAATCATCTATCATAGAGATCCTCTTGGGGTGCTACATTCCAGCATGTAATCTCAACAAGGCACACTAATCCAGATTTCGTATTTTAGCCAGTCACCTCTCGTAGAATTCCCTCCGGGTGCTACACTCCAGCACGTAATCCCGACAAGAGACACAACTCAAGATGCATTTTACAATTTACTTATCTGATTATATTTCACACTCACAACCCAACCATGCAAGAAACTCGTAACTGAAAACCATGATGCATGCCAACAATATGTAACACAACACGAAATAAATACCATTACCCTACCGTTCTATGGTGTAGGCCCGAAGGCGAAAGAATAGCTACCACTACTTACCTGGTGTCTCGGTACGTTCTCGCTCACTCCGTCTGACCAATTTACACGCTCGATCACCTAAAATAACGGAAACTTAACTTAGTAATACATTAAAGGATTCTAAAGAAACCAACTAACCAAACTAACATTAACTTTTCAACCTAAAGCCACCAAACCCGATTTTTATACAATTTTTACCGTCCACATTCAAACAGTCATAACTTTCTCGTTTTTCAACGGATTTCGACGTGCCACCCCAACTCGAAAACCTTTACACGTTTACTATCCATTGAAACACTCAAATTAACCAAATAACTCACTTAACTAATCAGAAAACCAGCAACAGAATCGGCCACCTCAATTGTAAAAACCAAGTTTCCAAACTTACTTTCAAATCTTTAATTTCTTTCCAAAAACCACCTAAACCAATTCATTCAACACCCAAAACATCAATTTGGGAAAGAAATCTAACATCTAAAGTAAAATTTCGGACTCCATTAATTAGGGTTCCCAAACCCTACACAACACCTCACACAACATTAAACTTGAATAATTACACTCTCCTAACAAATCTAACCTAAGGCTACGCACGTTATCGAAATTTTTTGGGTGTTACAATCCACCCTCCTTACAAAAATTTTGTCATCAAAATTTGTGTACCTGAAGAGCTCAGGGTAACGCTCCATCATGTCCTGTTGTCGCTCCCACGTTACCTCCTCAACGTTGTGGTTGCGCCACAGCACTTTCACCAGTGGAATGTCTTTGTTGCGCAACTTCTTCACTGCATAATCCAAAATATCCACTAGTTTCTCCTCGTAAAATAACGTAGGCTGCACATCGACTTCATGCTGCACCACTACATAAGATGGATCCCTCAGGCATTTTCGTAGCATCGATACGTGGAAAATGTTGTGCACACCCTCCATTGAAGCAGGCAACTCCAATTGATATGCCGTCTTTCCTACTCGTTTCATAATTGGGAACGGTCCAACATACCTCAGAGTCAACTTCCCTCTCTTCCCGAACATCATTACGCGCTTAAATGGAGAGATTTTCAGAAAAACTTCATCTCCTACTTCAAATTCCAACTCACGTCTTCTCCCATCTGCATAGCTCTTCTGTCTGCTTTGAGCTGTCAAAATGCGTTGCCGAATAAATTTGATCTTGTCCGTAGTTTGCTGTACAATCTCCGGCCCAATCAAACTAGATTCTCCGACCTCGTTCCAATAAAGAGGTGATCTACACTTCCTTCCATAGAGAGCCTCGTATGGGGCCATACCAATAGTATCCTGATAACTATTGTTATACAAGAACTCCACCAAAGGTAAATACTTACTCCAGGAACCCTGAAACTCCAGCACACAAGCTCGGAGCATATCCTCAAGAATCTGAATAGTACGCTCAGATTGTCCGTCCGTCTGAGAATGAAAAGCAGTACTGAAGTTCAACCGAGTCCCCATCGCCTTATGCAGACTCTTCCAAAACTTTGATGTGAACCTCGGGTCCCTATCTGATACAATCAAAGTCGACACACCGTGTAATCTCAAAATCTCATGAATGTAAAGTTCAGCAAACTGATCCATACTATACGTTATCTTCACCGGTAGAAAATGGGCTGACTTTGTTAAACGATCTACGATCACCCATATGCCATCAAATCTCTTTATCGTCCTAGGCAATCCAACAACGAAGTCCATGAAAATCTGGTCCCACTTCCACTCTGGAACCGGTAATGGCTGTAACTTCCCAGCAGGTCTCTGATGCTCTGCCTTCTCCTGCTGACAGACCAAACATGTTTCTATAAACTCAGCCACTGACTTCTTTATACCGGGCCACCAATAATGCTGTTTGAGGTCCCTGTACATCTTCGTACTGCCTGGGTGAATAGAAAACCTCGACGAATGAGCTTCAGCTAAAATTTCCTTCCTAAGCTGCTCATTGCTGGGAACATACAATCGATTTCGGAACTTCAGAATACCATCATCTGAGTAACTGAATTCCGTCCGATCATCAGACACCATACTCAGCTTAAATTTGTTGCACTCCGAATCTCCCTGCTGAGCTTCCCGAATCTTTTCCAAAATTGTAGGCTTCAGGGATAGATCTACCAATACTGCTGTCACATCCGAAACCAACTCTAGATCAAATCTCCGAAACTCTGTGCTCAACTCCTTGGACATCTCCTCTTTCATTGCTGACACTGAAGTCAATACTCGGCTTAAGGCGTCTGCTACCACATTGGCCTTACCGGGGTGGTATTTAATTTCCAGATCATAATCCTTCACGAATTCTAACCACCGCCGTTGCCTCATATTCAGCTCCTTCTGAGTGAAGATATATTTCAGACTTTTGTGATCTGAATATACCTTGCACTGCTGACCATAAAGGTACCGCCTCCAGATCTTCAAAGCAAAGACTATGGGTCGGATAGTTTTTCTCATACGACTTTAGCTGCTTGGAAGCATATGCTATCACCTTCTCATTCTGCATAAGCACACAACCCAGACCAATCCGAGAGGCATCGCAATAAATACAGAACTTCTCCTCGGCTACAGGCAATGTCAGAACCGGAGCTGTAGTCAATTTCTGCTTCAACGTCTAAAAGCTTAACTCACACTTTTCAGACCATTCATACTTCACGTCTTTTCGTGTCAAACGAGTCGTAGGTGCTGCTATTTTCGAAAACCCTTCGATAAATCTTCTATAATGGCCAGCTAACTCCAGAAAACTCCGAATCTCGCTAACATTCTTTGGTTGAGGCCAATCATTAATTGACTGAATCTTAGCCGGGTCCACTGATATTCCACCACTGGAAATTACGTGACCAAGAAAATGCACCTTAGTCAACCAAAAGTCGCACTTCAAAAACTTGGCATATAACTGATGCCGCCTCAAAGTTTCCAGAACTATCCTCATATGCTCCTTATGCTCCTCCTCATCACGGGAATAAACCAAAATGTCATCGATAAACACAATCACGAATTTATCGAGATACTCTCTGAACACTCGATTTATTAGGTCCATAAATGTAGCTGGAGCATTCGTCAAACCAAACGACATAACCAGAAACTCATAATCTCCATACCGAGTCCGGAAAGCCATCTTCGGGATATCCTGTGATCTGACCTTTAACTGGTAATACCCCGATCTTAAATCGATTTTTGAAAATATTCGGGCTCCTTGCAACTGATTAAAGAGGTCATCAATCCTTGGCAACAGATACTTATTCTTAACCCTTAGCTTGTTCAACTCCCGGTAATCAATACACATTCGAAGCGACCCGTCCTTTTTCACAAACAACACGGGCGTTCCCTAAGACGAGAAACTAGGGCGTATAAAGCCCTTGTCAACCAGTTCTTCCAACTGCTTCTTCAATTCTTTCAATTTAGGAGGAGCTAGCCTATAAGGATTCTTCGACACAGGCTCAGCTCCAGGATATGTGTCAATGGCAAACTCGATTTCGCGGTCCGGAGGTAGACCAGGCAAATCATCTAGGAACACCTCGGGAAACTCTCGAACAACTAAGACATCCTGAGGTCTATCTTCTACTAAAAACTAGGAATTTACTATTGTTGCAAGAAAACAGAAAAACTCACCAATAGGAGATCTCCGAGCATCGAGCGACGCCATAACTGCAAGCTTCTGTACACCCCTCAAAGACTGTAATGTAAGCTTCTCACCATTCGGAGGATGAAAATTAACAGTCCCCGCTCTGCAATCAATCGTGGCATGGTGTCGGAATAGCAAATCCATACCGAGTATAACATCATACCCAGTGATCCCCATAACTATCAAAGTAGCTGGAAGCTGCTTCTTTCCAACTGATATCAGACTATCTTGTACGATCTGGTCTGAATATAGACGCTCTCCAGATGGTAAGAACACATCAAACATACATCAGCAGGCTTCACTTCTAAATTCAACTTTACTACAAATGCTACCGCTACAAACGAATGGGATGCCCCTGAATCTATCAAAGTATAGCTGGAAGCTGCTTCTTTCCAACTGATATCAGACTATCCTGTACGACCTGGTCTGAATATAGACGCTCTCCAGATGGTAAGAACACATCAAACATACACCCAGAAGGCTTCACTTCTAAATTCAACTTTACTACAAATGTTGCCGCTACAAACGAATGAGATGCCCCTGAATCTATCAAAGTAAATGCTGGCACCGAATTAACAATTACAGTACCTGAAATCACTGCAGAACGGTCTTCACTGTCAGGCTCGATCATAGCAAAAATTCTGGGCATAGCTTTAACTGGACCTTTCTGTGCTGCGGGGCAATTAGTGGCTATATGACCTGGTTGATTGCATTTATAACATCGGGCGACTTTCAGCTTTGGACAATCCCGGGAAAGATGACCAGTTTCAAAACAGTTATAACATTTCCCTTCAAACTGCCTACACTCTCCAGGATGGGACTTCAGGCACTTTGGACACTATGGAAACTTTCTCTTCTGTTGTTGTTGTGGCTTTTTACCACCCCTCTGATCACTTATATTTCTTCCAGATCTTTTAGTTCCCTGTTGCTGTGAAGATGATCCTCCTCGGCTAAATTGAGCTGTAACGTCCTTAAACATCCTCTTCGGAGCCTCAACAGGTTTAAGAATCTTACCAGCAGTTTCCTCTACCTCCAAAGCTTTGGCCACCACCAGGTTGAATGGTATTCCATCAATCCCGAACGTCTTTACCAGCATCTCAATTTCTAGCTTCAAGCCCTGTACAAACTGAAAGATTTTGTCTTCCTCTCTGCTGACCAGATGGCTGGCAAACTTGGACAATGCTTCAAACTGCTGAATATAGTCTCCCACAGATCTGGTTTGCTTCAAGGCCATAAACTCCAATCTCTTCGATGCTTGGACTGTTCGGTTGTAGTATTTATCATAAAATAAGTCATTGAATTCTTCCCAAGTCATGCTCTAAATATCAGTTGTAGCTTTTACTGACCCCCACCTTTGTGTTCTATGGTGTAGGTGACGAGTTCCTTACAGGTGAGGTAGATGAGACAGCCGAGCATTAAACCACAGTTGAAGGAGTACGGAGTTCGCCGGTGCAGGCTATCATCGGGGCGTCTTGACCACTGTTTTCTTCGGGTAGTGTGGGAGGTGAATGTTTTGTTGTAGATGGTTTTATAAGTGTTTTATAAATATTTTGTTTGAGAAAAGTTAGAAAAGTGAAAGGTTTTGGTACATTGTATTCGTAAATGTTTTCGTAATTATTTTGACGGTTTGCGAGTCGTTGATGGATAATGGTCGTAAGTATTTGCGGTTTGAAACTATATGTTTTCTAGTTTAATTGTAGGTTTTGGTTTAAAGAAATTTAGGCGTTACGCCGCCCGTTTTGATTTTAAAGTAAATAACGTCGGGTTTACGTTTGCTAGTTTCTTCATTATCCGTTTTAAGTCTGTTTTCCAAAATTTTTACGGGACTTGAAGATTTGGGTGTCGGGAGTGTGTGGTTAAAATTTTAGAAGTTTTGGAGGTGTTTTGCCTGGAGAAAAATGAATAAAAGTCAAAAAAGTCGGGAAAAAGTCAATTTTGGACGTTTTGGGGTGAAAAACAGCACGTGTGCCGATTGATCGCCACTGGGCGCCGATCGATCGCCCACAGGACGTGTTTTGAAAAAAAAAAAAACATAGTGGGTGGCGATCGATCGGCGCCCAGAGCCGATCGATCGCCCATGGCACGCGCAAGGCACGTGCGGCGCGCGCAGCGCCCAGCAGTGCCCCAACCTATTTTTTTTAATTTTTTTTAAAAAATTCCTAATTCCAAATTATTTTAACCCGACATTTTCCAACGTATTTTAGACACATTTTCCAATAAAAATCGGGGGTTTGAAAAATGCAAAAACCGAGTCAAAAAATTTACGAAAATTATTTTAAACATCGTTTTAAACGTAGGGTTGGTTAGCAAAATAGCGCACCGAGCTGGGGCGGGTTCGGGGGCTTTACAACTTGGTATCAGAGCAAAAGTGGTCGAGTTGTTCAAAGGATTACCCGACAATGTCGGCCGCCGTGCAACGTGCTTCACCGACTGTAAGTATTTCTTTAACTTTAGTTAGTTCCTTTTTTAATATTAGATTTTCTAACTTTTTCAGGACTAGAATTAAAAAATGCCGAGAAACCCCGGACGACCACGACGACCCGAACGACCCCGGAATGAACCAGAACCGCCTGAGGACCCGAATAAACAACTCAGGGATTTATTGAATGTGCAATCACAATTGTTGGGTATTTTTATGAATCAAGGGCTACCAGGGAATTTGACAGCGGGGTCCGGCTCTGGAGCGGGCTCAAGCGGAGAGAGGTTTAGAAGGTTAAAGCCTCCGGCATTCGAAGGACGTTTGACCGATCCAACAGCTGCCAAAAGTTGGATATGCACGGTGGAGAACATGTTTAATGTTGCGGAGGTGGAAGAAGAGAATAAAGTGAAATGTGCTACTTTCCACCTGTCGAGCAGTGCCCAAAGCTGGTGGGGGTCAGTAAAGGCTACAATTGATATTCAGAGCATGACTTGGGAAGAATTCAAGGATTTATTTTATGATAAATACTACAACCAAACAGTCGAAGCATCGAAGAGATTGGAGTTTATGGCCTTGAAGCAGACCGAATCTGTGGGAGACTATATTCAGCAGTTTGAAGATGATCCTCCTCGGCTAAATTGAGCTGTAATGTCCATAAACATCTGCTTCGGAGCCTCAGCAGGTTTAAGAATCTTACCAGCAGTTGCCTCTACTTCCAAAGCTTTGGCCTCCACCCGGTTGAATGGTATTCCATCAATCCCGAACGTCTTCACTAGCATCTCAATCTCTGGCTTCAAGCCCTGTACAAACTGAAAGATTTTGTCTTCCTCTCTGCTAACCAGATGGCTGGCAAACTTGGACAATGCTTCAAACTGTTGAATATAGTCTCCCACAGATCCGGTCTGCTTCAAGACCATAAACTCCAATCTCTTTGCCACTTGGACTGTTCAGTTGTAGTATTTATCATAAAATAAGTCCTTGAATTCTTTCCAAGTCATGCTCTGAATATCAGTTGTAGCCTTTACTGACCCCCACCAGCTTTGGGCACTGCTCGATAGGTGGAAAGTAGCATATTTCACTTTATTCTCTTCTTCCACCTCCGCAACATTAAACATGTTCTCCACCGTGCATATCCAACTTTCGGCAGCTGTCGGATCAATCAATCGTCCTTCGAATGTCGGGGGCTTTAACCTTCCAAACCTCTCTCCGCTTGAGCCCGCTCCAGAGCCTGACCCCGCTGTCAAATTCCCTGGTTGCCCCTGATTCATAAAAATACCCAACAATTGTTATTGTACGTTCAATAAATCTCTCAGTTGTTTATTCGGGTCCTCAGGCGATTCTGGTTCATTCCGGGGTCGTCCGGGGTTTCTTGGCATTTTTAATTCTATTCCAGAAAAAATTAGAAAATCTAATCTTACAAAAAAACTAACTAGAGTGAAAGCACGTTGCACGGCGGCCGGTATTGTCGGATAATCCTTTGAACGACTCGACCACTTTTGCTCTGATACCAACTTGTAACGCCCCGAATCCGCCCAGGCTCGGTGCGCTACTTTGCTAACCCAAACCGTGTTTAAAACGACGTTTAAAATAATTTCGTAAAACTTTACGACTCGTTTTTGGGTTTTTCGAACCCTCAAAATTTATTGGAAAACGTGCCCAAAATACGTTTAAAATACGTCGGAAAATATCAGGATAAACTATTTAGAAATAGGAAAATTTAAAAAAAAATAAAAAAAAATTTTGTTTTTCTTTTCCACTTGGTGGCGATCGATCGCCACCCTCTCGGGTTATACAGTGCTCGAGAGGCGGGCGATCGTGATCGATCGCCGCTGGTGAGCGACCGATCGCCTCCGCCGATCGCACCCTGCGCGCGCGCCCTGTGCTGCCCCTCCCGACCTTTACCACTTTTTCTTCGTTTTTCTCCAAGCCAAACACTTCCAAAAATTCTACAATTTTTACCATATACTCCCGACACCCCAACATTCATGTCCCGTAAAAATTTTAGAAAATACCAAAGACAGAATCGGCCACCAAATGTTCCTAAACTAGTTTTTGTGTAACACTCCTCCAATCTTCAATCTAACCACTCAAACCACCTAAACTATCCATTCAACAACTAAATCATCACATTTGGAAAGAAAACAAGAATTTGAACCCCAAATTTTCGGACTCCATGGTTAGGGTTTTCCAAACCCTAACCAAATCAAATCAAAACACACTAAAACCACCAAAAGCCAACCCTAAAATATATCTAACTAAAACCCCACATAATTTTACCTTAACAACACCTTGAAAAGGAAACAAAGGAGAGGAGGAAGGGCGGCTATGGAGGAGAGGAGAGAAACCGTGGAGGATGAGGGGAAAGAGAAGAAGAAATGACCTTTTAACCTAACCATTTTCCCACTTTTAACATTACCCCACCAAGTTTATAAAATTGAAAATCCAACCCACCACTTTTCTCTTCTATTTCCACCGTGAATCATCCAAAACAAAGCCCCTTTTATTCACACAATTATGTGAAATTTGATTGGTTTACATAACTTTGACTTTTCAAACCCTTTTGTTTGAATTGTCAAACCACTTTTCTTCCATTTCTCTTCCACTTCAATGGACAACATTAAACTTGAATAATTAAACTCTCCTAACACGTCTATTCTAAGGCTACGCACGTTATATAAATTTTTCGGGTGTTACAATCCACCCTCCTTACAAAAATTTTGTCCTCAAAATTTGCGTACCTGAAGAGCTCAGGATAGCGCTCCATTATGTCCTGTTGTCGCTCCCATGTTGCCTCCTTAACATTGTGGTTGCGCCACAGCACCTTCACCAGTAGAATGTTTTTGTTGCGCAACTCTTCACTGTATAATCCAAAATATCCACTGGTTTCTCCTCGTAAGATATTGTAGGCTGCACATCGACTTCCTGCTGCACCACTACATGAGATGGATCCCTCAGGCATTTTCGTAGCATCGATACGTGGAAAACGTTGTGCGCAACCTCCATTGAAGCAGGCAACTCCAACTGATATGCCATCTTTCCTACTCGTTTCATGATCGGGAACGGTCCAACATACCTCGGAGTAAACTTCCCTCTCTTCCCGAACCTCATTACGCCCTTAAATGGAGAGATTTTCAGAAAAATCTCATCTCCTACTTCAAATTCCAGCTCACGTCTTCCCTCATCTGCATAGCTCTTCTGTCTGCTCTGAGCTGTCAAAATGCGTTGCCGAATAAATTTGATCTTGTCCGTAGTTTGCTGTACAATCTCTGGCCCAATCAAACTAGATTCTCCGACCTCGTCCCAATAAAGAGGTGATCTACACTTCCTTCCATAGAGAACCTCGTATGGGGCCATACCAATAGTATCCTGATAACTATTGTTATACGAGAACTCCACCAAAGGTAAATACTTACTCCAGGAACCCTGAAACTCCAGCACACAAGCTCGGAGCATATCCTCAAGAATCTGAATAGTATGCTCAGATTGTCCGTCCGTCTGAGGATGAAAAGCAGTACTGAAGTTCAATCGCGTTCCCGATCATGAAACGAGTAGGAAAGACGGCATATCAGTTGGAGTTACCTGCTTCAATGGAGGGTGTGCAGAACGCTTTCCACGTATCGATGCTATGAAAATACCTGAGGGATCAATCTCATGTAGTGGTGCAGCAAGAAGTCGATGTGCAGCCTACGTTATCTTACGAGGAGAAACCAGAGGATATTTTGGATTATGCAGTGAATAGTTGAGCAACAAAAACATTCCACTAGTGAAGGTGCTGTGGCGCAACCACAACGTTAAGGAGGCAACGTGGGAGCGACAGCAGGACATGATGGAGCGCTATCCTGAGCTCTTCAGGTACGCAAATTTTGAGGACAAAATTTTTGTAAGGAGGGTGGATTGTAACACCCGAAAAATTTATATAACGTGCGTAGCCTTAGAATGTACGTGTTAGGAGAGTTTAATTATTCAAGTTTAATGTTGTGCATTGAAGTGGAAGAGAAAGGGAAGAAAAGTGGTTTGACAATTCAAACAAAAGGGTTTGAAAAGTCAAAGTTATGTAAACCAATCAAATTTCACATAATTGTGTGAATAAAAAGGGCTTTGTTTTGGATGATTCACGATGGAAATAGAAGAGAAAAGTGGTGGGTTGGATTTTCAATTTTATAAACTTGGTGGGGTAATGTTAAAAGTGGGAAAATGGTTAGGTTAAAAGGTCATTTCTTCTTCTCTTTCCCCTCATCCTCCACGGTTTCTCTCCTCTCCTCCATAGCCGCCTTTCCTCCTCTCCTTTGCTTCCTTTTAAAGGTGTTGTTAAGGTAAAATTATGTGGGGTTTTAGTTAGATATATTTTAGGGTTGGTTTTTGGTGGTTTTAGTGTGTTTTGATTTGATTTGGTTAGGGTTTGGAAAACCCTAACCATGGAGTCCTAAAATTTGGGGTTCAAATTCTTGTTTTCTTTCCAAATGTGATGATTTAGTTGTTGAATGGATAGTTTAGGTGGTTTGAGTGGTTAGATTGGAGGAGTGTTACACAAAAACCGGTTTAGTAACATTTGGTGGCCGATTCTGTCTTTGGCATTTTCGGTTTGGCTAAGTGTGTTGGTTGGATAATTTGAATGTTTCAATGGATAGTAGACGTGTAGAGGTTTCCGAATTGGGGTGGCACGTCGAAATCTGTTGAAAAACAAGAATGTTATGGCTACTTAAAGTTGGACGGTAAAGAAATTGTGTAAAAATCGGGTTTGGTGGATTTAGGTTGAAAAGTTAATGTTAGTTTGGTTAGTTGATTTCTTTAGAATCTTTTAGAGTGTTACTAAGTTAAGTTTCCGTTATTTTAGGTGATCGAACGTGTAATTTGGTCGGACGGAGTGAGTGAGAACGTGCCGAGACACCAGATAAGTAGTGGTAGCTATTCCTTCGCCTTCGGGCCTACACTATAGAACGGTAGGGTTATTTATTTCGTGTTGTGTTTGGTTGCATATTCGTTGGCATGCATCATGGTGTTCAGTTAAACGAAAATACTAGTTTCTTGCATGGTTTGGTTGTGAGCGTGAACGTAATCAGATAAAGTAAATTGTAAAGTGCATCTTGAGTAGTGTGCCTTGTCGGGATTACGTGCTAGAGTGTAGCACCCCGGAGGGAACTCTACGAGAGGTGACCGGCTAAAATACGCAATCTGGATTAGTGTGCCCTGTCGGGATTACGTGCTGGAGTGTAGCAACCCGAGGGGATCTCTATGATGGATGATTGGCTAAAATACGTAATAGTCGAGAGTATGAATTCCTAGACGGTTATAGGATTCTACGATCGACGAGGGAGATCATATATGGTCATCCTAGACGGTTATGGGATGAAAGCTGTCTGGTCTTGCTCTGGTGCTTCTGAGTGTAGCCGTCCTAGACGGTTATAGGATGTGTGCCTACTCAAATCACACGGCTTATGAAACGATTAAAGCAACGAACAGCAAATAAGCACAACTGAGTGGTAGAAACTGCATGTGTTAGGTTGATTGCATTGTGTTGTCGCATTTGTTATTCTCTACTTGCTAAGCATTAGACTTACATTTTGTATTCTATGGTGTAGGTGACGAGTTCTATACAAGTGAGGTAGATGAGACAGCCGAGGATTAGGCCGCAGTCGGAGGAGTACGGAGTCTGCCGGTGCAGGCTATTGTCGGGGCGTCTGGACCACTATCTTCCTCGAGTAGTGTGGGAGGTGAATGTTTTGTTGTTGATGGTTTTTTTGTAAGTGTTTTATAAAGATTTTGTTTTGAGATAAGTTAGAAAAGTGGAAGTTTTAGTACATCGTATTTATAAATATTTTCATAACTATTTTGGAGATAATGAAGTTGGTTGTGTTGTGGATATTGAGTTTATGTATTTGGGATTTTATACTGGTTGGATTTCCATTTTTAATTGCAGGTTTTGGTTTATTGAATTTTAGGCGTTACGCCGCCTGTTTTTATTTTAAAACCAATAACGTCTGGTTTACACTCTTTATTTTTGTTATTAACTGTTTTAAGTCGGTTTTCTAAAATTTTTACGGGACATAAATGTTGGGGTGTCGGGAGTATATGGTAAAAATTGTAGAATTTTTGGAAGTGTTTGGTTCGGAGAAAAGTGAAGTAAAAGTGGTAAAGGTCGGGAGGGGCAGCGCAAGGCACACAGGGTGCAGGGCGCGCAAGGCGCGATTGGCGGAGCCGATAGGTCGCTCACCAGCGGCAATCGATCCGGATCGCTAGCCTCTCGGGCACTGTAGCACCCGAGAGGGTGGCGATCGGGATCGCCAGCCTCTCGGGCACTGTAGCACCAGAAAGGGTGGCGATCGATCGCCGCTGAGCGGTGATCGATTGCCACCGAGAGGAAAACAAAAACAAAAATTTTTTTATTTTTTTTTTAATTTTCCTATTTCTTAATAGTTTACCCCGACATTTTTCGACGTATTTTAAACGTATTTTGGGCACGTTTCCCAATTAATTTCGAGGGTTCAAAAAACCCGAAAATGAGTCGTAAAGTTTTATGAAATTATTTTAAACGTCGTTTTATACACGATTTGGGTTAGCAAAGTAGCGCACCGAGCCGGGGCAGGTTCGGGGCGTTACAAGTTAACAGCCTGGACCTTGTTCCCGCACGCCCAAGTCGTGCAGGTCCCACCGATGGGCTACTGCCACATGGTAGCCACATAGGCCCGCCACGTGTACTCACGATCTTCCTTCCCCCTGAAGAGTGTTTTTTCCTTCCCCCCCGAACCCAGGACCTCAGGGACAAGTCCCTGGGCTACGAATGAGGAGTACCACTCAGCTAGCTAGCTCAGTGGTACTCCTCACTTGTAGCCCTTGGACTATGTCCTGGAGGTTAGGTGTTCGAGTGAGGGAGAAGGCAAAAAACTCCCTTTCCAGGGAGGAGAAGACCGTGAGTACACGTGGGACGTGTAGCGCCCCGAACCCGCCCCGGGCCCGGTGCGCTACGTTGCTAACCAAACCCGTGTTTAAAACTATGTTTAAATGATTTTTCGTAAATTTTTCGACTCGGTTTTCGGGTTTTTCGAACCCTCGATTTTTGTTGGGAAACGGGCCCAAAATATGTTTAAAATACATCGGAAAATGTCGGGTCAAAACATTTTAGAAAATGGGAAAATTTGAAAAAAAATCAAATTTTGGACTAGAGGGGTCGCTGGGCGCGCGCGCCCACACAACGCGCCTGCGCGCCCCAACCGTGCCACCGCGACCGATCGTGGCTAAATGCCCGATCGATCGGGCCTTCTCGGGTTTTCTTCACTCAAAAACATCCCAACCGGGACCGATCGTGCCCTGGGCCCGACCGATCGGGCCGGCTCGGGTTTTTAACACCCAAAAACATCAAAAAAATGCCCGTTTGAACTTTTCCCGCTTTTCCACACTTTTCTACAATCCCGACACCTCCAAAAATCACGAAACTTTAACCACGTCACCCCGACAACCATAACTTCATGTCCCATAAATTTCTTGAAAAACCGACTTAAAACAATTAACAAAAAAAAAATAGAGAACTCAACCCGACATTATGGGTTTGAAAACCAAAAAAATCGCAACATAACGGCTAAATTTTCGAAATCCAAAACCTGAAAGACAATACCTTTAAAACACGATTTAACCAACCAAATGACCAGATCAATCCAACTATATACGTCAAACAAAATTTAACCAAACGACTCTAAGATCCAATCCCGACCACAACATGCACATTTCACCACAATTATCACACACCAAAACAACTATACACTTCAACTTCAAAACATGACCAATCTAGAAACACCCAAACATTCCCAAATCCACTCCTAATAATTCAAAGTTTTCAAAACATGCACTACCACAAACCCCTGCCGAGAACTAGGTCGAAGCGCCCCGACAAATGACCTGCACCAGCGAGCTCCGTGGATTTCCGACTGCCTCCTAATCATGATCATCACTCTCGAGCTCACGTGAGAACGCTCCATCACCTACACCATAGAACATACACACACACGTAAGCTTGAGCTTAGCAAGTAATGAAGAACGAATATAAACATTCACAACGCACACCACACTCACACAATACTCAAGCAATAACCAACAAACAAACAACATCGACAACCAATACTTGCCGTGCACCGAAGTGCCATATTTGCTGTGCACCGAAGTGCCATATTTACTGTGCACCGAAGTGCCATATTTGCTGTGCACCGAAGTGCCAATTTGTTGTGCACCGAAGTGCCATATTTGCTGTGCACCGAAGTGCCAATTTGTTGTGCACCTAAGTGCCATATTTGCTGTGCACCGAAGTGCCAATTTGCTGTACACCGAAGTGCCATATTTGCTGTGCACCGAAGTGCCAATTTGCTGTGCACCGAAGTGCCATATTTGCTGTGCACCGAAGTGCCATATTTGCACACACTCACACTACAAGCTCAACGATAACACAACAGTAAGGCCAAACCACACCACACAATACAACACAACACGACGACTCAACGCAACAACACGACTAATCAACCAATCAGACAAGCAACTCCACGCCATCCCGAAGCAACATAATTAATTCAACGTAACACGAAGCCAAGCAATAACGAAGAAACCCTACCGTTCTCTGGTGTAGGCCCGAAGGCAAAAGAATAACATCCACTACTTACCTGGATGCTCGGTTTCCACTGGCTTACTTTCACCGTCCAATTCACATGCTCGACGACCTTAATAATGAAACTTCACTTAATAAGTTACCAATACAATTCTAAAAATATCCTTAAACCTAACTAACCAACAACTAAGCAATTCTCACTTCTAAACACCTAAACCCGGTTTTTGCACAAGTTACCGGTGTCCAACCTTAAAAAGGCCCTAACTTTCTCATTTTTCAACGGAATTCGATGTGCCACCCCAACTCGGAAAGCTCTGCACGTCTACTATCCATTGAAAAGCTTGAATTAACCAAATATACAGCTTAGCCAATCCAAAAATGGCCAAGACAGAATCGGCCATCACACTTATAAAACCGGTTTTTCCCAAATTTACTTTCAATCTTTAATCTAACTCCATAAATCATTTAAACTAACACATCCAACAACTAAATCACCAAAAGTGGAAAGAAAACGCTCATTTCAAAACCAAATTTCGGAATCCCTAACCTAGGGTTTTCCAACATTCTTAAAATCCAACTAAAACTCTCAAAAACACTCTCAAACTTCATCAAAAGCTATATAATTCAAAACCCAAGTAAACTTACCTTGAAATCACTTGAAGAAATGGAGAAAGGAAGGAAGGGAATCGTTGGCTATGGAGGAGAGGGAGAGAGAGATCGATGGAGGAAAAGAAGAACCAAAATGAAATTCATCATTTTCCTTTTTCTTTTATGCATTTAATTACCAAGTAAAATTACCACAAAGCCCTCCCCCTTAATCACTTAATCCAACGCCAAACACAACACCTTTCATCCACTTTAACTTCATTCTTCTTCCCACAATTTAATAAAATTTGATTGGTTGAAAGAGTTGACTTTTCAAACAACCATCCTCCACCAATCACAAGTTGTTTTGACTTGTCAAACTCTCAAATTTCTAATACACTTCAATGCACACCTTACACTTGCATAATTAACCCCTCCTAATACAACGTAGGCTATGCACGCAATAGAAAATACTCGGGTGTTACAGGACGGCCTGAGGGAAACCTTGTGGCAGTGTCGGATGGCTAGCTGGCCGGACTGCACGTTTTGGGCCTACGGGAATGGGGTCCAGGCCGTTACAAAAAAGGCGCCTTTTTTGTAACGGCCTGGACCCCGTTCCCGCAGGCCCAAGTCGTGCAGATCCCACCGATGGGCTCCTGCCACGTGGTAACCACACAGGCCCGCCACGTGTACTCACGATCTTTCCTCCCCCTGAAGAGGGTTTTTGGCTTCCCCCCACTCGAACCCAGGAACTCAGGGACAAGTCCCTAGGCTACGAATGAGGAGTACCACTGAGCTAGCGCCTTTTTTGTAACGGTCTGGACCCTGTTCCCGCAGGCCCAAGTCGTGCAGGTCCCACCGATGGGCTGCTGCCACGTGGTAGCCACACAGGCCTGCCACGCTCAGTGGTACTCCTCATTCGTAGCCCAGGGACTTGTCCCTGAGGTCCTGGGTTCGAGTGGGGGGAAGGCAAAAACCCTCTTCAAGGGGAGGGAAGATCGTGAGTACACGTGGCGGGCCTGTGTGGCTACCACGTGGCAGCAGCCTATCGGTGGGACCTGCACGACTTGGGCCTGCGGGAACGGGGTCTAGGCCGTTACAGAATGTGACTTGGGTTTGTGACAATTTGAATGTTATGATCCACTCCAATATACATTTTAATTTCCTAACGGTGAAATAGATTGGCATCAAGGCATACAACAAAAAGGATTATTTGTGTCCACATCATAATACATGTTGAATCTATACCTACTATTAATACATTTATATTGTTTGATGAGTTAAGAGCAGAACAACTAAGTGTTGTTACTCAAACTCATTATTTAGAAATAATTATATGATTACATTGGGTTGGATCGTTCTATTGTTTTGGTGTTACAACTTTAACTAAAGGCAAAAAATGCGGAATTGCATCTTGCCGAGAAAACTATTTCTACACATTATAGACAATAGTTATTCTTGCTATAGTGGTGAGATTGAGTTTACAATAATATGTTATTGTAATCACTATGGGGCCATATGACTTTGATTTTTGAGTCTTTCGCTGTGAACTAAGTTTTGGGTTGGACAATTCGGTACTCTTCGAGAATCGGATCGTTCGACCCGAGTTTGTATACGACTTGCCTTCCGGGACTATTTTAAAATCAAAACTACACTACTAGCTACTTCAAAACAAACTAGAAGAAAATTCGTGTAGAATTATAACAAGGAATATTTGACAGTACTCGTTTAAGGAGAAACTATTGTGGCGACTATTAGGGTAAAATGATTCTTCCTACTGCATCACAGGTTGTCCAATAGTTGTACGTAGGCGACATTTGTATGTCGTTGTGGGGTAGAGATATCAAACGGGCATGCTAGCAAGCCAGCCCTGTGACGGCCCAAATCCGGATCCCGATCAGCAGGACCCGAGAGCCAAGCCATCACTCAGGACAGTTAACGGAAAACAGGGACTACATTTTTTTTTTTGAACATATGCTTTTAAACATTGACAGAGAGAAAGTTCTCAGGAGTTGAAGATAAAATAAGAAGCAGTTGAAACCCAAAGGGCAGAGTAAATGACAAAATAAAAGGGTGAAACAGAAAATAGAAATGAACTGTAAATATAAAGGTAGAGTAAAACAGGAAAACATAGGCGAAAGGCATTCTCTGTATTTAAAAGTAAAACGAGAAAACAGTAAACAGATTTAAAATCGAAAGGGTAGAACAAATAACAGAGAAACACAGAGGGAAAGGGCTCTCTAAGATTGAAATGAAATGGGATACAGTTGAAATCAGAAGGTAGAGAACAGGAAGACTGGAAGCAAGGAGAAATGAAACCGTGCAATCAGTAGATATAATAAGACAAAACAGGTGACATCATTCGAAAGACGTAGCTGACGTCAGACGGAAGATGGATTATGACGTCATCGGAGGATACAGGCAGCAGATGAAATCGGAAGATGTGATGACGTCAGATGGAAGGTGTTATGACGTCATCGGAAGATGCAGGCAGTAGATGAAATCGGAAGATGTGATGACGTCAGACAGAAGGTGTTATGGCGTCATCGGAAGATGCAGGCAGCAGATGAAATCGGTAGAAGAAAACCTAAGGTAGAAACACTGTTTGGCGGTGGGTATGAATGAGACAAAACACAAACAGTGTCTATCGGTAGATGTGGTTTTCTTAAAACATAACGGACAGCGGTGGACGTGAATTTTTTTCACGTACCGGTGGATGTAAATTTTGAAAATGGGCAGCGGGCAGAGGCAGACGTGATACCTGAAGTAAAACACATTTGTCGGTAGATGGGCGGTAGATATAGGCAAAAATCCTATCGGTGGATGTAATCGGAAGACATAGTTTTAAAGGCAGAATTTGACAACTTTTAACAGGAAGACATACAAACAGAAAACCTTAAAACATAAGGCATAAAGGTTTCAAACCTTGAAAACCCGATTTCAAAACAAAGTTTTGAATCATGCTCTACAAGTGACAGGGGGTTCAAAAAAACAAACTGCATGGATTGCTCTAAAACTTGAGACCATCCATGCACAACCCTCAAAGACAGATTTCCAAAACAGTTCCAGAATATTTCAGAATGTACAGACAACTGTCAAATACAGAGATTTAAAACTTAAACAGCAGGAACTATACATTATGCTATATCTAACAGAATCCCAACGGAGTTTTAAAACAAAACACCAGAATTTCAGTAAAATTTACACACATAACTTCACTTTAAAAACTTAAACCTCTGAACATAAACATGTCTGGCTGCAGCAACCAATTCCACGCAAGCTCGAGCCACCGATCACTTATACATCAGACTAAGGCATTAACTCCTTATCTACGGGTTCAGTACCTACATCAGAGAGTTCATCTATGAGCCTAAAGCTCAGTAAGAACATATAGAAAGCAGTGGTGCATATGCTATGCATGCGGTTTTCAGAAATTTAGTGACAGTACAGTACATTACGTTTCAGTGGCAGAGGGGTATAAGTGGGGCTTATAGGGGAACTGGCGAACAGTGGGTGCATTATCAGGCACAAACAGTTATACGGTACAGTACAGAAACAGATCTGGGGGCCAGTCCCCGTCTCACACTTAACCGATACATTTCAGTCAGATTTTATCTTTTTTAATTTCAAACAGTGTACAGAAAACATTTGCATGTCTTTCAGAGAAAACGTGTATGCATGAACGGTGCTTGAACTTAAACTGGCAGACAACAGAAGTAAGACAACAGAAAGTAAATCAAAGCCAGACATTTCAGAACATAACTCTACTCTTCTACCCAAAACAACCCGACAGAACAGAAAACCTAGTACCTCCGTGATGTAGGGCCTTAAGGCCAACCTACAGATATGAACTTACATGTTTACTGCAATGTAGTATGCTCGAATGTCCCTGGATCGCTCGGACCTATTTGCTGCAATGCAGTGAAATTAAACAAGCTGCAATTGTTAACTAATAACTTAGTAGAATCCGTTCCAAACTCATTCAAACCCTTAGAAAACAAACCGGTGTGTTTTCATCCAAAAACAGTGAGTTTTTACCAAAATATCACAACCCTAACTTCAACTAAAACTCACATTTTAACTTATCCAAAACGCTAGCTTTAGCAGATGTTTACCTTTGCAGAAGAAAACAAAAAAGGGGAAGTCTTGGAAAGGTTGAAATCGCCAGGAAAGAGGAAGCAGAGAAGAGACAAGGAAACCGAGAAAGAAATGAGGGTTTCACGTAGGAAGAAGAACATGACTTCTTCAACAAGTTGCCACATGTCATTCATCCATTGGTTTATTCTCACCAACCTTAATTCTTACCTAAACAATCCCTCCATTGCTTTCTAACCAAATAGTTTGTTTTGGTTGAATATAGTTTGGTTTTTCAATTGAATTGTTACATAATTCCTTGGATCCGTTTTCTCCAAAAATCCACTTTTCTGCCAGGTATTATAAAACTTCAAATAAAATACACATTTTATTAATGGCCAATATATTCCATCTCAACAGTTTAATGAATAAATACATGGCAAAATGTCAGGTGTTACAAGCCCGCCCGCTCAACTCTTTCCTGTAGCGAGCCGAGATAAGCTCGGCCCGCTACAGTAACAAGCGGGCTTGGCCCGGTCCATACCCACGGGTGGAGCCGAGCTCGGCCATTCGAGTTCGCGAGTCCGTAGATGACCGGGCTCCACGAGCTAGCTTGCGAGCTGGCTCGGTCGAGCCCAGCTCAGGGCCCGTTCCGTCGTCACTGACTCACTCGTCTCGTTCCTGACTCCCGTCGTTTGACGTTTGTTATTCTCTGCTTCAGAAGTCAAAAGCATGGGAAGCTTTGGCCCCGATCAGCTAGGTGAAGGAGATTGCAAACGCACTCAAGGTCGCTCTGTGGTCGCCGTGGTATTCCCCTGCCCTCTCTGTGGTCGCTCTGGCAACCACCTCCAAAGTTTGGCGAACCTCCCTCGGCGCCTGAACTGTTTCCAAGGTTCGGCGAACTTCCCTCGACACCAACTACTCAGACCCGAAGGCGGTGTTGTACACAGGTCGTAGAGAGAGTGATCATCGGAATGACCGACTTCATGCCCCTGCTTGAAACTTGAGAGAGCGATCAAGGGGCGATGTCACGGCCCTGTTGGGGCATTATATCACCTAGTGGGGCTTGTGTCACCCCTACTCATTGAGTGTGGGGTAGGGCGTTACATCTCCCTTGCCCAGTGACCTGAAAGGGTTTTTAGTGAAGGCAATAGGAGGAAGATGATGAACAGTGAAATAGTGCTGAACTAAAGAAGGATGATAATGAAAAGTAGAAAGCTGACTGAGACCCCCTCTCTCTCTCTCTCGTTGATGTGCAATAGCAACAAGCAACGGTCTTATGACTGTTACTGCTTGAAACTTGAGAGAGCGATCAAGGGGCGATGTCACGGCCCTGTTGGGGCATTATATCACCTAGTGGGGCTTGTGTCACCCCTACTCATTGAGTGTGGGGTGGGGCGTTACATCTCCCTTGCCTAGTGACCTGAAAGGGTTTTTAGTGAAGGCAATAGGAGGAAGATGATGAACAGTGAAAGAGTGCTGAACTAAAGAAGGAAGATAATGAAAAGTAGAAAGCTGACTGAGACCCCCTCTCTCTTTCTCGTTGATGTGCAACAGCAACAAGCAACGGTCTTATGACTATTACTGCTCTCTCTTCCCCCCCCCCCCCCAGTTGTTGATGTGCAACAGCAACAAGCAACGGTCTTATGACTATTACTGCTCTCTCTTCCCCCCCCCCCCCCCCCCCCACCAGTTGCTCTCTCTTCCTCTCTCTCGTCGGTGGCAGCAAGCAACAACCTTATGACCGTTGCTCTACTGCAACGGTCTTGTGACCATTGCCCACCCCACCCCCTCCTCTTCTCCTATAAATTCTCTTCCACAATCTCTATTTTTTTTCACCAATCTCTCTCAATCTCTTGAATTCATTCTTCAATTTGCTCTCAATCCATTTGGTGCTCTCAATTTATTCTTCAATTTGCTTCAACAAGGTAAAATTTAGTTTATTTTTTTTTACATATATTTACATAATTTTTAATTATATTTGTAGTTATACTAATTAAATTTTTTTACATTACTTTTTTTGTAGGTTTCGTATACGTGGAGTTGATCAATTCACACTACTTACAAACTTTTGTTGAACATTGGTTTTGTGGTATCATTTTCTTATTTGAAATTTATTTTAAAAATTTATTTTTAATAGTATAGATCTACGTAATTATAATATTGATGATGATATTGAGGAAATTAAAGAAATAAATCCCACATTTTTAATAAGGCAATCATCTGCACAAGCATCCACTTCATCATCTAAAAAAAAAGAAACAAAATGTCTGAAGTATATAAACATTTTATAATAAAAGAAATTAAAATTTGTGGAAAAGTAAAATCTAGAGCCCAATGCAACTATTGTATTAAAAATTATGTATATATTTCTGGTAGTTCAACTAGCTCACTAGGTAGACATTATCAAAAATGTCACTTAAACGAGCAAGTTAGAGACCCTATACAAAGATTATTGAATGCTAGCAGTAGTGATACTTTTTTATATTCACAAACTAAAATGAGAGAACAATGTGAGTTGCCTTTAGCGTTCACCGATAGTGATGAATTTGAAAAATTTATAAAAGAATATGCTAATCATAATTTTAAATGTGTTCTTAGAACTACAACTAGAATTGATATTATTAAAATGTTTAATAATATGAAAAATGAATTAATTTTATTTTTCTCAAATGTCCCTTCAATGTCTATTTGTATCACCTCTGAATTATGAAGTGCACGTAATTCTATAGGATATGTTTTTGTAACTTTTCATTTTATTGATGACTCTTGCCAATTAAATAAAAAAAATTTTAGGATTTCGTAATTGTGAATATCTTCATACTGGTATTACAATTTATAGATATATTGCAAGAATATTCTATTCGAGATAGAATATTTAGCATAACACTTGATAATGCTAGTACTAACGATGCTGCTATTTCTCATTTTAAAAATTATTTTCAATTAGATACTGCTCACGATTCTCTCTTCCATATGAGATGTATTTCTCATATTTGAAATTTAGTTGTTAAAAATGATATGACATATATTTCGCCTCATATTGAATTAATTAGTTCTGCAATTTCTTATATAATTGCATATAATTTGAGACAACAAGAATATAAAGATTTTTGTAAAGTTGCTCAATTTAAACTACGAAAATTAAAAACCGATGTAGATAATAGATGGAATTCTACTTATTTAATGTTGAAAAATATTAGGCCATATTGACAAGTTATTTGTGCTTTTATTAATGAAAAAATACCAAGTATTAATCTTGATAAATCTAGTTGCAATATAGCTAATATATTTATTGATTTTGTAAAACCATTTTATGATTCTACAAATGAATGTTCGAGAATTTATTATCACACTTCTCATCTTGTTCTTTCATTTTTTATAAATTTAATGGGTAATTTACACAATATCGACATATAGATGAATTTAGAGATATACTTAATAAAATGGAAACAAAATTTAAAAAATATTTGTTTGACATTCCTCCTATATTTTGTTATGCATGTATAATGGATCCTACATATAAATTAAGAGGAGTGTGTCTCATGATTAACAAAACTTCTAATAATTTACGTACTACTTCTTCACTTTCTACGGATCAAATAACTAATGGAATTGTTAGTTTATTTTATTCTTATGAATCTAAATATTCTAATGTTAGTCGTTCATGTGTTTCTTCACATGCTAGTTAAATAGTGGTGGTGAAAATATTGTAGATTCACAATTTTGTATTCATGATATTTGGAATCAATTAGATATAGATGTTTACTCTAGTTCTATGCGAAATGAACTAGAAATTTATTTTGACACTTGATATCAATTTTCTCGCGAAGAAAACTTTGATATTTTAGATTCGTGGAAAATGTTTTCTACCACATATCCTATTCTTTCTATAATGACACGTGATCTACTAATACTTTTGGTCTCTATCGTTGCATCGGAGTCTGCTTTTAGTGCAGGTGGACGTGCGCACGATGAATGCCGAGGACGACTTGCACCCGATCTCGTGGAGGCACTCATTTGGATGAAGGATTAGAACGACGCCATTATGAGAAACCAACAACGAGAGGACGAAATACTTAAAGACTTTATAAATTTGGATGTTGAAGATTAACATTGTAATTTAAATTTTGAAGTATTTTTTCAACTTGTAATTTTTTTTTGACATTTTGCACATGATTGACAATTAGATGGATGCCAACCTAGTTGGAATGTACCTAATTTGTAGTGATGCAAATGTCAAATTTATAATGAATGTTATATTTTTTTATATATTTATTTTCCTATGTTTTTTTTATAATTAAATGTTATTTTTGTATTAATTAAAGATTTCTATTATTTACACGACTAAGTATCTATCATATTTTATCATTACTATAATAAATATTTATTATAGTTTTAATAAATAAAATATTAATGAAATATATAATATAAAATAATTTTATTTAGGTACGTTCGGCTCGTTAGGCTCGTTGGGCCGACTCAGCTCGGCTCGTTAGACTTGCAGCTTGCGAGCCGACTCGAGTTGGAAATTTTTTAGAGTCAGCTTGTTAGTCTAGACTCGTTAGTCTTGGCAGACTCGTTAAGCTTGGTAGGCTCGGTGAATCGAGTCTTTCTCGAAGCCTCGGCTCAACTCGGCTCGCTCGTTTGTTGTTACTCAAACTCATTCTTTAAAAATAATTATATGATTACATTGGGTTGGATCTGTGACGACCCAAAACCGAACCCGATCAGAGTCCGGGATCGGAGCCATCACTCCGGGACAGTGGACGAAAAAATGGTGACTATTTTTTTTTTAACAGATCGGTCAAGACAGTGGACATTATACTTAAAAATATTTACAGAGAAACGAAATCGAATGACAGGAAACATGCACTGTCATCGCAAACCCTAAAACGTAACTTTACAGAGAGGGAGAAACTACAGTGAGTAACAGAAAACATTTACAGGGAGAGAGGGAGAGTTCTCGGGTGACAAGGTGAAACAGGAAGCAGTTGAATCTAAAGGGGCAGAGTAAATGACAAAATCAAAAGGGGTGAAGCAGAAAACAGAAATGAACTTAATTTGAAAGAATTCAGGCTGGCGGAAGACTTAGTATAAAAGAGCTTCGGTGGATTAAATAAGACAACAGTGTACAGTGATAATCGGAAGGAGGAGAGTAAAACTGGGCAGAAAGATAAAAGCTATCGGTGGATGTGAACTATAAACAATAATTGAGTTCACCGGTAGGAACAGACAGTAAACGAAATTGGTAGAAGGAGATGACATCAGCCGGAAGATGGATGACGTCACCGATGGATGCAGGCAGTGAACGAAATCAGAAGAAGGAGATGACGTCAGCCGGAAGATGGATGACGTCACCGGTGGATGCAGGCAGTGAACGAAATCGGTAGAAGGAGATGACGTCAGCCGGAAGATGGATGACGTCACCAGTGGATGCAGGCAGTGAACGAAATCGGTAGAAGGAGATGACGTCAGCCGGAAGATGGATGACGTCACCGGTGGATGCAGGCAGTGAACGAAATCGGTAGAAGAAGATGACGTCAGCCAGAAGATGGATGACGTCACCTATGGATGCAGGCAGTGAACGAAATCGGTAGAAGAAGATGACGTCATCGGCAGATATGGGCAGCAGACAGGATCGGCAGGAGAAAAAAGCCTATAACAGAACTACTGTTTGGCGGTGGATGAGAATAAGGCAAAACATGTACAGTATCTATCAGCAGGTGAAGTTTTGACATAGTTATTGAAGGCAAAACTTACAACTTTTGACAGAGAAAACATATAGACATAGAGCTTAAAAAAAACAGAAGACATAGAAGTTTCAGATCACCAAAACCCGAATCAGAACAAGATTATGAAACATGCCTCACAAATGAGAGATTCAAGAAAACAAACTGCATGGATAGCTCTAGAATTCGAGGCTATCCATGCACAACCTGAAAGGAAGAATCCCGGCAGTTCCAGAATGATTTCGACACATTGAAAAACATAAATAACTTTGTCAAATACAGAGGTTTTAGAATAAACCAACAAAACCTACACATAAATCAGGTTTCTAACAAAAATCCAGACAGAGTTTTGAAACAAAACACCAGAGTTCGGCAAAACCTACAGACATAAACCTTACTTAAAAACTAAAACCTCAGAGCAGAAACATGTCTGACTGCAGCAACCAACCCCCTTTGAGCTCGGTCCACCAATTACATCAGTTCATCATCTTGAGGCACAAGGTCCTCATTTGCAGATTCAGTACCTACATCAGAGAGTTCACCTATGAGTCTAAAACTCAGTAAGAACATATTAGATATGCAGTGATGCCAAATGCTATGCATGCAGTTTTCAGAAATACGGTGACAGTATAGAGCATTAAGTTACAGTGGCAGTAGAATTAAGTTGAGCTTATAGGGGAACTGACAAACTGTAATATCCGGCTCGTACGGATTTTGGATATATTATATTATATTCTTATTTTATATTATATGTGGCATTTTTGGTAAATATGTCAAATCAAGTCAGTTTCGCAAACGGAAAGCGTTAATACGATCCTAACGATTAATTGGAATTTTAAGGAATTTTGTGGAATTTCCGGAGTTTTGATGCAATATTCCGAGTAACTAAATCCCTTTGTAATATGGTTAACGAATTAGTAAAAATAGTAAACGAGGTCCAAATGGCAAACAGACAATTTTAACGGAACCCTAGTGATAAGTTGGACTTAGTGGTGAAACAAGAAAAATTCGAATGGTCGAAAACACGAGAGGGCAAAAATTAATGTTTTGTTAAGAAATAGTTTTAGTTGTATTATTATTATTATTATTATTATTATTATTATTATTATTAAATTTATTTTAATTAAACACAAACAACAGAAATGTTGTTTGTGTTCGAGCCCGACGACCCGCGACGAAGAACAGGGGGATCGGCGACGAAGCTCGGGCGACGATCGACGAAGCGCCGGCGATCCTCGCCGTTCTCCGGCCAGACGACGGCGACGGGGTTCCGACTTGTCTCCACGCGCGAACCGCACGGTATGTTCGGTTTTTTTCGCCCTGTTTCTTGCTCAGTTTTTGGCCGTGAGGGAAGAGCTCGATTGAGCTCTGGTTTCCGGCCACTTTTGGCTGTTCTTAGCGTCAAATGGCCGAGCATAACGCCGGCTATGGTTGCCGAGCATTAGTGTGCTCAATTTGAGCCGAAAACAGTGAACTCCAAATTTGGGGGTTTCGGTTTTCGGTGTGTTGCCTTGGGATTTCGATTAGTTTAGGCTAATTGAGGCTAATTGTGGTTGATTGGTGAAGAAATTGACGTGAATTGATGAAAAATCAAAATGGGGGAATTTCCCGGATTGGGGCAGTTCGGGTTTTGCTGCAATTGACCTATCTACGGTCGATTGTTTTAAAATTACTTTTGGCAGATTAAAATAGGTTATTAGAGGAGCACGTGGCCGCTGGAATCGTTCGATTCCGATAACCGATGCGAAAGTTACGCGCGTTCGAAGTTTCGGGTCGGTTTTTACCGAACCCAAATTAAGGTCCGAAGGTAATAGGTTTATAGTAATTAATGATATAAAGGACGTATTGAACGATATTGGACGGAGTTAGAGTGAATTGCGATAAATGTTAAAATTTGAGAATTTTCGGGTTTTTAGAAAAACTCGTTAATTGTAATTTTAAACTATCGAGCGTTAATCGTTGTCTAAATACTTCGATTAGCTAGGTGAAGATTTTAGGAAAATTCCTTAATTAAGGTTTTTGTTAAATTTGGACATTTTATTGTTTAAGCTCGTTTTAACGACAAATTGATAAAAATTGCGTAGTGTGAACAACGCTCGTGGACGGAGCAAGAGCTACAGAAGACAGGTAAGTTCTCGTGATTCTTTTCTGGCCGATTGGCCTACACCGTGCTCGAACGTCGTCTCGAGGCGTTTTGGAGATGCCTTTAGTTAGTTTTGCTCGGTTTGGGTAGCTAGGTTTTAGGAGTTTATAGTTTATGCTTTTACAGTTTTGATGGTCCATGTTATTGTTTGTTTACTTTATGATAGAGAACTGTTCAGCATCACTTATTTTAAAGAAAAGCATGAAAACGAATTTCCGCACAGAGGTTTTAAAGATAACGTAAAGCATAGCATGAGCCTTCGGGCATACTGGCCTTCGGGCATACAGAGCATTGCATTTACAGGCCTTCGGGCATACAGGCCTTCGGGCATACAGGCTGCATACAGGCCTTCGGCATATTGCATTTACAGGCCTTCGGCATACAGGCCTTCGGGCATACAGAGCATTTCATATACAGGCTTCGGGCATACAGAGCATTGCATTTACAGGCCTTCGGCATACAGAGCATTTCATATACAGGCCTTCGGGCATACAGAGCATTTCATATACAGGCCTTCGGGCATACAGAGCATTGCATTTACAGGCCTTCGGGCATACAGAGCATTTCATATACAGCCTTCGGGCATACAGAGCATTGCATTTACAGGCCTTCGGGCATACAGGCCTTCGGGCATACAGAGCATTTCATATACAGGCCTTCGGGCATACAGAGCATTGCATTTACAGGCCTTCGGGCATACAGGCCTTCGGGCATACAGAGCATTTCATATACAGGCCTTCGGGCATACAGGCCTTCGGGCATACAGAGCATTGCATTTACAGGCCTTCGGGCATACAGGCCTTCGGCATACAGAGCATTGCATTTACAGGCCTTCGGCATACAGAGCATTGCATTTACAGGCCTTCGGGCATACAGAGCATTGCATTTACAGGCCTTCGGGCATACAGGCCTTCGGCATACAGAGCATTTCATATACAGGCCTTCGGCATACAGAGCATTGCATTTACAGGCCTTCGGCATACAGAGCATTGCATTTACAGGCCTTCGGGCATACAGGCCTTCGGGCATACAGAGCATTTCATATACAGGCCTTCGGCATACAGAGCATTGCATTTACAGGCCTTCGGCATACAGAGCATTGCATTTACAGGCCTTCGGGCATACAGAGCATTGCATTTACAGGCCTTCGGCATACAGAGCATTTCATATACAGCCTTCGGGCATACAGAGCATTTCATATACAGGCCTTCGGGCATACAGGCCTTCGGCATACAGAGCATTGCATTTACAGGCCTTCGGCATACAGAGCATTGCATTTACAGGCCTTCGGCATACAGAGCATTGCATTTACAGGCCTTCGGGCATACAGGCCTTCGGGCATACAGGCCTTCGGGCATACAGGCCTTCGGGCATACAGGCCTTCGGCATACAGAGCATTGCATTTACAGGCCTTCGGGCATACAGGCCTTCGGCATACAGAGCATTTCATATACAGGCCTTCGGCATACAGAGCATTGCATTTACAGGCCTTCGGCATACAGAGCATTTCATATACAGGCCTTCGGCATACAGAGCATTGCATTTACAGGCCTTCGGCATACAGAGCATTGCATTTACAGGCCTTCGGCATACAGAGCATTGCATTTACAGGCCTTCGGCATACAGAGCATTTCATATACAGGCCTTCGGCATACAGAGCATTTCATATACAGGCCTTCGGGCATACAGGCCTTCGGGCATACAGGCCTTCGGGCATACAGGCCTTCGGGCATACAGGCCTTCGGGCATACAGGCCTTCGGCATACAGAGCATTTCATATACAGCCTTCGGGCATACAGGCCTTCGGGCATACAGAGCATTTCATATACAGGCCTTCGGCATACAGAGCATTGCATTTACAGGCCTTCGGCATACAGAGCATTGCATTTACAGGCCTTCGGCATACAGAGCATTGCATTTACAGGCCTTCGGCATACAGAGCATTTCATATACAGGCCTTCGGGCATACAGGCCTTCGGGCATACAGAGCATTTCATATACAGCCTTCGGGCATACAGGCCTTCGGGCATACAGAGCATTTCATATACAGCCTTCGGGCATACAGAGCATTTCATATACAGCCTTCGGGCATACAGAGCATTTCATATACAGGCCTTCGGGCATACAGGCCTTCGGCATACAGAGCATTGCATTTACAGGCCTTCGGGCATACAGAGCATTTCATATACAGGCCTTCGGCATACAGAGCATTTCATATACAGGCCTTCGGCATACAGAGCATTGCATTTACAGGCCTTCGGCATACAGAGCATTGCATTTACAGGCCTTCGGGCATACAGGCCTTCGGCATACAGAGCATTTCATATACAGGCCTTCGGGCATACAGAGCATTGCATTTACAGGCCTTCGGGCATACAGGCCTTCGGCATACAGAGCATTTCATATACAGGCCTTCGGCATACAGAGCATTTCATATACAGGCCTTCGGCATACAGAGCATTTCATATACAGGCCTTCGGGCATACAGGCCTTCGGCATACAGAGCATTTCATATACAGGCCTTCGGGCATACAGGCCTTCGGCATACAGAGCATTGCATTTACAGGCCTTCGGCATACAGAGCATTTCATATACAGGCCTTCGGCATACAGAGCATTTCATATACAGCCTTCGGGCATACAGAGCATTGCATTTACAGGCCTTCGGCATACAGAGCATTGCATTTACAGGCCTTCGGCATACAGAGCATTGCATTTACAGGCCTTCGGGCATACAGGCCTTCGGCATACAGAGCATTGCATTTACAGGCCTTCGGCATACAGAGCATTGCATTTACAGGCCTTCGGGCATACAGGCCTTCGGGCATACAGAGCATTTCATATACAGGCCTTCGGCATGTTTAACGTTTTTAATGTGTTTTAAGTTATTTAATGGTTTAAAATATAGATTCAATTCTAACTTAATTTCCGCTCTAAAGTTAGGTTTTAAGTTTAAAATGAAAATTTGTACGGTAATTTAAGGGTAAATAAGGGTACAGTATTAGGGTCGTGACAGTTATGGTATCAGAGCCCCCCGGGTTTTTAAAATCGGTTATGTAGACTGCTCGACTGCACAGCCACTACGCGGACATTCTTCATCAATGTACAGTATGTTATAGCTTTATTGATTTCAGTTCTTAGAGAGTTGCTTTAACTTTTTTATAGGAGTTATTATAAATATGGTACGTCGAGGAATGATCGATGACGACCGAGACGATACGATAGATCGGAGTAAGTTGGAATAATAGGAGTGAGTAAGAAAGACTCTTAGGAGAATTTCGACGAGAAGCGGTAGATTAAATACAGGACGACATCAGGACTTATCGACAGAGAGTTAAGCATTAATCTGACTCAACCACAAGAAGAGGTACACTAGAGTTAGTTATTATTAGAAGGACGTAACTTACGGAATGTAAGGGCTAAATAGATAGAAATTTGACATTAGTTGACGAACCCTCACAGATTTAGAAGGTGGTCAATTAAAGAGGGAGTTAAAGATTCGATGTAAAGCTTACTAATGAATACCTAAATTGTCAAGTATAATAATACGACCTAATAAGAACTCGTATAGTTTAGATTAGAGTGAGGTAAAGATAATTAGATGAAAACGATATTCGAAGGAGAATCGGTTCTACTGAGGAATGTTAGAGAATGTAATTGGTCAATGCTAAATTATGAACAAAGACTTAAGCATGTTCGTACTGGCCAATGCCATGAAGAAAATAGATGGATCAAGTCGAAACCGAGACGTTGATAAATATTAGAGAGGGGATGACGTAGACTTTGAATAAAAGAAGGATAGAGTTACGCGTTAAGCCCATGACCCGGTATAACCATGTGAAGTGAGCGCTTAAAATCCAGGTCCCATAAGAAAGGTACAACTTATGGAATGTGCGGTTTAAATAAATGGGAACTAGACCTTAATTGACAGACCCCTAAAGTTTAGAATGAAACCAATAGAGGAGGAATTTGGAGTTTAGATGTAAGGCTTACTGGAGAATGTTCTAGATTGTCAAGATATCGTTAGTGCGTACAAGTAGATAAGAAAAATATAATAGGAATTTAAATAACCTAAATCTACAGGAAATTTGGAGCACCTAGACATCGGTGGCACACAAAAGTTAGCTTAAGTAGGTTGTTGAAGGGGTGATGGACCAACTCAAGGTTGAAGACGCGGTTATGTAGGGGTGTTCGTATTGACCTACATCCAGGAAGAAGATAAGGCTATTTACTCGAAGTGGGAAGATTAACAAAAATCAAGACAATAATGGGTCAAAGTTATACGAAAGGTAATACTTGAGATACAAAGTTTGGCCGACCTCCAGGAGATATGCATTGTCTGAAAAGACTGGCCAATTGAGGACGATTGTTACTATAAGAGGGAGACGTAGTAAAGTTAAGGGTAATCGGTGATAGCAGAAGTAGTGCTGAATAGAGGTCATGAAACAAAAAGCCTAGGAACTAAGAAGGAGCAATTACCGATACACGAAAAGACTTTGGCCGACAAGGGATAGAAGAAGACTTAGGGAAGATAAGGCCGATCGATCAGCAGTATGCACGTTGGGTATTGGATGTTGCTCGATCAAGGCATACGGAGTAAAACCAAGATGCATAGACTAAATAGGAAGAGTTTAACACCATAAGTTAAAAGTCGTGTTTTAGGGGTTAGTGTAATGTGTGCGAGGATGGAAGAAATAGTGGATTGATCAGGGCGAGTAACAAGTACTGATAATGTTAGAAAGTAAGAGACTTTGAATTCTTTGGTTTAGAGGTATAAGAGTTAAGTGACGGGCCTATAGTAAATACAGTTTGAGTTAAAGATCGTAGTCTGAGACTTGCCTCTGGTATAGAAATAGAGATAATAGCATTCGAGAAACTAAGAGGGGCGAACCTTAATGATGAGGTGTTTCTGACACGCCTTGGAATATAGAATCCTTGGATTTGCGAATTTGAAGAGATTAGAATCGAAGGTGTACACCTATCCACAACAAGTTTGCAAACAAAAGGACGGTTGAATGAGTCATTGTAAAGGAGCCAAGTGAAATATTTAGAACCTGATTAGAGCGAACAAAAGGATATAGATCATCGAGTACTCGAGAGGAGTCCGCGTGCGACATTTGAGATAAGTGCGGGGGATTGTTGGATTCAATGAGGAGTTAAGATTAGAAACTTAGCTCGGTGTTTAGTGCTGAACGGTTTGTGAAGTTTGCGAGTTAAAGAATAGGAAGAATAAGGATGAGTAATAAACCCATTTAAGTAGGCTTGGGGTGAAATTAAGTTAGAAAAGGTTCCAAAAGACTGATGGTTGTCAGATCGAGACCAATAGACACGTGGGTGGTATAAGGTTAGAATAAATGGTTGGAGAGAATCTATGGCAAAACCTTGGGATTCAATTGTACTTTGAGTTAATAAGAAATTGAGTTAAACAAATGAGTGTACTGTATATAGTAAAGAGAAAGTTAATTAAGGACTTAGCAATAGACCTCATTAAAGTAGTGCAGAGTGAGAAGTGATGTTTATAGGATCTTCGCTACAAGGGGACAAAGATCCGGAGTGGTTAGCGACCTTAGCTTCCGGTTGGACTCATCAAGACCAGGAAGTGTTCTGATGACATAGTTGTGAAGTGTATCAACACAAAATTTGTTGAGAATTTTGTTAGGACCTGCTAGGTGCCTGAAGAGGTGTACGATTTGAATTCTACAGACGACAAAGTTATACGGGGGCAGTACTAGAGAAACGTGAACTCAGATAGTTAGAAACTAACGGAACTCAATTCGAAGAGTTAAAGAAATAGAGGAGTTAAATTTCAACATGGGTGTTGTTTGGGAGTCCTTGAAGGATGATCGACCCAACTGATGTTGGGAAGTTGAAGTTATTTCAAGGATTGAGGATAAGAGACGCTCTTAGTGGAAACTAATTAATAAGCGAGAGAGAGTCTAATGTTAGTTTAATATTTTGGGTGACTAAATGCAACCAACACGTGCTCGGGTTGGATATCGTTTTTGGTTAAGATTTAGAGGTTGGTAAGAGTTCGAGTGTAAACTTGAAAGTGAGGACTACAATTAGGAAGTTAATGTAGAAATTTCGGTGGGTGTGCATTCCAACTGTGAACAGGGTCGAGAAATTGCGTTGAGGTATGGGTTGCAGCCACAGAATTGGATGAAATTGTAGTCATTCAATTTGGACTGGCATTAGGAAGCTTAGGTATAACTCTGTCCGAATGGGACAGCGGAAGAAAGAGAGTCGATAAAGAGTGAATTTTGAAGTATTATTATTAAGAGATTTAATCTGTGAGGGATTAAGTGAAAGTCGAAAGTTGGTACAGGCGCAAGTGTTTAAGTGACAAATATGTTGTCGGGTTAATTAATTGAGATTTGAAAAATTGGATTATGCTCAATACATGAGTAAGGACGTGTGCAATCAAATCGTAAAGTAAGAAATACGAATTTGGGGCCGATGTTGGAAAGTATAGTAATGAGTTTTGGTTTGGAGCCACGAAAGAGAGACCGTAAGTACAGATGATAATCGAAGTAAATGTCGAATGACAAGGACATAAATATCAAGGACTATAAGGTATAGTTTAATTTTGTGGACAAATTCTAAATAAGGAGGGTAGAATGTAATATCCGGCTCGTAGCGGATTTTTGATATTATAATTATATTCTTATTTTATATTATATGTGGCATTTTTGGTAAATATGTTCAAATCAAGTCAGTTTCGCAAACGGAAAGCGTTTAATACGATCCTAACGATTACTTGGAATTTTAAGGAATTTTTGTGGAATTTCCGGAGTTTTGATGCAATATTCCGAGTAACTAAATCCCTTTGTAATATGGTTAACGAATTAGTAAAAATAGTAAACGAGGTCCAAATGGCAAACAGACAGTTTTAACGGACCCCTAGTGATAAGTTGGACTTAAGTGTGATTATTATTATTATTATTATTATTATTATTATTATTATTATTATTATTATTATTATTATTATTATTATTATTATTATTATTATTATTATTATTATTATTATTATTATTATTATTATTATTATTAATTTTATTTTAATTAAACACAAACACAGAAATGTTGTTTGTGTTCGAGCCCGACGACCCGCGACGAAGAACAGGGGGATCGGCGATGAAGCCGGGCGACGATCGACGAAGCGCCGGCGATCCTCGCCGTTCTCCGGCCAGACGACGGCGACGGGGTTCCGACTTGTCTCCACGCGCGAACCGCACGGTATGTTCGGTTTTTTTTCGCCCCTGTTTCTTGCTCGGTTTTTGGCCGTGAGGGAAGAGCTCGATTGAGCTCTGGTTTCCGGCCACTTTTGGGCCGTTCTTAGCGTCAAATGGCCGAGCATAACGCCGGCTATGGTTGCCGAGCATTAGTGTGCTCAATTTGAGCCGAAAACAGTGAACTCCAAATTTGGGGGTTTCGGTTTTCGGTGTGTGCCTCGGGATTTCGATTAGTTTAGGCTAATGAGGCTAATTGTGGTGATTGGTTGGAAGAAATTGACGTGAATTGATGAAAAATCAAATGGGGGAATTTCCCGGATTGGGGCAGTTCGGGTTTTGCTGCAATTGACCTATCTAACGGTCGATTGTTTAAAATTACTTTTGGCAGATTAAAATAGGTTATTAGAGGAGCACGTGGCCGCTGGAATCGTTCGATTCCGATAACCGATGCGAAAGTTACGCGCGTTCGAAGTTCGGGTCGGTTTTTTACCGAACCCAAATTAAGGTCCGAAGGTAATAGGTTATAGTAATTACTGATATAAAGGACGTATTGACGATATTGGACGGAGTTAGAGTGAATTGCGATAAATGTTAAAATTTGAGAATTTTCGGGTTTTTAGAAAAACTCGTTAATTGTAATTTAAACTATCGAGCGTTAATCGTTGTCTAAATACTTCGATTAGCTAGGTGAAGATTTTAGGAAAATTCCTTAATTAAGGTTTTTGTTAAATTTGACATTTTATTGTTTAAGCTCGTTTTTAACGACAAATTGATAAAAATTGCGTAGGTGAACAACGCTCGTGGACGGAGCAAGAGCTACAGAAGACAGGTAAGTTCTCGTGATTCTTTTCTGGCCGATTGGCCTACACCGTGCTTCGAACGTGTCCGGGAGTTTTGGAGATGCCTTTAGTTAGTTTTGCTCGGTTTGGGTAGCTAGGTTTTAGGAGTTTATAGTTTATGCTTTTACAGTTTTGATGGTCCATGTTATTGTTTGTTTACTTTATGATAGAGAACTGTTCACGCATCACTTATTTTAAAGAAAAGCATGAAACGAATTTCCGCACAGAGGTTTAAAGATAACGTAAAGCATAGCATGAGCCTTCGGGCATACAGGCCTTCGGGCATACAGGCCTTCGGGCATACAGCCTTCGGGCATACAGCCTTCGGGCATACAGGCCTTCGGGCATACAGAGCATTGCATTACAGGCCTTCGGGCATACAGCCTTCGGGCATACAGAGCATTGCATTACAGGCCTTCGGGCATACAGAGCATTGCATTACAGGCCTTCGGCATACAGGCCTTCGGGCATACAGAGCATTTCATATACAGGCCTTCGGCATACAGAGCATTGCATTTACAGGCCTTCGGGCATACAGAGCATTTCATATACAGGCCTTCGGGCATACAGAGCATTGCATTTACAGGCCTTCGGGCATACAGGCCTTCGGGCATACAGAGCATTTCATATACAGGCCTTCGGCATACAGAGCATGCATTTACAGGCCTCGGGCATACAGAGCATTTCATATACAGGCCTTCGGGCATACAGAGCATTGCATTTACAGGCCTTCGGGCATACGGCCTTCGGCATACAGAGCATTGCATTTACAGCCTTCGGGCATACAGCCTTCGGCATACAGAGCATTGCATTTACAGGCCTTCGGCATACAGGCCTTCGGCATACAGAGCATTTCATATACAGGCCTTCGGGCATACAGAGCATTGCATTTACAGCCTTCGGGCATACAGAGCATTTCATATACAGGCCTTCGTGCATACAGAGCATTTCATATACAGGCCTTCGGGCATACAGAGCATTTCATATACAGGCCTTCGGCATACAGAGCATTTCATATACAGGCCTTCGGCATACAGAGCATTGCATTACAGGCCTTCGGGCATACAGGCCTTCGGCATACAGAGCATTTCATATACAGGCCTTCGGGCATACAGAGCATTGCATTTACAGCCTTCGGGCATACGGCCTTCGGGCATACAGAGCATTTCATATACAGGCCTTCGGGCATACTGGCCTTCGGGCATACAGAGCATTGCATTTACAGGCCTTCGGCATACAGAGCATGCATTTACAGGCCTTCGGGCATACAGGCCTTCGGCATACAGAGCATTGCATTTACAGGCCTTCGGCATACAGAGCATTGCATTTACAGCCTTCGGGCATACAGAGCATTGCATTTACAGCCTTCGGGCATACTGGCCTTCGGGCATACAGAGCATTTCATATACAGGCCTTCGGGCATACAGCCTTCGGGCATACAGAGCATTTCATATACAGGCCTTCGGGCATACAGCCTTCGGGCATACAGAGCATTGCATTTACAGGCCTTCGGGCATACTGGCCTTCGGGCATACAGGCCTTCGGCATACAGAGCATTGCATTTACAGCCTTCGGGCATACAGGCCTTCGGGCATACTGGCCTTCGGGCATACTGGCCTTCGGGCATACAGAGCATTTCATATACAGGCCTTCGGGCATACAGAGCATTGCATTTACAGGCCTTCGGGCATACAGGCCTTCGGCATACAGAGCATTGCATTTACAGCCTTCGGGCATACAGAGCATTGCATTTACAGGCCTTCGGGCATACTGGCCTTCGGGCATACAGAGCATTGCATTTACAGGCCTTCGGGCATACAGAGCATTGCATTTACAGGCCTTCGGGCATACAGAGCATTTCATATACAGGCCTTCGGGCATACAGAGCATTTCATATACAGGCCTTCGGGCATACAGGCCTTCGGGCATACAGAGCATTTCATATACAGGCCTTCGGGCATACAGGCCTTCGGGCATACAGAGCATTGCATTTACAGGCCTTCGGGCATACAGGCCTTCGGGCATACAGGCCTTCGGGCATACAGAGCATTGCATTTACAGGCCTTCGGGCATACAGAGCATTGCATTTACAGGCCTTCGGGCATACAGAGCATTTCATATACAGGCCTTCGGGCATACAGAGCATTGCATTTACAGGCCTTCGGGCATACAGGCCTTCGGGCATACAGAGCATTGCATTTACAGGCCTTCGGGCATACAGAGCATTGCATTTACAGGCCTTCGGGCATACAGGCCTTCGGGCATACAGAGCATTGCATTTACAGGCCTTCGGGCATACAGAGCATTGCATTTACAGGCCTTCGGGCATACAGAGCATTGCATTTACAGGCCTTCGGGCATACAGAGCATTTCATATACAGGCCTTCGGGCATACAGAGCATTTCATATACAGGCCTTCGGGCATACAGAGCATTTCATATACAGGCCTTCGGGCATACAGAGCATTGCATTTACAGGCCTTCGGGCATACAGAGCATTGCATTTACAGGCCTTCGGGCATACAGAGCATTTCATATACAGGCCTTCGGGCATACAGGCCTTCGGGCATACAGGCCTTCGGGCATACAGAGCATTGCATTTACAGGCCTTCGGGCATACAGAGCATTTCATATACAGGCCTTCGGGCATACAGAGCATTGCATTTACAGGCCTTCGGGCATACAGAGCATTTCATATACAGGCCTTCGGGCATACAGAGCATTGCATTTACAGGCCTTCGGGCATACAGAGCATTGCATTTACAGGCCTTCGGGCATACAGAGCATTGCATTTACAGGCCTTCGGGCATACAGAGCATTGCATTTACAGGCCTTCGGGCATACAGGCCTTCGGGCATACAGGCCTTCGGGCATACAGAGCATTTCATATACAGGCCTTCGGGCATACAGAGCATTGCATTTACAGGCCTTCGGGCATACAGAGCATTGCATTTACAGGCCTTCGGGCATACAGGCCTTCGGGCATACAGAGCATTGCATTTACAGGCCTTCGGGCATACAGAGCATTTCATATACAGGCCTTCGGGCATACAGAGCATTGCATTTACAGGCCTTCGGGCATACAGGCCTTCGGGCATACAGAGCATTTCATATACAGGCCTTCGGGCATACAGAGCATTGCATTTACAGGCCTTCGGGCATACAGAGCATTGCATTTACAGGCCTTCGGGCATACAGAGCATTGCATTTACAGGCCTTCGGGCATACAGGCCTTCGGGCATACAGGCCTTCGGGCATACAGGCCTTCGGGCATACAGAGCATTTCATATACAGGCCTTCGGGCATACAGAGCATTTCATATACAGGCCTTCGGGCATACAGAGCATTTCATATACAGGCCTTCGGGCATACAGAGCATTTCATATACAGGCCTTCGGGCATACAGGCCTTCGGGCATACAGGCCTTCGGGCATACAGAGCATTGCATTTACAGGCCTTCGGGCATACAGAGCATTTCATATACAGGCCTTCGGGCATACAGAGCATTTCATATACAGGCCTTCGGGCATACAGAGCATTGCATTTACAGGCCTTCGGGCATACAGAGCATTGCATTTACAGGCCTTCGGGCATACAGAGCATTGCATTTACAGGCCTTCGGGCATACAGAGCATTTCATATACAGGCCTTCGGGCATACAGAGCATTGCATTTACAGGCCTTCGGGCATACAGAGCATTTCATATACAGGCCTTCGGGCATACAGAGCATTGCATTTACAGGCCTTCGGGCATACAGAGCATTTCATATACAGGCCTTCGGGCATACAGAGCATTTCATATACAGGCCTTCGGGCATACAGAGCATTTCATATACAGGCCTTCGGGCATACAGGCCTTCGGGCATACAGGCCTTCGGGCATACAGAGCATTTCATATACAGGCCTTCGGGCATACAGAGCATTTCATATACAGGCCTTCGGGCATACAGAGCATTTCATATACAGGCCTTCGGGCATACAGGCCTTCGGGCATACAGAGCATTGCATTTACAGGCCTTCGGGCATACAGGCCTTCGGGCATACAGAGCATTGCATTTACAGGCCTTCGGGCATACAGAGCATTTCATATACAGGCCTTCGGGCATACAGAGCATTGCATTTACAGGCCTTCGGGCATACAGGCCTTCGGGCATACAGAGCATTGCATTTACAGGCCTTCGGGCATACAGGCCTTCGGGCATACAGAGCATTGCATTTACAGGCCTTCGGGCATACAGGCCTTCGGGCATACAGGCCTTCGGGCATACAGGCCTTCGGGCATACAGAGCATTGCATTTACAGGCCTTCGGGCATACAGAGCATTTCATATACAGGCCTTCGGGCATACAGAGCATTGTTTTAAGTATTTAAATGGTTTAAAATATAGATTCAATTCTAACTTAATTTCGCTTAAAGTTAGGTTTAGTTTAAAATGAAAAATTTGTACGGTAATTTAAGGGTAAATAAGGTACAGTATTAGGGTCGTGACAGTTATGGTATCAGAGCCCCCGGGTTTTAAAATCGGTTCTGTAGACTGCTCGACTGCACAGCCACTACGCGGACATCTTCATCAACTGTAAGTATGTTTATAGCTTTATTTGATTTCAGTTTCTTAGAGATGTTTGCTTTTAACTTTTTATAGGAGTTATTTATAAATATGGTACGTCGAGGGAATGATCGAGACGACCGAGACGATACGATAGATCGGAGTAAGTTGGGAATAATAGGAGTTGAGTAAGAAAGACTCTTAGGAGAATTTCGACGAGAAGACGGTAGATTAAATACAGGACGACATAAGGACTTATAGACAGAGAGTTAAGCATTAATCTGACTCAACCACAAGAAGAGGTACACTAGAGTTAGTTATTATTAGAAGGACGTAACTTACGGAATGTAAGGGCTAAATAGATAGAAATTTGACATTAGTTGACGAACCCTCACAGATTTAGAAGGTGGTCAATTAAAGAGGGAGTTAAAGATTCGATGTAAAGCTTACTAATGAATACCTAAATTGTCAAGTATAATAATACGACCTAATAAGAACTCGTATAGTTTAGATTAGAGTGAGGTAAAGATAATTAGATGAAAACGATATTCGAAGGAGAATCGGTTCTACTGAGGAATGTTAGAGAATGTAATTGGTCAATGCTAAATTATGAACAAAAGACTTAAGCATGTTCGTACTGGCCAATGCCATGAAGAAAATAGATGGATCAAGTCGAAACCGAGACGTTGATAAATATTAGAGAGGGGATGACGTAGACTTTGAATAAAAGAAGGATAGAGTTACGCGTTAAAGCCCATGACCCGGTATAACCATGTGAAGTGAGCGCTTAAAATCCAGGTCCCATAAGAAAGGTACAACTTATGGAATGTGCGGTTTAAATAAATGGGAACTAGACCTTAATTGACAGACCCCTAAAGTTTAGAATGAAACCAATAGAGGAGGAATTTGGAGTTTAGATGTAAGGCTTACTGGAGAATGTTCTAGATTGTCAAGATATCGTTAGTGCGTACAAGTAGATAAGAAAAATATAATAGGAATTTAAATAACCTAAATCTACAGGAAATTTGGAGCACCTAGACATCGGTGGCACACAAAAGTTAGCTTAAGTAGGTTGTTGAAGGGGTGATGGACCAACTCAAGGTTGAAGACGCGGTTATGTAGGGGTGTTCGTATTGACCTACATCCAGGAAGAAGATAAGGCTATTTACTCGAAGTGGGAAGATTAACAAAAATCAAGACAATAATGGGTCAAAGTTATACGAAAGGTAATACTTGAGATACAAAGTTTGGCCGACCTCCAGGAGATATGCATTGTCTGAAAAGACTGGCCAATTGAGGACGATTGTTACTATAAGAGGGAGACGTAGTAAAGTTAAGGGTAATCGGTGATAGCAGAAGTAGTGCTGAATAGAGGTCATGAAACAAAAAGCCTAGGAACTAAGAAGGAGCAATTACCGATACACGAAAAGACTTTGGCCGACAAGGGATAGAAGAAGACTTAGGGAAGATAAGGCCGATCGATCAGCAGTATGCACGTTGGGTATTGGATGTTGCTCGATCAAGGCATACGGAGTAAAACCAAGATGCATAGACTAAATAGGAAAGAGTTTAACACCATAAGTTAAAAGTCGTGTTTTAGGGGTTAGTGTAATGTGTGCGAGGATGGAAGAAATAGTGGATTGATCAGGGCGAGTAACAAGTACTGATAATGTTAGAAAGTAAGAGACTTTGAATTCTTTGGTTTAGAGGTATAAGAGTTAAGTGACGGGCCTATAGTAAATACAGTTTGAGTTAAAGATCGTAGTCTGAGACTTGCCTCTGGTATAGAAATAGAGATAATAGCATTCGAGAAACTAAGAGGGGCGAACCTTAATGATGAGGTGTTTCTGACACGCCTTGGAATATAGAATCCTTGGATTTGCGAATTTGAAGAGATTAGAATCGAAGGTGTACACCTATCCACAACAAGTTTGCAAACAAAAGGACGGTTGAATGAGTCATTGTAAAGGAGCCAAGTGAAATATTTAGAACCTGATTAGAGCGAACAAAAGGATATAGATCATCGAGTACTCGAGAGGAGTCCGCGTGCGACATTTGAGATAAGTGCGGGGGATTGTTGGATTCAATGAGGAGTTAAGATTAGAAACTTAGCTCGGTGTTTAGTGCTGAACGGTTTGTGAAGTTTGCGAGTTAAAGAATAGGAAGAATAAGGATGAGTAATAAACCCATTTAAGTAGGCTTGGGGTGAAATTAAGTTAGAAAAGGTTCCAAAAGACTGATGGTTGTCAGATCGAGACCAATAGACACGTGGGTGGTATAAGGTTAGAATAAATGGTTGGAGAGAATCTATGGCAAAACCTTGGGATTCAATTGTACTTTGAGTTAATAAGAAATTGAGTTAAACAAATGAGTGTAATGTATATAGTAAAGAGAAAGTTAATTAAGGACTTAGCAATAGACCTCATTAAAGTAGTGCAGAGTGAGAAGTGATGTTTATAGGATCTTCGCTACAAGGGGACAAAGATCCGGAGTGGTTAGCGACCTTAGCTTCCGGTTGGACTCATCAAGACCAGGAAGTGTTCTGATGACATAGTTGTGAAGTGTATCAACACAAAATTTGTTGAGAATTTTGTTAGGACCTGCTAGGTGCCTGAAGAGGTGTACGATTTGAATTCTACAGACGACAAAGTTATACGGGGGCAGTACTAGAGAAACGTGAACTCAGATAGTTAGAAACTAACGGAACTCAATTCGAAGAGTTAAAGAAAATAGAGGAGTTAAATTTCAACATGGGTGTTGTTTGGGAGTCCTTGAAGGATGATCGACCCAAATGATGTTGGGAAGTTGAAGTTATTTCAAGGATTGAGGATAAGAGACCGTCTTTAGTGGAAACTAATTAATAAGCGAGAGAGAGTCTAATGTTAGTTTAATATTTTGGGTGACTAAATGCAAACCAACACGTGCTCGGGTTGGATATCGTTTTGGTTAAGATTTAGAGGTTTGGTAAGAGTCGATGTGTAAACTGAAAGTGAGGACTACAATTAGGAAGTTAATGTAGAAATTCGGTGGGTGTGCATTCCAACTGTGAACAGGGTCGAGGAAATTGCGTTGAGGTATGGGTTGCAGCCCAGAAATTGGATGAAATTGTAGTCATTCAATTTGACTGGCATTAGGAAGCTTAGGTATAACTCTGTCCGAATGGGACAGCGGAAGAAAGAAGTCGATAAAGAGTGAATTTTGAAGTAGTATTATTAAGAGATTTAATCTGTGAGGGATTAAGTGAAAGTCGAAAGTTGGTACAGGCGCAAGTGTTAAGTGACAAATATGTTGTCGGGTTAATTAATTGAGATTTGAAAAATTGGATTATGCTCAATACATGAGTAAGGACGTGTGCAATCAAATCGAAAGTAAGAAATACGAATTTGGGGCCGATGTTGGAAAGTATAGTAATGAGTTTTGGTTTGGAGCCACGAAGAGAGACCGTAAGTACAGATGATAATCGAAGTAAATGTCGCATGACAAGGAACATAAATATCAAGGACTATAAGGTATAGTTAATTTTGTGGACAAAATTCTAAATAAGGAGGGTAGAATGTAATATCCGGCTCGTACGGATTTTTGATATATTATATTATATTCTTATTTTATATTATATGTGGCATTTTTGGTAAATATGTCAAATCAAGTCAGTTTCGCAAACGGAAAGCGTTAATACGATCCTAACGATTAATTGGAATTTTAAGGAATTTTGTGGAATTTCCGGAGTTTTGATGCAATATTCCGAGTAACTAAATCCCTTTGTAATATGGTTAACGAATTAGTAAAAATAGTAAACGAGGTCCAAATGGCAAACAGACAGTTTTAACGGAACCCTAGGAAGTAGTGATAAGTTGGACTTAGTGGTGAAACAAGAAAAATTCGAATGGTCGAAAACACGAGAGGGCAAAAATTAATGTTTTGTTAAGAAATAGTTTTAGTTGTATTATTATTATTATTATTATTATTATTATTATTATTATTATTAATTTTATTTTAATTAAACACAAACAACAGAAATGTTGTTTGTGTTCGAGCCCGACGACCCGCGACGAAGAACAGGGGGATCGGCGATGAAGCTCGGGCGACGATCGACGAAGCGCCGGCGATCCTCGCCGTTCTCCGGCCAGACGACGGCGACGGGGTTCCGACTTGTCTCCACGCGCGAACCGCACGGTATGTTCGGTTTTTTTCGCCCTGTTTCTTGCTCGGTTTTTGGCCGTGAGGGAAGAGCTCGATTGAGCTCTGGTTTCCGGCCACTTTTGGCCGTTCTTAGCGTCAAATGGCCGAGCATAACGCCGGCTATGGTTGCCGAGCATTAGTGTGCTCAATTTGAGCCGAAAACAGTGAACTCCAAATTTGGGGGTTTCGGTTTTCGGTGTGTTGCCTCGGGATTTCGATTAGTTTAGGCTAATTGAGGCTAATTGTGGTTGATTGGTGAAGAAATTGACGTGAATTGATGAAAAATCAAAATGGGGGAATTTCCCGGATTGGGGCAGTTCGGGTTTTGCTGCAATTGACCTATCTACGGTCGATTGTTTTAAAATTACTTTTGGCAGATTAAAATAGGTTATTAGAGGAGCACGTGGCCGCTGGAATCGTTCGATTCCGATAACCGATGCGAAAGTTACGCGCGTTCGAAGTTTCGGGTCGGTTTTTACCGAACCCAAATTAAGGTCCGAAGGTAATAGGTTTATAGTAATTAATGATATAAAGGACGTATTGAACGATATTGGACGGAGTTAGAGTGAATTGCGATAAATGTTAAAATTTGAGAATTTTCGGGTTTTTAGAAAAACTCGTTAATTGTAATTTTAAACTATCGAGCGTTAATCGTTGTCTAAATACTTCGATTAGCTAGGTGAAGATTTTAGGAAAATTCCTTAATTAAGGTTTTTGTTAAATTTGGACATTTTATTGTTTAAGCTCGTTTTAACGACAAATTGATAAAAATTGCGTAGGTGAACAACGCTCGTGGACGGAGCAAGAGCTACAGAAGACAGGTAAGTTCTCGTGATTCTTTTCTGGCCGATTGGCCTACACCGTGCTTCGAACGTCGTCTCGAGGAGTTTTGGAGATGCCTTTAGTTAGTTTTGCTCGGTTTGGGTAGCTAGGTTTTAGGAGTTTATAGTTTATGCTTTTACAGTTTTGATGGTCCATGTTATTGTTTGTTTACTTTATGATAGAGAACTGTTCACGCGTCACTTATTTTAAAGAAAAGCATGAAAACGAATTTCCGCACAGAGGTTTAAAGATAACGTAAAGCATAGCATGAGCCTTCGGGCATACTGGCCTTCGGGCATACAGAGCATTGCATTTACAGGCCTTCGGGCATACAGGCCTTCGGGCATACAGAGCATTGCATTTACAGGCCTTCGGGCATACAGGCCTTCGGGCATACAGAGCATTGCATTTACAGGCCTTCGGGCATACAGAGCATTGCATTTACAGGCCTTCGGGCATACAGGCCTTCGGGCATACAGAGCATTTCATATACAGGCCTTCGGGCATACAGAGCATTGCATTTACAGGCCTTCGGGCATACAGAGCATTTCATATACAGGCCTTCGGGCATACAGAGCATTTCATATACAGGCCTTCGGGCATACAGAGCATTGCATTTACAGGCCTTCGGGCATACAGAGCATTTCATATACAGGCCTTCGGGCATACAGAGCATTGCATTTACAGGCCTTCGGGCATACAGGCCTTCGGGCATACAGAGCATTTCATATACAGGCCTTCGGGCATACAGAGCATTGCATTTACAGGCCTTCGGGCATACAGGCCTTCGGGCATACAGAGCATGGCCTTCGGGCATACTGCATTGCATAGTAAAGAAAGATAAAGCATGATTTAATGAACCCATAGCACAGCATGCATTGCATTTACGTAGAGCTTACTGGGATTTTATCTCATAGTGTGTTATGTACGGTGTAGGTGATCTAGATATCGAGATACCAGGTGAGGACGATGTCCCTCCACCTGAGGCATAGCCCAGTTGATGGAGGATGGCTGCGGTGGTGTGCTGGCGCAGTCGAGGCTTATCTGACCCGTGGGGAGTATGTATAGATTTTGAGGGTTTTTGGAATGTTTTGGAGTTGATGATTGTATAGACATATTAGGATGCTTGGTTCTGGTAGTTGATAGGTTTACATTTTAACGTTTTTAAATGATATACTGGAACTGTTTGGGTAACTTGTTTCATAAGGATATGTTAAACTTTCAAACGGAACCACGCAGTTTATTTTCATAAAAATGTACTTTATTATAGTTGCGTTTCGAGACGGTTTTGGAGTGGTATTTCGGAAGGCGTATGGATATCGAGGGTTCGAAGTTAAATGATAATGTGAGGTGTATGTTCCTTTTTCTGATTTAATATTAATTACCTTATCAAATGTTTTAAAGTTTTATTAATTTGTTTTAAGTTATTTTAAATGGTTTAAAATATAGATTCAATTCTAACTTAATTTCCGCTTAAAGTTAGGTTTTAAGTTTAAAATGAAAAATTTGTACGGTAATTTAAGGGTAAATAAGGGTACAGTATTAGGGTCGTGACACAAACAGTGGGGAAGGGGGAGGGTGCACTATCAGGCACATTCAGGGATACAGTACAGTAAACGGTAAACAGTAATCAGTTCTGGGGCCAGTCCCCGTCTCGCACTTAACCTGGTACATTTCAGTCGGATTTTATCTTATTAGTTTCAAACGGTGTACAGAAATCAGTTTTGCATAGATTTTCAGTAAAACGTGTATGCATGACATTCTCAATGCCTGAACCTATAACAGCAGACATCAGAAATAACAGGGCATATTGTGAGACAGAAAACAGACAACTCAGAGCGTGAACTGAACAGACAACACAGAACACAACTAAACTGAAGCTATAACATTTCTACCCAAAACTACCCGACAGAACAGGAACCCTAGTACCTCTGTGATGTAGGGCCTTAAGGGCCAACCTACGGTTATGAACTTACCTGTTTGCTGCGGTGTCAGATGCTCGAATGTCCCTGGAATGCTCGAACCTGTAGTATGCATGAAGAGGTATTAAATAGCTGCAAATGCTAACTAATAAGTGAATAGAATCTGTTCCAAACTCATTCAAACCCTTAGAAAACAACCCGGTGTGTTTTCATCCAAAAACAGCGAGTTTTCATCGAATACCATAACCCTAAACCTCGGTAAAAACTCACATTTAACTTGTCCAAACTTGTTAGCATTAAAAGATGCTTACCCTAGCAAAGAAACAGAAAGGAACTGAGGAGATCGAAGTAGCTTCGATGGTTGTTTTGTCGACTGGAAGGAAGAATGTAGAGAGGAATACAGAGAAGGAGAAATGTATATGAATGTTTACGTAGAAGGAAGGAGAATAGGTGGGTTTCTCAGCAAGTTATTGCCACTTGGCAATCATCCATTGGTTATCTCCCACCAACCTTAATTTCTTCCTAATTTACCCTTCCATCCATTACCAACTAGCTTGTTTGTTTAGTTACACTTTTGTTTGGTTTTCATTTCATTATCCAATTCAATATGAACCCATTCGTTTTGGTTTCCCACAAAACATACATTGTATTAATATTGAATTAATCCACTTAATAATTCGGGAAATAATTACATGGCAAAAATGCCGGGCGTTACATTCCACCCACCTTAACAGAAATTTTGTCCCCAAAATTTGCCTAAGCGAATAGCTCCGGATATTGGGCCCTGACATCTGCTTGTCTTTCTCATGTGGCTTCCTCCACATTGTGGTTGTGCCATAACACTTTTACCTGTGGAACCACCTTGTTTCGCAATACTTTGAGTGACATATCCAATATCTGTATGGGCCTTTCTTCATACGTCAGCGTCGACATGATATCAAAGTCTACCTGTTTCACGATCTGAGTTGGATCTCGTACACATTTTCTCAGCATCGAAACATGGAAGACATTGTGGACCCCATCCATCGATGCTGGCAACTGTAGTTTATAAGCCATGTTTCCCACACGCTTCAGGATAGGAAAAGGGCCAATGAACCGTGGGCTGAGCTTTCCTTTCTTACCGAATCTCATTACGCCCTTGAAAGACGACACCTTCAGGAATACTTCATCGCCTTCGGCAAACTCTAAGTCCCTTCTTCTATTGTCCGCATAACTCTTCTGTCGACTCTGAGCAATTTTTATTCGTTGTTTGATAGCAGCTATCACCTCGGACATCTGCTGTAATATCTCAGGGCCGATAAGCCTGGTTTCTCCGACTTCGTCCCAACACAACGGGGATCTACACTTCCGGCCGTAAAGAGCTTCATAAGGAGCCATGCCAATTGTAGCTTGATAGCTATTGTTGTAGGCAAACTCCACGAGTGGCAAGTATCTACTCCAAGGAGCATGAAATTCCAGCACGCACGACCTTAGCATGTCCTCCAGTATTTGGATTGTTCTTTCAGATTGCCCGTCAGTCTGTGGATGAAATGCCGTGCTGAAGTCTAGTCTAGTGCCCAAGGAGCTTTGCAGACTTTTCCAAAACCTGGAAGTGAACCTGGGATCACGGTCTGAGACGATCGATACAGGAATGCCATGTAGCTTAATAATCTCATTAATATACAGTTCTGCGTACTGATCCATGGAGTACGTTGTCTTGACAGGCAGAAAGTGGGCTGACTTCGTCAATCTATCCCACTATGACCCAAATGCTATTGTGGCCTTTGGCTGTTCTTGGAAGGCCAACGACAAAGTCCATTGTGATGTTCTCCCATTTCCATTCGCGAATCGGAAGAGGCTGAAGCGTTCCACTCGGTCGTTGATGTTCAACTTTGACCTGTTGACATATCATACAAGACTCCACATACTTGGCCACTTCATTCTTCATATTCGGCCACCAGAAGTGAAGTTTCAAGTCTTGATACATTTTCGTGCTTCCAGGATGCACAGAGAAAGAAGATAAGTGGGTTTCCGACAAGATGTGCTTCCGTAGCTCTTTATCCTTCAGAACATACCATCTATCTCTGAACTTCAGAATACCATCTCCCGAATAGCTGAACTCGGAAGAATCCATTGGTACCTTGTTCACCATGTCAGCCATCTCCTTTGAATTGGTCTTCTGGGCTTCCTTAATGCGGTCCAGGACGGAGGGCCGTAGTGTCAAGTTTGCTAGTATGGCCGACAGCCCAGAAACTATCTCCATATCGAACTTCTGTATCTCCGTCCTCAAAGGCATCGACACGGCCGACATTACTGGTTGCATAGTAGCCGGCATCCTGCTTAGTGCATCGGCCACCACATTAGCTTTACCCGGGTGGTATTTAATCTCAACATCGTAGTCTTTCACAAATTCTAACCACCGTCTTTGTCTCATGTTTAGTTCTTTCTGGGTAAAGATGTACTTCAAACTCTTGTGATCAGAAAACACCTCACATGATTGTCCATATAGGTGGTGTCTCCATACCTTCAGCGCAAATACAACCGCCGCCAACTCAAGGTCATGAGTAGGGTAGTTTTGCTTATGGGTTTTCAATTGTCGGGATGCGTATGCCACTTGTGACGACCCGTCTTTCAACGGACTGATAAGGAACCACCCATTCTCCGCGGATCCTGGGGCTGACCTGGGCCGGAGTGGTTTCTCCGTTGAAGCAGGGGCCGTTGCGAACCCACATCGCTTGGGGAAGTACATGGAAATGAAACATATGTAAGAGATCCCTCCCAACATAGCAAGACGCGTTTTGGAGCTCGATTGGCGACGGATCCCATAAGAACTCCGAAGTTAAGCGTGCTTCGGCGAGAGTAATTCCAGGTTGGGTGACCTTCCGGGAAGTGCTCTCGCCAAACAAAGCCGTGAGGGGAGGATATTGGGCTGCGGCCCAATCCCCGGAGCGGACAATATCTTGCTGGGAACGGGGTCGTTACAAATGGTATCAGAGCCTGTACCCAACCGGAAATGTGGCCAACGAGGACGTTGGGCCCCCGAGGGGGGTGATTGTGACGACCCGTCTTTCAACGGACTGATAAGGAACCACCCATTCTCCGCGGATCCTGGGGCTGACCTGGGCCGGAGGTGGGTAAAGCTCCGCGGATCCTGGGGCTGACCTGGGCCGGAGTGGTTTCTCCGTTGAAGCAGGGGCCGTTGCGAACCCACATCGCTTGGGGAAGTACATGGAAATGAAACATATGTAAGAGATCCCTCCCAACATAGCAAGACGCGTTTTGGAGCTCGATTGGCGACGGATCCCATAAGAACTCCGAAGTTAAGCGTGCTTCGGCGAGAGTAATTCCAGGTTGGGTGACCTTCCGGGAAGTGCTCTCGCCAAACAAAGCCGTGAGGGGAGGATATTGGGCTGCGGCCCAATCCCCGGAGCGGACAATATCTTGCTGGGAACGGGGTCGTTACACCACTACTTTTCCTTCTTGCATTAATACACATCCCAAACCAATCTTGGAAGCATCACAGTATACGCTGAATTTGCCGTCTTCAACTGGCAATACTAATAGAGGAGCAGTGGTCAACTTTTGCTTAAGTGTCTGAAAACTCATCTCGCAAGCTTCAGACCACCTGAATTTGATATCCTTCCTCGTTAAGCTGGTCATAGGCTTTGCTATCACAGAGAATCCCTTGATGAACTTTCTGTAATAACCAGCTAATCCGATAAAGCTCCGTACTTCACTGGCATTCCTTGGTTTTGGCCAATCTTTCACGGCCTGAATCTTGGCCGGATCCACGGACACTCCTTCTGCCGACACCACATGGCCTAGGAAATTAATCCTATTCAACCAGAATTCACACTTTGATAGCTTGGCATATAATTGATGCTGTTTTAGGATTGACAGTACAACAGCCATATGCTTTTCATGTTCGGCCTCACTCCTGGAATAAACCAGAATGTCGTCGATGAAAACGATCACAAATTTATCCAAGACATCTTGGAATATCCTGTTCATTAGGTCCATAAATGCTGGCGGAGTATTAGTTAACCCGAACGACATCACCAAGAACTCGTAATGCCCGTACCGGGTCCTGAAGGCGGTCTTTGGAATATCATCAGCCCTGACCTTCAACTGGTAATAACCGGAGCGCAAATCGATCTTAGAGAATACCCGAGCCCCTTGTAGCTGGTCAAATAAATCATCGATTCTCGGCAACGGGTACTTATTCTTGATCGTTAACTTGTTCAGCTCACGGTAGTCAATACACATCCGTAGGGACCCATCCTTCTTCTTAACAAACAAGACGGGAGCACCCCACGGAGAAAAACTAGGGCGCACAAAACCCTTATCCACCAATTCTTTTAGCTGAGCCTTCAACTCCCTCAGCTCAATCGGTGCCATACGGTACGGATTCTTCGATACTGGTTCCGCACCTGGATATACGTCAATTTCAAACTCAATTTTGCGATCAGGTGGCAATCCCGGTAGGTCATCTAAGAAAACCTCAGGGAAGTCTCGGACCACCGGAATATTTTGAAGTTCGACCTCACCTTGCCTCTGAACATCTACTATATGGGCAAGAAATCCGACACATCCTGACCTCATCAGCTGTTGAGCTTTCAAAGAGGATATAACAGGTATACTATGTCTCTTCGGTACTGCCTGATAGGAGAACTCTACTTCGTTCGGGCGCTTAAAAGTCACGAGCCCGGACCTACAGTCGATGGTGGCATAATGTCTAAATAGCCAGTCCATCCCCAGAATCACTTCGTATCCTTTCATACCGATGACGATAAGATGGGCATACAATTTCTGGTCTCCAACTGACACTATATCACCCTGCACTGCCTGCTCGGAGTGCATAAACTCTCCGGACGGTAGCATGACACTGTAGGGTTGATCGGACGGTGCAAGGCACAAGTTTTTTCTACCCGCAAAGTCCATGGCCACAAATGAATGAGTGGCCCCCGTGTCTAACAAAGTATATGCAGGTATGTTACACACCAAAATTGTACCTGTAATTGCTGTGTGCAGATCAGCATCATCAACGTCCTCCATCATTGCAAAGACTCTTGGCACGGCCTGATTTTGTCTCGTGTCGGGTATCGGGCAATCACAGACATGATGGCCTCCTTTGCCACATCGGAAACAAGCTCCAGTAATAAGCCTGCATTCGCCCTGGTGGCTTCTCTGGCACCGCGGACATATAGTGGGCTGAGGAGCCCCCATCGGTCTCTTTCCTTTGTCTGGGTAAGTGATGGTCTCATTGGGCCTCTTAATGCCCCTGTTTTGCTGCTGTTGGGGTTGAAAATTCTGGCCCCTTTGCTGTTGCTGCTGTTGCTACTGAGGAACATTTCGAATAATCCCTCTTGATGAATCTCTTTGTCTCTGGGACTTTATTTCTAAGGCCTCTAACTGATAAGCCTTGGCCACCACCTTCACATACGGTGCCTCATCGAACCCTCCGGTTGTGATCCCTCGTAGAAGGTCCATCTTCAACCCTTGAATGAATTGGTGCACCTTGTTCTCATCGGTGGCCACCATATGTGTTGCATATCGGGACAGTGACTCGAATTTCTGAACATATTCAACCACTGACCCATATTGTCGCAGCTGAGAGAATTCAAGCAACTTTTCCTTCCTCACTCCCCGGTCAAAGTACTTCTCGTAAAAGATCTTTGTGAATCCTTCCCAGCTTAATGCCACTGTAGTTGACTACACTGTGTCCCACCAAAATCCCGCACTTTCGGTGAGATAGAACGTGGCGCAAATAACTTTCTTGTTGTCTTCTACTTTTGCATATCCAAACATTTTCTCCATAGTTCGAATCCAGGTTTCAGCACGGGTCGGGTCTGTAGACAGTCCATCAAATGAGGGTGGCTGAAGTCGCCGGAATCTGTCTCCACTGTTGTCACGTGAAGCATTCCCGTGGTTGTTATTCCCGTTATCCTCCCTGGCCATCATGCGTTCCACCATACGGGACTGTACTCCTACCAGCTCGGTTAGTCGGTCAATGGCGCGAGAGCTTTCGCTTGACTCTTCCTGATGTCCTCTCACCATTTCTAAGAAATCTTATAAACAGAATAACCTAACTTAATAAACAGAACTTTGACAGGAAACACTTACAGTTGGTGGAGCGATCTCACGTGGCAGGTGCGCAGTCAGACATTTCATAGAATCGATTTTAAAACCGTGTCGCTCTGATACCACAACTGTGACGACCCAAAACCGAACCCGATCGGAGTCCGGGATCGGAGCCATCACTCCGGGACAGTGGACGGAAAAACGGTGACTATTTTTTTTTTAACAGATCGGTCAAGACAGTGGACATTATACTTAAAAATATTTACAGAGAAACGAAATCGAATGACAGGAAACATGCGCTGTCATCGCAAACCCTAAAACGTAACTTTACAGAGAGGGAGAAACTACAGTGAGTAACAGAAAACATTTACAGGGAGAGAGGGAGAGTTCTCGGGTGACAAGGTGAAACAGGAAGCAGTTGAATCTAAAGGGGCAGAGTAAATGACAAAATCAAAAGGGGTGAAGCAGAAAACAGAAATGAACTTAATTTGAAAGAATTCAGGCTAGCGGAAGACTTAGTATAAAAGAGCTTCGGTGGATTAAATAAGACAACAGTGTACAGTGATAATCGGAAGGAGGAGAGTAAAACTAGGCAGAAGGATAAAAGCTATCGGTGGATGTGAACTATAAACAATAATTGAGTTCACCGGTAGGAACAGACAGTAAACAAAATCGGTAGAAGGAGATGACATCAGCCGGAAGATGGATGACATCACCGGTGGATGCAGGCAGTGAACGAAATCGGTAGAAGAGATGACGTCAGCCGGAAATCACCGGTGGATGCAGGCAGTGAACGAAATCGGTAGAAGGAGATGACGTCAGCCGGAAGATGGATGACGTCACCGGTGGATGCAGGCAATGAACGAAATCGATAGAAGGAGATGACGTCAGCCGGAAGATGGATGATGTCACCGGTGGATGCAGGCAGTGAACGAAATCGGTAGAAGGAGATGACGTCAGCCGGAAGATGGATGACATCACCGGTGGATGCAGGCAGTGAACGAAATCGGTAGAAGGAGATGACGTCAGCCGGAAGATGGATGACGTCACCGGTGGATGCAGGCAGTGAACGAAATCGGTAGAAGGAGATGACGTCAGCCGGAAGATGGATGACGTCACCGGTGGATGCAGGCAGTGAACGAAATCGGTAGAAGGAGATGACGTCAGCCGGAAGATGGATGACGTCACCGGTGGATGCAGGCAGTGAACGAAATCGGTAGAAGGAGATGACGTCAGCCGGAAGATGGATGACGTCACCGGTGGATGCAGGCAGTGAACGAAATCGGTAGAAGGAGATGACGTCAGCCGGAAGATGGATGACGTCACCGGTGGATGCAGGCAGTGAACGAAATCGGTAGAAGGAGATGACGTCAGCCGGAAGATGGATGACGTCACCGGTGGATGCAGGCAGTGAACGAAATCGGTAGAAGGAGATGACGTCAGCCGGAAGATGGATGACGTCACCGGTGGATGCAGGCAGTGAACGAAATCGGTAGAAGGAGATGACGTCAGCCGGAAGATGGATGACGTCACCGGTGGATGCAGGCAGTGAACGAAATCGGTAGAAGGAGATGACGTCAGCCGGAAGATGGATGACGTCACCGGTGGATGCAGGCAGTGAACGAAATCGGTAGAAGGAGATGACGTCAGCCGGAAGATGGATGACGTCACCGGTGGATGCAGGCAGTGAACGAAATCGGTAGAAGGAGATGACGTCAGCCGGAAGATGGATGACGTCACCGGTGGATGCAGGCAGTGAACGAAATCGGTAGAAGGAGATGACGTCAGCCGGAAGATGGATGACGTCACCGGTGGATGCAGGCAGTGAACGAAATCGGTAGAAGGAGATGACGTCAGCCGGAAGATGGATGACGTCACCGGTGGATGCAGGCAGTGAACGAAATCGGTAGAAGGAGATGACGTCAGCCGGAAGATGGATGACGTCACCGGTGGATGCAGGCAGTGAACGAAATCGGTAGAAGGAGATGACGTCATCGGCAGATATGGGCAGCAGACAGGATCGGCAGGAGGAAAAAGCCTATAACAGAACTACTGTTTGGCGGTGGATGAGAATAAGGCAAAACATGTACAGTATCTATCGGCAGGTGAAGTTTTGACATAGTTATTGAAGGCAAAACTTACAACTTTTGACAGAGAAAACATATAGACATAGAGCTTAAAAAAAAAAACAGAAGACATAGAAGTTTCAGATCACCAAAACCCGAATCAGAACAAGATTATGAAACATGCCTCACAAATGAGAGATTCAAGAAAACAAACTGCATGGATAGCTCTAGAATTCGAGGCTATCCATGCACAACCTGAAAGGAAGAATCCTAGCAGTTCCAAAATGATTTCGACACATTGAAAAACATAAATACAACTGTCAAATACAGAGGTTTTAGAATACACCAACAAAACCTATACATAAATCAGGTTTCTAACAAAAATCCAGACAGAGTTTTGAAACAAAACACCAGAGTTCGGCAAAACCTACAGACATAAACCTTACTTAAAAACTGAAACCTCAAAGCAGAAACATGTCTGACTGCAGCAACCAACCCCCTTTGAGCTCGGTCCACCAATTACATCAGTTCATCATCTTAAGGCACAAGGTCCTCATTTGCAGATTCAGTACCTACATCAGAGAGTTCACCTATAAGTCTAAAACTCAGTAAGAACATATTAGATATGCAGTGATGCAAAATGCTATGCATGCAGTTTTCAGAAATACGGTGACAGTACAGAGCATTAAGTTACAGTGGCAGTAGAATTAAGTGGGGCTTATAGGGGAACTGAAAAACAGTGGGCGAGGGGGAGGGTGCACTATCAGGCACATTCAGGGATACAGTACAGTAAACAGTAAACAGTAATCAGTTCTGGGGCCAGTCCCCGTCTCGCACTTAACCTGGTACATTTCAGTCGGATTTTATCTTATTAGTTTCAAACGCTGTACAGAAATCAGTTTTGCATAGATTTTCAGTAAAACGTGTATGCATGACATTCTTAGTGCCTGAACCTATAACAGCAGACATCAGAAATAGCAGGGCATATTGTGAGACAGAAAACAGATAACTCAGAGCGTGAACTGAACAGACAACACAGAACACAACTGAACTGAAGCTATAACATTTCTACCAAAAACTACCCGACAGAACAGGAACCCTAGTACCTCTGTGATGTAGGGCCTTAAGGGCCAACCTACGATTATGAACTTACCTGTTTGCTGCGGTGTCAGATGCTCGAATGTCCCTGGAATGCTCGGACCTGTAGTATGCATGAAGAGGTATTAAATAACTGCAAATGCTAACTAATAAGTGAATAGAATCTATTCCAAACTCATTCAAACCCTTAGAAAACAACCCGGTGTGTTTTCATCCAAAAACAGCGAGTTTTCATCGAATACCATAACCCTAAACCTCGGTAAAAACTCACATTTAACTTGTCCAAACTTGTTAGCATTAAAAGATGCTTACCCTAGCGAAGAAACAGAAAGGAACTGAGGAGATCGAAGTAGCTTCGATGGTTGTTTTGTCGACTGGAAGGAAGAATGTAGAGAGGAATACAGAGAAGGAGAAATGTATATGAATGTTTACGTAGAAGGAAGGAGAATAGGTGGGTTTCTCAGCAAGTTATTGCCACTTGACAATCATCCATTGGTTATCTCCCACCAACCTTAATTTCTTCCCAATTTACCCTTTCATCCATTACCAACTAGCTTGTTTGTTTAGTTACACTTTTGTTTGGTTTTCATCTCATTATCCAATTCAATATGAACCCATTCGTTTTGGTTTCCCACAAAACATACATTGTATTAATATTGAATTAATCCACTTAATAATTCGGGAAATAATTACATGGCAAAAATGCCGGGTGTTACAGGATCATTCTATTGTTTTGGTGTTACAACTTTAACTAAAGGCAAAAAATGCAGAATTGTATCTTGCCGAGAAAACTATTGCTACATATTATAGACAATAGTTATTCTTGCTATGGTGGTGAGATTGAGTTTATGATAATATGTTATTGTAATCACTATATGGACATATGACTTTGATTTTTGGTCATGTCTTCCGCTGTGAACTAAGCTTTGGGTTAGACAATCCAGTACTCTTCGAGAATCTGGTTGTTCGACTAGACGTTTCTATTAGACCTGCCTCCTGGACTATTTTAAAATCAAAACTACACGACTAGCTACTTCAAAACAAACTAAAAGAAAATTCGCGCAGAATTATATCAAGGAATATCTGACAGTACTCATTTAAGGAGAAACTGTTGTAGCGAATATTAGGGTAAAATGATTCTTCCTACTGCATCACAGGTTGTCCAATAGTTGTACGTAGGCGATATTTGTATGCCGTTGTGTGCAAAGTTTAGGAAAAACAAACATATTATAATTAGGGTAATCATCGATTCGAACTCTGTACTATACACTTTTTTTAATTCGCCCCATGTACTAAAAAACCCGACAAACCGAATCCTGTACTTTGATTTTGTTATCAGTTATGACCTTTGATTAACAATTTCATTAAACCCTCATTAAAAAAATTACCAAATGATCTTGGATTTATTTGCAATTTTTACCACATGTTCACTACATAATGAGAAGATAATTTGAAAATTTTTGTGATTGTTTAACACATGTAAGATTTATTGTAATTTTATTTTAGTATTTAATAAAAATATTATAATAAATCATACAAATTTTAGAAAATCACGAAAATTTTTCTATTATCTACCCATGATAGGTTGAATATGTGAAAAAGTTTTCAAATAAATCAAATATCGTTTGATATTTTTTTAAAAATTAATTTTTAAAGTAAAGAAGAAACTAAGATTAATTTAAAGAAATACCAAAAGATATTGCATTTATTTGAAACGTTTTCTACATGTTTACCACGTTATGGGTAGATAATAGAAAACTTTTTGTAATTTTTCAAAATTTGTATGATTTATTATAATATTTTTATAAAATACCAAAATAAAATTACAATAAATCGATATATGTTAAACAATCACGAAAATTTTTAAATTATCTTCTCATTAAGTAGTGAACATGTGGTAAAAATTTCAACAGAATCTAAGATCGTTTGGTAATTTTTTTAATGAGAGTTTAATGAAATTGTTGTAGAAGGTCAAAACTGATAACAGAATCAAAGTACAGGGTTTGATTTGCTAGTTTTTTTAGTACAAGGGGCGAATTGAAAAAAAGTATACAGTACAGAGTTTAAATCGATAATTACCCTTATAATTACGACATGCAATCCCAGTTGGTCAACATAAACAAGCACATATTAGGCCAAAGCTTTTATCTCGAGTTTTCAATGCCAAACTTAAAGAGTTAAAGATAAAGTTGTTTAAAAAAAATATTTGGACATGTTGCAACATATGTATGCATTGTCGAATTTTGAAAATGGAGGTTGCCTCGTGAACATTTCTTTCTTATTCCAAAAGAAAACTATAAACTACTTGCTCCAATATCTTATGATGTTGTTTTTCTACGGACTTAATAGGAAAAACTAGATGTTCTTTATTTTAAATGTTTGTCCATAATATGATGCATGGACCTTGAGGTGTTCATGAACAAAAAGGATTGATAGAGTAAAAACCACTATTCAAAAAATTTTGTTAGTTTTACTGAACATGGAAATATTTCATATCCAACATATCCACAACTAGCAAAGTGTCACTCTGTTAGAGGTGTTGTGTTAAATAATTGTTGGGTCCTCCCTTACAATTCTTATTTGCATTCAATATTTGAAAGTCAAATAAATGGTTTGTTCAAACTTTCAAAACAGTGAAATACTTGTGTACGTACAATTACAAAAGACATGATCGTGTTGCTCTAAATATCTCAGCTGACAAAAACATCATACCAACTGATCGAACATAGCAAATCCAGATCGCACGTCAGATTTCACCTCTAGACACTATGAGACATACTTATACATCCTGTTAAATGATATTCACCCTAATGTTGTAACTCAACAACTTTTATTTTTTTTTATCATTTGCAACCACTTTTCATGTGCAAACTTGTTTTTCTTATCTCAAGAGCTTGAAGCAGAAACAGTAATATGTGACGGACATACCAACTAGGTGGTGATGAAAATCTAATATATTCATTAGCATGCTTGCTTTATCCAATCACATACTCATATCTTTATTTTGTCACATTATTCACGTATTATTTTTATGTAATTCAACGTGTCGTCAACTAGTTATAAAGAAGAATAATATTACGTTTATTTTCTTTTAAAATATTCGTTGATATGTCAAATAATAATTTATGTAATTAATAAAATAAATTAATTTTTCATAATTTATTATATTAATTAAATTAATAATTTTTTGACACGGCAATTATAGTTTAACAGAGTTAAAAAAATAACTGAAGCCCACAAGAAAAATAGCCAACACTCGACTCTTCATTAGAAGCTTCTTCCACTCCCCCTCCGACTGCTTCCTGCTTACTAGCCACTACCCATCTCCCCCCACCGCCTGCCAATGATGGCAACCATGCAAGCTCTACTTTTTCCGATTACTCGCGCTGGATTTTTCTTGGCCGGCGAGGCTGCATCATCGTCCGCCGCTTCTCATCCCTATTGCTTTTCCTGGAGACCACTCTCTTCTCGACACGCGTCTAATTTTCCTCGTCCTATATCGGAATCTCCATTTTTGTTCATTGCCTTTCACTCACTTTCTTCCCGGTCTTTATTGTTTTCTGGGAAGTACGGTGCTCTGAGACTCCGAGAAACTAAACACTCTTTGGCTGCCCGAGCGTCTTCTTCTCCAATTTCTTCGTCCCTCACATCCTCGAGCGATGATGCTGAAAAGGCGAAGCTCGCGCAGGTCTCGTGCGTAGATTTCCCCAAATTTTGCTGTTTAATAAATTGTTGTCTTGTTTTCAGCATTACATTACAGTTTTCTTCTACTCGTTTGACTTCTTGATTTCTGATTGAATTTTTGGAGTAGGCATCATGATTCTAATATGTTATAGGGCCGTCACATAAATTTGAAGGTTATAATACTAATGATGCATTGGTTTTAATTGTGATTAGGAGTAGAAAAGCAAGATTTAACTTGATATATTCTATGGTGATAATGGATGGAGAGAGTTAAACAAGTGCGTTCATCTGTTCAAATTGTATTTTACAGCTAACCATAAATTTCATTGGTGGTGAATAATGAGGAAATTTATGATAATGTAGGTAGCTAAAAGATTAGAAAACACCTCAAGGAGTTTCCAAAGGTTGGGTAGTTTTGGATTTTGGGGACAGCTTGTATGCACTGTCGTGGCAGCTGTGATTTTATCATTTTCTGTTGTTGTTACGGGGAAAATCACTTCGCCAGCTACCTTTTATGCAACTGCTACCGGCATTGCTGCAGGATTCATTTCTGTGTTTTGGTCGTTTGGGTACATTCGGCTTTCTGAAAGGCTTCAAAGAACTGCAAAGGAGCCTTCCAAGGTACCTTTCATATGATTGCATAGTTTTCCAAACTTTGATGGGAAGATTGTTGTCCATTAATGTTTTCATTTGATGTAGTAATAATAGTCTCTTGGCTTACTTTTTTTCACTAGACGTGTGTAGTTGATTGGGGTATCTACCTTTTTTAGTGTTTGATGGGATGTTATTACAATGCAGTTACTGTTTATTTTATACAACTTCTGATACAATGGTTGGAGTACTCAACGTGAATAAAATGACATGTAAATAGACTCAAATACACTTGTTTGTTTGAAAATCCATTAAGTGATCACTGAAAGGCAGCAAATCTCATTCTCTATCGCAAAGTAAAAAGCAAACGACAGGTCTCCGGGGAAGGGGTGCTCTGATTTATAATAAGGCAGCTTTTTCCGTACTTAATATGTGGAGCATTTAGCAAGAACATGCAGAGACAGTAGTAAATACTGAAAGGTTAAGAAATTTATGTGTTTCATTAAGAGAGTTGTCTTGGAAATGGTCCAAAAACACTCTGGACTCCAGTATTGGTTTTATTTTCTGATTGGTGCCAACTCCATGTCTTCTAGGCATTTGCATTTAGATGTGAATGAGTGTAGTTCCTTTTCTACAAAGAAAAACATCAAAATTAGAGTTACTCATTGTCTTCCATGTCACTCATCCAGGCTGCCTACTATGAATCTTGTTGAAATGATGGCTGATGGAACTTTTAATCATTTTCTTCTGTTAACTTATTATGTTTGCTTTTTTCATCAACTGTGATCGACAACAAACATAACAGTAGGTATGATCTTTAATAATCCTTCAAAGATTAACACAACCACACAACACAATCAACAAAAGCAGTGTATAACTATCCTCAATCCCAACAACAAAACACAAAATAAAATGAGAAAAATGCTACTGGTCCGGCAATGGCCGACCCCGAATCCTACTACGAGTTAACAACTTGGAATACAGTACCCTAAGCAATATTTGTTGCTGAAAAAATATTCAGAATGCTCAAGCCCTTCCTTGCTACCACCTTTTATCCTCCCCACTACTCCACTAACCGATAACCTAACGATCATGACACCTCATCCTAACAAAATAACAAAGCTACCCTTTTCCGCTAAAGGCACCTCTTTCACAACATATTCTTCTTTCTTTTCATTTCACTGTCAACAAATTGCTTGTGGTTTACAGGCACCGCCTCGTGCTGACGTCGTAAAAAGCCTGAAGAATGGCATAATATTAAACCTTGTTGGCATGGGGGCTGCTGTTCTTGGTATGCAAGCAACTGTGGGATTACTTGTAGCGAAGGCTCTTACGTCTTCAGCTGTTCCATATTATCAGGGAACCTCTCCTGGTTACAGCCCTGTTCTTGCTTTGGATGTTTTCTTGGTACAGGTAACTGTTCTTACTGAAACTCCTTCCAAAAGCCATCTGGCAATAAATATGCATCGAGTTTTTGTTATTTTTTCAATAATTTTATTAAGAGGTATGAATTGTAACATTTTTTTATGCAAAAGTGAATTTCGATTAAAATGCTCAAGTTAAGTTGATATTAGCTTAAATAAAGAAATAGGGATGATGTGGAGTTATAAATTTAAATGTGAAGGATCTCAATCCATCCATCTTCAACTTTTTTGCAGGCCTCTGCAAACACTATCCTCTCTCATTTCCTGGGACTTGTCTCCTCGTTGGAGTTACTGCGCTCAGTGACCACAATTTCACCAGAAATGGCTCCTATACCCAAAATGGCATGATCTCTGACCTTCCTGGTTAATATTATTATGTTTGGTCACAGTAGATTTACTCCTTGCTTAGTCCTCTTATCCTATGTATTGGATAATCTAAAACCAAATCTTTATGTTATTCAAAGTAGATTTAGCCCATATCTGAATTTTTGACAAATATTTAAATATAAAGTTTGATGGGTGGTTGTGTTGAGTTGATCAAAACTTGCTCCCAGCAACGTCCACTACAAACCTATACCTAACATCGTTCTTCTCCAGCCACTGGAAAGCTTCGTTAATGTAATCCAACTTCACCACCTCAATCATGGAGGAAAGATTCTTCACTTTGAAGAGATGAAGCACCTCTTCAATCTCCTTCATGCTCCCTATGAAACTCCCTGTGATTGACTTCCTACCTGCTCATATTCCCCACACCATTGCTTTGAGAGAGAGAGAGAGAGAGAGAGATGGCTGACCAAGCATGATCATGGGAGTAACGAACTGCAGAGGAGTATTGATGACACCCATCAAGATCAGCTTCCCCTCCATTTTGAGCAAAGAAAGATAAGCCTCGAGGGGGTGGAAAACAGGGACAGTATCAATGATATAATCGAGAGACGCAACAGCGTCTGCCATTTTTGATGCTTCAGAGCTAACAACATACTCGTCTGCACCAAGATGGTCAAGGGCTTCTTCCCTTTTTCTGTCAGATGTGCTGATTACGGTGACATGGTGGCCCATAGCTTTTGCATGTTCTTGAAGGATCGTAATATCACCTGAAAGTGTATGTGTAAGGAGAGAGAAACCCAGATGGGTCAGTTGCTGCCAGTCCTGTTACTGTATTTTAACCTTCAAGGCTACCCATTTTCTGTGAGAGAGAGAGAGAGAGAGAGAGGGAGTTCTTTAGGAAGGACAGGAAAAAGAAACGAATATATATGGAAAAGTAAGTAGTAAGTAAAAAGCAAGGAGTAAGTAAATAGATGGAGATGTTTAGAGAGCATAAGAAATCACAGTAGTGGTTAGTTGAAATGAAACACCGAAGTAGAGGGTGATGAAGAAAAAAGATGACATGGCAACTGAATCATCCACCGATCATGTAGGTGCCCCACGATGATACTCTGTTTCAGCCCTCTGATTAACACAATATCATTTTCGTCCACTACTTTTGAGCACTCCAGATAATAAGATCTATTTATCAGGCTTGTGTCATTTATATGCCACCTTTGCATCGATATAATGACATTCTGACGCTCATAATATCAAATTTTACAGAAATATTGGCCCTACATGTCTGTGAGATAATCAATTCAGCACCTAGATTTCAATTACAGACAGCCAAACTCACTTGCAGTAAAATAAACTCAACAAAGATTAGTTCCTCTGTCGTCTCACCACAATTTTCAGTTAAGAGAAATCTTTGGAAATACACAGCAAACATTGTGATAGCGGTGTGTTGAGGAAGAAATAGAAATTTCTTCTTTAATATAAACCATATGGGGTAGTGTTTTATTTATAATTAAATTCTATTCTTTTGACGCGATGGTAAGTTATGCCAGTTACTATCTATTAGTAAGTTGAAAATAACTTTTCTAACGATTACTTTCAAGAACACGTTTTCTTTTTTGCTTATCTTTCAAAAGTCTTCTCGAACTTTTTTATTTCAATTTTTTTAAAAATATTTCCACCCTTTTTCTTTGAATTTTCTTCACATTTTTTTAATAAAATAAATAAATGTCCAAATACTATCAAAAGATAGATAATGAAAATGGTTTGTCAAAACGTTAGAGAATCTTCAACAACTTCCATGGCTCCACCACCTCCACCAACCTTCCTCCACATCATTACCCATTTTATGGATAAAGAGACGAGCCGACCTCCATTGTTCCTATTCTGTTCTTTCTGCAGTTCACCTACTCCCTTTGGGACTGACTCCTGTCACGGAAACTTTTTCCCATTTTCATTCTGCAGGCATGTATGTCTCAATAGTGTCAGGAGAGGGTGATTGAGGCACTCGGCTAACAATGTAATAAATTAAGTCAAAACGGAGGAAATTGGTTGAGTGGAAGAATCCATTTGTGGAAACTTTTGGCCTAGTTGTAGTGCGGTCCCTCCATAGTGACGAGGGATCACTCTATTGAAGGAAGAATGCACCTCCCGATCTTCATATCTTGCTGTACTTGTCTTCTTGTGAGGAACTCTTTCTATAAATAGAGAGTTCCTGAAGTTGTCGCCTCCTTTAATTGTATATAATCTATACACATTCATAGAATTCCATCTTTATTTTTAACAGATAATGAGAGAAAAGAAAGTTTTCTGTAGAAATTATATTTTCATTCATAGATATTACGTTGTTTTACAGAGAGATTTATAAGGCTGAAAAAACAGAGAGAGAAACACACGCGAAACACACACACAGATCTCATACAGATTTGATATAACAGAATATTGAACCAGAGCCGGTTCAATGCAGCCAACGGTTTGATCATGGTTTAACATCCCCCCGCAAACGAAGCGGTCTTGGAAGGACCGTGAGTTTGGTACGCAGCTCCTGAAACCGGTGAGACACCAGAGGTTTGGTGAGGCAATCTGCAAGTTGATCAACAGAAGAGGTGTAGGCAAGCGTTAACAAGCCAGCTTTAACTTTTTCCCGGACAAAGTGTTGATCGATTTCGACATGCTTGGAGCGATTGTGAAGAACCGGGTTAGAGGCAATGCTAAGGGTACTGATGTTGTCACAGTACATAATAGGAGGCGAAGAAGGAGAAAGACGCAATTCGGAGAGTAATGATTGAATCCATAAAAGTTCAGCAGCACCGTTTGCCAAAGCACGGTATTCAGACTCAGTGCTGGAACGAGAGACAGCTCGCTGCTTGGACGACGACTAGGAGATCAAATTATGCCCAAGGAATACACAATATCCGCTGGTGCTGCGACGGTCATCCAGGCACGAAGTCCAGTCAGCATCCGTGTAACAGAACAGGGCATGATCAGAACTTTGTTGAAGGAAGATGCCGAAGTGAGCGGTGCCTTTTAAATAACGCAGAACACGCTTGACCGATTGCATGTGGAAATCAGTTAGAGAATGCATGAACTGACAAAGTTTGTTGACAGCAAAAGAGATATCCGGTCTTGTGATAGTGCAGTATTGTAGAGCACCGAGAATGCTTCTGTATTCGGTGAAGAAAAATTGCAGAGAGGATCAAGGCTCTCATACCATGAGAGAAAAGAAAGTTTTATGTAGAAATTGTATTTTCATTCATAGATATTACGTTGTTTTACAGGGATTTATAAGGCTGAAAAAATAGAGAGAGAAACACACGCGAAACACACACAGAGATCTCATACAAATTTGATATAACAGAATATTGAACCAGAGCCGGTTCAATGCAGCCAACGGTTTGATCATGGTTTAATAGATAATGAAACAACACTTCAAGGAGATGTGTTGGGTCTCATAAAATCTTCATTCAACAAATCCTACAGCTAAGCTTTTAATTCTTTCAATTTAACTGGAGTCATACGATGTTAAGCAATGGAAATAGAATTCGTACATGGGTAAATATCAATTGAGAATTCTATCACTCTGTTTGGAGGTAGGCAAGGCAACTATTCAAGAAACACATTTATATATTCCTGAGCCAAACTGACAGATGTATTGGGTTCTTTGTCTGCAAGTTCGACTACTAAATTTGCTAGTCATTTACTGAACTGAAATGGATCCAAAGAAGCTTGAGGTCTATAAGTACTTGTTTCACCATAAAAAGAAAATGCTTATCCATTAACAAGACGAGATGTAATTTTTAAACAAGATAAGTATAAGTTCATGATTATTTGGTTTTCACACAATCAATTCATCCCCAGTATTGCATCAAACTTGTGCACCGACGTCACAATTAGATCTATCATAATCGCACGTTCACCATATTTAATCACACAAGATATTCAACCTTGACTAACCACTAAATAAACTCTTAGGGGTCATTTAACATATAATGCACATGATAGGGGTACAATTTGTAATCCACATGTAGCAACAATTAACTCAGATATAAATGAATCAGAAGCACCCAAATCGACAATTCATGAATTAGAAGCACCCAAATAAAAAATTGTAACTTCAGAATAAAATTATCAAAAGCGAACCTTGATTGGGGCTTCATCGTTTTGTTAATCAGGACGACCAAACACATATACTCCCATCTATTGTTCCATTGAAAAATGATATCCGCCTGCAAGTCTATTAGATCTTGCTTGACTTGGCCTGATGCAGGATGAAGGTGTATCAAGAGTACTGAAATGCTGACTCTCTTGAAGCCTGGAGCTCCTCTGCAGCTCTTTTCAGACAATCATTCCTTTTACAAATTGCCCACAATGGAAACACCGACGCTACCAAGATCGTCCTTGAGGAAGCACCATTGCTCTCTCCTTTTTCCTTCTTAAATTTCCAGAATCTGGAGTTCCGTGGAGCTGATTTAGATTTCTTCTTGTTAAGTGCTACTTCCACAGCTACTATTATTTTATTTTCTAATCTTCATTTCTTGTTTTAGTTTAAAAAAATTGAAGGTCTAGTTCTTGTTCTAACAAGATAGCACACTCAACAATTTTATGCTACGTTGTGAGTCTTAGTGCTACTAGTCGACTACAACTAGAAAGTTGCGGTCCTTGTCATAACTTAAAAGCTTTCGTACTCTCATATGGCAGAAAATGACTCACATATTTTGATAATTCCTCAAATTTGGTCTCATAATCTACCACTATCATGTTCTTTTGTCTCAATGGCATATCATTTTAACCTGATTCCGTGTTGCGGGTTCTCGTTAAGACTCCCTCACATGGTCCCACCATTGGTCAAGTTTCTCCTTAAATTGACTCATAACCAAGTTAATCTTTAGTTCACCTCGCACTCCAGCTAATACAAACTTCTTCTAAATCTGTTTCAGTAATTCTTCAGCCACATAAGTATCGTGCTCACCCATAATTTCACATCTAAACCCATTTTCCCACTAATTCTCACTAAACACTTGATAATGCTCTGATAACAAGCTGTCAAAACCTAGGAGCGGATTATGCCTTATGGATTTTCAAAGTGAGAAGATTTACCTTATTCACTAACGATCAACTTCTGCATAATACCATCAACTCACATTAAATTTGGTATCTTAAAATGAGATTTCAAACTTGATATGAGTTGATTCATATTTTGTTATACAAAAATTATTATAATTTTTTTTGCTTATTTAATAATTGCTACGTGAATGAGAAGACACTAGAAGTAATCACATATGGGCCTATGTAAGTGCCTATAAACAGACTACGATATATATAAGATAATATACAATGTCTAAATGAAATGTACAGACTTTCAGCAACATATATACAGACTCACAACTCTACATCCGCACCTAAGAAAAACATAAATAGTGGATCAGTGAACGTGAGATCGTCTAGGCAGAAACTACTGACCTACCTTGCCAAATGTGACTCTTTCACACTAGCTCAATCCACATTTGACTTCCACTTTTCCGTTGGTCATTGTCATCGATATCAGCAAAAGACAGAAATTCCAGTAAGTGAGCTAACATGAAGCTCAGTAAGTCAATCTCAACTCGTTCAGATTTAAATAAATATATATATCAATCTATGCGTGCATGACACAATCGAAAATAGTGATCGTGTGCCTAACACACCCATAATCTCCACAATAAACAATCTATTGTGGATCAATGCTATGAATATGGTCCTAACACTCTAATGCAACAGCAAATAGTAACGTCACTTTACTTTACCTTTTATATCCATATTAACATACTGAGTCTGTGTCAATATGAAATGAGTGATATAACATATGTCATCACTCTAATATGTAATCCACCACACAAAGCTAGGCTTAACAGAATCACATCGCACAATCTCTGCTATCTCATGAGATTTTAGGATTTTGCTTTCAAGTAGGACATTTAGTTGATCTTCTTTCTGCTACATGGATCAACACACTGCACACCTCATAACATAGTGATTAATGCAAACTAATCACGTAGCTTCAAATCTTATACAGATGATGCATGTATCATCATATAAAAATGCAATGGTAATGCATTTAATGTTATTCTTGCAATGATTATTCATTTCACTATTTAATAAATTTATTCATACAATGATAAAATGTTGTGTCATAGTGTAATAGTGTAACATTATACAGTATATTAAGAAAAATAACATAATTCAAAATTTAATCATAAAAACATCGCGTCGTTCAAAAAGCTAAGGAATAACCTTAACAAAGTTGGGGCATAATTAATGTTGAGGCATTGCCTTTGGAACACTGTGGCATCAACCTAAGGATGTCTAATGTGCCAAGGGGAGCAACCACTTAGTCACATACCAAGAGTTTATCTAATTTGTGTACTCATTTTATAGGTGATAAAATTGAAGTCCAAATGGAGTTTGAGCAGAGCACACAAGACAAGGAGAGACCTTCGCACTTGTTGACATGGGAGCATCCTCAAGCCCAAACCAAACTTGAAGAAGGAGCCAATGTCTTCTTTGAACAATTTGATGTAATCGATCATCTAGTTTATTTCTTAGTAGTTTCTTTACTTTCTTGTTGATGGCTGAACAATCGTAGCATTAGGGGTTTCTTTTTAATTGTCTTTTGTCGGAGAAGGGTGTAGGATCGAGATTGTCTAAGAGGGAGGTGAATTAGACCTTTTTAATTTCTTAATATCTCTTAAGCTAACAGCAAGCAAACAATTAGTAAAAGTAAAAAGAAAGAGAAAGAAAAAACCAACACAGAAGTTTTTACGTGGTTCGGCTCAGCCTAGCCTACATCCACGCTTCAAGGTTCACCCCTTGAAGATCCTTAACCTTCTCCTCGAGAATAATCAGATCGAAATTCCGGGCTCCGATCAACTGCCTTTACAATACAGGATTATACTTCGCGGGTGATAATCCACAGCCTTTACAGATTTTGAATGAGTAAAAATATATGTCATAGTCTAAACTCTCTCACGGAATAAATCTCAAGTTTTGAATCTGAGAGGAGAGTAGATAGAGTTACAGAGTATGAATGATTTCGCAAGTTAGGGCTCAGTAATTCAAATTGCAAAAGTTGTATCTTTGGGCTCTAACCTCGGCTTAAATACTCTGTCTTCAGAATCAGCTTGACTTCAATGCTCCTTATCCAATAATAGAAACCTTGTTACCGTTGGAGCAGCTTTCGTACAATTTCAGGTAGCCGTTGCCGTCTGTAGTTGCAAGTCGTCGTCGCCATTAAAGATTTGGAGTTAATGCTGAAAACAACGTCACTGTAGCTTCGCGGCTATTTTAAATTCTGGCGGAAGATCACCGGATGAAGCAGCTTTAAACAATCGGCAGGTGAAGCTTGAAAGTTATCGGCATGTGAAGCTTTAACACTGTCGGTATGTGTAGCTTGAAATGTTATCGGCAGATGCACCTTAAAATTCCATCGGCAGAAGTATCTTGAAAGCCCATCGGCTGAAGCATCTTGAAAGGCCATCGGCAGGAGCAAGTCTTGAGCTTCATCGGCATGTGCAGCTTGAGCTTCATCGGCAGATGTAACTTAAACTTCATCGGCATGAGCAACTTGAGCTTCATCGGCAGATGTAACTTAAACTTTATCGGCATGAGCAACTTGAGCTTCATCGGTAGATGTAACTTAAACTTCATTGGCATGAGCAACTTGAGCTTCATCGGCATCGGCAGATGTAACTTAAACTTCATCGGCATGAGCAATTTGAGCTTCATCGGCAGATGTAACTTAAACTTCATCGATATGAGCAAGTCTTAAGCTTCATCGGCAGATGCCTTGTACACTCAACCAATATTATTAGACACTAAAATACCTTTTTCAAGGGTATTTCCAAAGGATTAAAAATCAAAGGCATAATTCAATAATCTCATTTTATAAACATGATCAAATTACATATTTATCATTAAATACATCATCAAAAACAAGTTTAGACTTAAAAACCCATTTAAGTCAACAATCTCCCCCTTTTTGATGATGACAAAATATAAATTTGATTAAGTAATTGTTCTCCCCCATAATCCTAGCTCCCCCATAGTAAGTGCATATTATCCATAAACATGCATATATCCAGATTGCCAAAATATGCAAGCACAAAAAAAACATAGTAACTAATTCCATATGCATATCCAAATATAAATCAAATGTATTCTCCCCCATTGACATTATCAAAAACAAGCAATTAGAAAAAAAGGTTTAAAACAAAGCAGAAAAACCAGCAGAGTAATTGCATTAGAAAATCAAGAAATGTGTATACAAGAAATCAAGACTTTTATTTAAAGAAAGCTACAAAATGTGACCAAAAAGCTTGGCTAATCCAAGCAGGCACTTCACAGTTTGAATTAAGATAAACATCTACAAGTGTTGGAAGTGAGTGAATATCTACAGAGAGAGGGGGCTGATAAGGCACGAGTGCCAGGCATGGAGTAGTCACTGGCTGAGGTGTAGCAGATGGAGAGGGGCCTTGATACACCACCATGTCCATACATGGAGGAGTGTCGACTGGAGGAGCAGCAGTAGAAGCATCAGGAGAAGAGAATGCAAATTCAGTCTCCTGAAGATCTAGTGTCGTGAAACGCACATCTTCATAAACTGCAGGCCAGGAAAAAGGAAGAAAAAGATCTTCAAAGCAAGCCTCAGGAACACTGACTGAGCTAGATGGTTCGGGTTCAGGGACAGGTTTCAAGGCGTCAACTGAAGATCAGAAAGAGTCAAGTTCCCTGACAACCATACGCCTATCAGCATCCACTTTCAGAGACAGCAAACCAAGACCGGTATCTAAATCCTTGCTCATGTCATTTCGAGTCTTGGCTAGCTTGGCATCAAGTGATTGTTCAATCCTACTTTCAAGGGAACTGAGAGCAGTCTCAAGGCGGGCAATGGAAGACTGCAGATCAGAGAATTTGTCCTCACTTATGTAAGCTCTCCTTTGATATGTCTTTAGAGGTGCAGGAGGAGCTGATGGAATTGGTGAGGAGACTTGAACTAGTGGAGTAGTTAAAGCTAGTGGAGCTGGTTGGACTGGAGAGGGTGGTGGAACAGGGGAGGAGAGTTGAACTGGTGAAGAGGGTTGAACTGGCGAAGAGGGTTGGACTGGCGAAGAGAGTTGGACTGGCGAAGAAGGTGGGACTGGTGAAGAGAGTTTGACTGGAGGAAGTAGTTGGACTGATGGAGAAGGTTTGAGTGGAGGAGAGGGTTGGACTGGTGAAGGAGGACTTGGAGGAAGTAGAATTTGCAAAATGTGTGCATATGGAGGAGATGGAGGATTCACAAGAATAGGAAGAGGTACAAAAGAGGGAGCAGAGATGGCCTCTGAGGCATGAACTCTTGAAGAAGGAGCAAGACGCCTTCGCACTAGAGGAGGAGGTATGAAGCTAGAGGCCTGTAATTGAGAGGGGGAATTAACAAACGCTGGTATTTCAGAGTAATCCCCGCCTTCAGCAGTTGATTCCTCTGGCAGAATAAGTGCTCTCTTTCCTTTTCTGGCAACTGCTGTTTTACCAGGATTAATCTTAGAAGCATCCAAGACAAGTGCCCCTGTCCGTGTTCTCTTGATTCCCATTTTGTTCAGTGTGGTTTTGGAATAATAATTGGAGGGTTTAAGACGGACAAGATCTTCATCCTCTGGAAATACAACCTCAAGCTGAGCAAAGATCTTCATTAAAAGCAGGTTGTATGGAAAAGATGTAGCCCTTGATGATACTGCCTGAATCATCCTTAGAACAACCACATAGCCAAGATTGAAGGGGGTCTTGAGGTAAATTGCAAACAGAACAAAAAGCTCCATTGCACTTACTTCATCATGATGACCACCCTTAGGAACAATATTGTACCCTATCATCTGATGAAATAATCTGGCCCTTGCAGTCAGATGTTTGCCTTTTAATTGATCAGGGGTTTGGTTGGAATCCAAAGCAATGTTCTTTAAAAAATCTTGACCCTCAGCAGTACCAAAGAAAGGGGGCTCAGTGCCAGACACAAACTTGTAAAGGCAGCTATCTAAATGCGGGACCTCCAGAAGAGCATTGATAAACTGAGGTGTAATCTCTATGTGCTTGTTATACACATAGCTCCTAATAATGGATAAATCAGAAGTGAAAACCATATTGGCATAGAACATCCTAATTGCTTCCGGGTAATAATAAGAATCTACATCAAACAGTCCTATCAACCCGAGGTTCGTCAAGGGTTCGACAATATTCAGGCCAGCTAAGTCGTCAAAGTAAATACCTCGACTGGGAATTAGAGACTTATGCTTATAATCGTCATGGTATCGTAGCTCAGCAGCTTTAGTGAGGAAAAACAGAGATGGAAAATCCTTTGCCCGTGGAATCTCACGAGGAGGTCGAGCTGAGACTTTGGCCTTCTTCTTGGCCGGTTGTGGAACTGCGCGAGATGATGAAGACATTGACGAGGATGAAAAATCTAGAGAGAGCGAGAGAGGTTTCTGGCTGAAGACTTTCTGAAAGAGCGCGAAAATGTGAAGCGTCTTTGAAAAGAAGCAGAGTTTAAATGAAAAAAAGGCATCGCCCGATGAGATGAAGTCACACGTGTAGGACAGGTTAACCCGATGGGTCACACGTGTCGGTAGATTAAGGAATTCATCTTCCGATGCCTATTGAAGAACACAGCATCTACCGATGCCTTCCGATAGACATGCATCTTCCGATGCCTAGAGAAAACTCAGCATCTACCGATGCCATCACTGAAGGAAATGATCTAACACTCAGGAATTTCCAGCAGAGGAATAAACTTAGTTTCTCTCAACCCGAATGAGGCCTAGCCTTATTCTAATATTATTGAATGTCTTTTCATCCAAAGGCTTGGTAAAGATGTCGGCCAATTGATCAACAGAATTGACAAATTCTAAAGATATATCACCTCTTTGAACATGATCACGGATGAAGTGATATCTTACATCAATATGTTTGGTTCTAGAATGTTGAATAGGATTTTTAGAGATGTTAATTACACTGGTGTTATCACACCGAATATGAATCCTATCATAAAACAGATTATAGTCTTCTAAGGTCTGTTTCATCCATAACATTTGTGCACAGCAACTGCCAGCAGCAATATATTCACTTTCTGCAGTTGATAATGCAACAGAGTTCTGTTTCTTAGAATACCAGGAAACTAAAGATTCTCCAAGGAACTGACAGGTTCCACTGGTGCTTTTCCTATCAACTAGACTACCAGCATAGTCAGAATCTGAATATCCTATCAGATCAAAAGATGTGCCCTTTGGATACCATAATCCTAAATCATGAGTCCCACTTAAATATTTGAAAATTCTTTTGACAGCAGATAAGTGAGATTCCTTAGGAGCAGCTTGAAATCTAGCATAAAGACAGACACTGAATAGAATATCTGGCCTACTAGCAGTCAGATATAACAGAGAACCAATCATACCACGATATTTCTTGATATCCACACTTATACTATTTTCATCCTTGTCCAATTTAGTAGTGGTACTCATGGGAGTTCTAGACGACTTAGCAGATTTTAATTCAAACTTCTTAAGGAGTTCCTTAATGTACTTTTCTTGACAGAAGAAAATTCCATCAGGAGATTGACTAATCTGGAATCCTAAGAAGAATTTTAACTCCCCCATCATACTCATTTCAAATTCACTTTGCATGAGGGAGGAAAACTCATTACACATATTGACATTTGTTGATCCAAAAATAATGTCATCGACATAAATTTGAACTAACAGAATATCCTTATCATTTTGCATGGTAAATAGAGTTGAATCAGAGTTCCCTTTTTTGAAATTTCTTTCCTTAAGGAAATTCTTCAACCTATCGTACCAAGCTCTAGGAGCCTGTTTAGGACCATAGAAAGCTTTCCTTAACTTATAGACATAGTCGGGTTTGTCAAAAGCTTCAAAACCTAAAGGTTGCTCAACAAAAACTTCTTCTGTAATATATCCATTTAAGAATGCACTCTTTGCATCCATTTGAAAGAGTGTGAAGTTTTTGTAGCAAGCAAACGCAAGAAGCATCCTAATTGACTCTAATCTAGCTACAGGGGCAAAAGATTCCTCAAAATCAATACCCTCTTCTTGAGAGTATCCCTTAGCAACTAGTCTAGCCTTGTTTCTCACAACAATCCTATTTTCATCCAATTTATTCTTATAAATCCATTTGGTTCCAATAATGGGATGATCCTTAGGCCGTGGAACAAGTTCCCATACCTTGCTCCTTTCAAATTGATTTAACTCTTCTTGCATAGCTAAAATCCAATTCTCATCATCCTCGGCCTCCTCAAACTTCTTAGGCTCTATTTGAGAAATAAATGCCACATTGGCACAGAGATTCCTAAGAGAGGATTTAGTCTTAACTCCTAATGAAGGATCACCTAAGACTTCATCTATTGGATGGTTTCTGACAAATTTTCAATCTCTAGGGAGAGTAGGATTTTCATCATTGACAGAAATAATATCTAGAGAAGTAGAGGAGGGTTCAAAAGATTTCTCTACTTGTAGTGAATCTGAGGGTTTTTCTAAGGAAATAGAGTCCAGATGATTTTCCAAAGTGACATCCTCATCCACATTGATTGTGGGTTGAGGGGACTCATCAAAGTTGACATGCACTGATTCCTCTACAACTAGAGTTCTCATATTGAATACTCTATAAGCTTTGCTAGAAAGGGAATAACCCAGAAAAATTCCAAGATCAGATTTGGAATCGAATTTTTCTAAGTTATCCTTAGTGTTAAGAATGAAGCATTTGCTACCAAAGGCTCTAAAGTATTTAACAGAAGGAGTTTTTCCACTCTAGAGCTCATATGGAGTTCTCTCAAGAATAGGTCTTATGGAGACCCGATTAAGCACATAACAGGCTGTTGCAAAAGCTTCAGCCCAGAAATACTTAGGAAGTGAATTTTCATTAAGCATAGTCCTAGCAAGCTCTTGGAGAGATCTATTTTTCCTCTCAACAACACTATTTTGCTGAGGGGTTCTAGGAGAAGAGAAATTGTGCTCAATTCCATACTTGAGACACAAGAGTTCAAATTTCTCATTTTCAAATTCTCCACCATGATCACTACGAATAGCAACAATGGTGAGCTACTTTTCATTTTGAACTCTTTTCCTAAAATTAGAAAAGGTGTCAAAAGTCTCATCCTTAGACTTCAGAAAGTGAACCCAAGTGAATCTGGAGAAGTCATCTACAATAACAAAGGCATAGAATTTGCCACCTAGGCTGGCTATATTGGAAGGACCGAAGAGGTCCATGTGAAGGAGTTGAAGAGGCTTAGAAGTAGAAATTGAATTCTTAGAAGCAAAAGAACTTTTGATCTGCTTGCCCATTTGACAAGCTTCACAGACTTTATCCTTTTCAAAGGATATCTTAGGGATTCCTCTAACTAAATTCTCCTTAGTAATCTTAGCTAAGGTATCCATTCCTACGTGACCTAATCTCCTATGCCAAATCCAGCTATCATTTGAAGAATTCACAGCAAACATTTTTCATCAATGCAGACAACATTATCCATGTCAATGATATAAATATTTTCTTTTCTAAAGCCAGAAAACAGAGTTTTGTTACAAAAAGCATCTTTAATTAAACAAGAGTTTGATTTAAAGATCACCTCATAACCTTTATCACATAACTAGCTAATACTAAGCAAATTATGCTTTAATCCCTCAACTAAAAGCACATTTTCAATAATAGGATTAAAACTGTTACCTATATTGCCGATGCTAACAATTTTGCCCTTTTGGTTTCCACCAAAAGTGACACTTCCTTTCTTTTTGTTGACAGCAGCAAACATGGTTGAGTCTCCTGTCATATGTCTCGAACATCCACTGTCGAGGTACCACTGGTTCTTTCCATGAGAGCACTCAACCTGCAAAACAAAAATCAATTGGTCTTCTTAGGTACCCAAATCTTTTGGGTCCTAGTGTTAGGCCTGGTCCCCATAGGAACCCATTGCAGTTTACTGCCAGATTTCATATTGTTTGATTTTAATGGACACTCAAAGGATTTATGTCCTACTTCATTAAAAGTATGGCAAACAGTAGATTTAACAAAGTAATTCTTATAAGATTTCTTTTTGCTCAACCTATCATACCCTAAACCAGCTTTATCTAATTGCATTCTCTGGTCACTTAACAGCATGCTCAGTTGATTACTACTATAAGTGTATTTCTGAACAAAACTATTTAAGGTCTCATTTTTCTTTTTCAGTTCAGAAACCTCTTTTTCATGCTGATTGTGTTCATTTTCATGCTTCTCAATTAAGCTTGCATTTTCCTTTTTCAACAAATTATATTTGACCTTTAGCATGTTAAATTGTTTTACCAGATCATTAAATGCATCAATCATATCACCATCTTCATCAGATTCACTATCACTTAAGGAAATGCTAACCTCATTCTCGTGTGCCATAAAGCACAGGTTGGCTACTTCCTCATCTTCTGAAGAGGAGGTGTCGCCTTCACTGTCATCCCAAGTGGCCTTCATAGCATTCTTCTTAAATTTCTTGGGATATTTCTTGGCTTGTGGACAATCTGCCTTCATATGGCCAGGCTTGCCACACCCGAAGCATGTGATTTCCTTCTCCTTATGAGATTTCTCACCCTTTGGAAATCTCCTTCCTTGCATTCTTTTTCTTTGGAGGAATTTGTTGAACCTCCTAGTAATGAGGGCAATATCCTCATCATCTTCATCTTCTTCTTCTTCCTCAGATACTTCTTGTTTACTGGAAGAGGCTTTCAAAGCGATATCCTTCTTTTTATTGGTCTCCTTTTCTTTGAGATCTTCCTTATCATTGGCCCTCATGGTTATCTCATGAGTCATCAGAGAGCCAATGAGCTCTTCCAGCTTGAGCACCTTTAGATCTCGAGCCTCTTGTATTGCTGTCACCTTTGGTTGCCAGGCTCTGGGTAGGCACCTTTAGATCACGAGCCTCTTGTATTGCTGTCACCTTTGGTTGCCAGGCTCTGGGTAGGCACCTCAAAATTTTCCTTACCTGTTCTTCATCTGAGTAAATCTTACCGAGAGCTTTTAAACCATTAGTAATGTTAGTGAATCGAGTAAACATAGATGAAATAGACTCATCCTTTATCATGGTAAAAAGTTCATACTCGTGTACTAACATATTTAACTTGTTCTCTTTCACCTGATTTGTGCCCTCGTGTGTGACCTCTAGTAAGTGCCAAATCTCTTGGGCACTCTCACACCCTTGTACTCTATTGAACTCATCTCTATTCAGAGCACAGTACAGGGTGTTTATAGCCTTGGCATTTAGGCTCAAGTTCCTCTTATCTGTATCATTTAATTCGTGTGAAGCTTTGGGAATTCTAATACCATTTTCTGTTTTAAACGCTATGTATGGACCATTCTCTATATTGTTCCATAATTCATAGTCTACAGCTTGAATGAATATTCTCATTCTAGACTTCCAGTAGACATAATCACTCCCATCGAAGAAGGGAGGTCTATTTGTTACTTGACCTTCAACTTGTGTGAAGTTGGTGTTGAATGCCATTGAAAAAGTATATGTATTACAGAGTGTTTAAATACAGCTTAGACAAAGACAACCTTTCTCTGATACCAATTGTAGGATCGAGATTGTCTAATAGGGGGTGAATTAGACCTTTTTAATTTCTTAATATCTCTTAAGCTAACAGCAAGCAAACAATTAGTAAAAGTAAAAAGAAAGAGAAAGAAAAAACCAACACAGAAGTTTTTAAGTGGTTCGGCTCAGCCTAGCCTACATCCACGCTTCAAGGTTCACCCCTTGAAGATCCTTAACCTTCTCCTCGAGAATAATCAGATCGAAATTCCGGGCTCCGATCAACTGCCTTTACAATACAGGATTATACTTCGCGGGCGATAATCCACAGCCTTTACAGATTTTGAATGAGTAAAAATATATGTCACAGTCTAAACTCTCTCACAGAATAAATCTCAAGTTTTGAATCTGAGAGGAGAGTAGATAGAGTTACAGAGTATGAATGATTTCGCAAGTTAGGGCTCAGTAATTCAAATTGCAAAAGTTGTATCTTTGTGCTCTAACCTCGGCTTAAATACTCTGTCTTCAGAATCGGCTTGACTTCAATGCTCCTTATCCAATAATAGAAACCTTGTTACCGTTGGAGCAGCTTTCGTACAATTTCAGGTAGCCGTTGCCGTCTGTAGTTGCAAGTCGTCGTCGCCATTAAATATTTAGAGTTAATGCTGAAAACAACGTCACTGTAGCTTCGCGGCTATTTTAAATTCTGGCGGAAGATCACTGGATGAAGCAGCTTTAAACAATCGGCAGGTGAAGCTTGAAAGTTATCGGCATGTGAAGCTTTAACACTGTCGGTATGTGTAGCTTGAAATGTTATCGGCAGATGCAACTTAAGATTCCATCGGCAGAAGTATCTTGAAAGCCCATCGGCAGAAGCATCTTGAAAGGCCATCTGCAGGAGCAAGTCTTGAGCTTCATCGGCATGAGCAGCTTGAGCTTCATCGGCAGATGTAACTTAAACTTCATCGGCATGAGCAACTTGAGCTTCATCGGCAGATGTAACTTAAACTTCATCGGCATGAGCAACTGAGCTTCATCGGCAGATGTAACTTAAACTTCATCGCTATGAGCAACTTGAGCTTCATCGGCAGATGTAACTTAAACTTCATCGGCATGAGCAAACTTGAGCTTCATCGGCAGATGTAACTTAAACTTCATCGGCATGAGCAATTTGAGCTCATCGGCAGATGTAACTTAAACTTCATCGGTATGACCAAGTCTTGAGCTTCATCGGCAGCATCGCATGAGCAACTTGAGCTTCATCGGCAGATGTAACTTAAACTTCATCGCATGAGCAACTTGAGCTTCATCGGCAGATGTAACTTAAACTTCATCGCATGAGCAACTTGAGCTTCATCGGCAGATGTAACTTAAACTTCATCGGCATGAGCAACTTGAGCTTCATCGGCATGAGCAACTTGAGCTTCATCGGCATGAGCAACTTGAGCTTCATCGGCATGAGCAACTTGAGCTTCATCGGCAGATGTAACTTAAACTTCATCGCATGAGCAACTTGAGCTTCATCGGCATGAGCAACTTGAGCTTCATCGGCAGATGTAACTTAAACTTCATCGCATGAGCAACTTGAGCTTCATCGGCAGATGTAACTTAAACTTCATCGCATGAGCAACTTGAGCTTCATCGGCATGAGCAACTTGAGCTTCATCGGCAGATGTAACTTAAACTTCATCGCATGAGCAACTTGAGCTTCATCGGCAGATGTAACTTAAACTTCATCGCATGAGCAACTTGAGCTTCATCGGCAGATGTAACTTAAACTTCATCGCATGAGCAACTTGAGCTTCATCGGCAGATGTAACTTAAACTTCATCGCATGAGCAACTTGAGCTTCATCGGCAGATGTAACTTAAACTTCATCGCATGAGCAACTTGAGCTTCATCGGCAGATGTAACTTAAACTTCATCGCATGAGCAACTTGAGCTTCATCGGCAGATGTAACTTAAACTTCATCGCATGAGCAACTTGAGCTTCATCGGCATGAGCAACTTGAGCTTCATCGGCATGAGCAACTTGAGCTTCATCGGCAGATGTAACTTAAACTTCATCGGCATGAGCAACTTGAGCTTCATCGGCAGATGTAACTTAAACTTCATCGCATGAGCAACTTGAGCTTCATCGGCAGATGTAACTTAAACTTCATCGGCATGAGCAACTTGAGCTTCATCGGCATGAGCAACTTGAGCTTCATCGGCAGATGTAACTTAAACTTCATCGCAATCTATTGATACACTAAATACCCTTTTCAAGGGTATTCCAAAGGCTTAAAATCAAAGGCATAATTCAATAATCTCATTTTATAAACATGATCAAATTACATATTTATCATTAAATACATCATCAAAAACAAGTTTAGACTTAAAAACCCATTTAAGTCAACAAAGGGACCACTTGAAAGTGACACTTGGAGAGAAGGGTGATTTTGGCAAATTTGGCCATGCATTCATGTACTTGGCTAGGTGTGCTAGCCTAACACACCACCTTTGATCTCTCTTTGTAGCTACTCTTTGAAATCCTAATTTTGTAAAGGGAAGTGGCATTCAACTAAATAGAAATTTGAAGAATCACCTTCTTACCAAAATCTTGAAGCTTCTTAGCATCTAGTCCACAATCCATCGATGAGTTATATCCGATTGTTGTTGTGTGTTGTTGGACTTCATTTTTGTGAGTGTAGTGGTTTCCACCTTATTGCATCCATTCTCTACCTCATTTCACTAATTTAGAACAATTAGCAAGGGATTATAAAGCTCTCTCTATAGCAAATTGGAGTGCTCATCCTCAAGAAGAGCCAAGAACCGAGGAAGTGCAACTTATCACTTTCTGGACCAACTAACACAAAATCATCCATATCATGCCATGTCCATTGAGTTGAGCCTTGATTTTTGGAGGGAATTTCCATCACATTCAGAGTAAGGGCCCACTGAAGTTTCAGCTCCATTGGAGTTTTCTTGAAGAAGTTGTGCAATCGCAAAAGTGGAACATTTTTCGGCCAAACTATTTTTCTTGTCGAGGGCTTTTGTGCTTCAACTTCCTTCCCTTAGTTAAAGTACATTATTTAGTATCAGAGCTCCGTCCTTCCTACCTCTCTTCTTGCCTCGTATTACATGTTTGTTGGTGCCAAGGTGTTGACAAGAAGTGGAACTAACAACACTCAAAACCGTGACAATGCCAATCAAGCAACCAGAGCACCTAACCCAAAAGAGGGTGAGTCTAGTGTTCAAGGGCAACTTGATAAACTAAACAAAAAGTTTGAAACTCTTCATCTACTTTTGTTAGAGTCAAGGGACTAGCATGTGAGGGACTCTCAAACCCCGATGCATGAGAAGGGAACCGAGAAACCAAGAAGGAAGAATAATCGTCGTGTAATCTTTGAAGAGGAGGATTCCAAGGATGAAGTTCGTGAAAGTCCACATGCAAGACACGACCTGTAATACCCGGCATTTTTGCCATGTAAATATTCCTTAAATTATTCAACGAGATTAATGGGAATATTTATGCAATGTGTGTTTTTAATAATTGCTAATGTTTCCAATTGAATATGTGTGATTCATAAAATCAATTTGTGGAACTAAATACCAAATTGGTTAAAAACCAATGGCAGGGTAAAAGGGGAAGAATTTAAGGTTGGTGGGAGGAAACCAATGGTTGAGTGACACGTGGTAGCTTGTTGAAGAAGCTAAGTTCTTCCTCCTACGTAAAACCCTCACTTCTCATCTGTTTCTTTCCACTGCTCTCTGTTCTTCTTGTTCAGGCGATTGTGACAAAGTATCAAACACTTTGTTTTCTCCTGTTTCTTCTGTTCCCTTCAGCAAAAAGGTAAACGTCTACTCATGCTAACAAATTTGGACAAGTAAAAGTATGAGTTTGCTGAAGTTTTAGGATAAATTATTAGGAGAAAACTCTCAGTTTTGTATGGGAACACATTGGTTGTTTTCTACAAGTCTGAATGGGGTTAACTACATAATCTTCCAAGTTATTAGTTAACATTTGCAGCATTGTTTATTTCTCTATGTGCATGTTACAGATCTGTGCATTTTTGAGACTTTTCAGCTAACTGCATCGCGGATAACAGGTAAGTTCATATCCGTAGGTTGGCCCTTAAGGCCCTACATCACGGAGACTCTAGGTTTACTTCTGTCGGGAGGTTCCGGGTAGAAAAAGTTAGAGTTAAGTTCTGCGTTATCTGTGTCTCTCATTATGTTCTGTTGTATTATTCTGTTGTCTGCTGTTTTATGCTCAAGCACTGTAATAGTTCATGCATACACGATTTTCCCGAAAGTTCATGCAAAACTATTTTCTGTACACGGTTTGAAGTTAAGAAAGATAAAATCTGACTGTAATGTATTGGTTAAGTGCGGGACGGAGACTGGCCTACTGTTTCTGTTTCTGTTCTGTATCTGTTCTGTAAATCTGTTGTGCTTGTCGTGCACTTGCCAGCTCCCCTATAAGCTCCACTTATACCCCTCTGCCACTGAAACGTAATGAAAATTCTGTCACCGTATTCTGAAAACTGCATGCATAGCATTTTGCATCACTGCATATTTATTATGTTCTTACTGAGTTTTAGACTCATAGGTGAACTCCCTGATGTAGGTACTGAACCCGAAAATGAGGACTTTGTGCCTCAGTCTGATGAATAGGTGGCTGGTGGTTCGAGCTCTCGGGGGTGGTTACTGTAGCCAGACACATTTCTGTCCGAGGTTTAAGTATTTAAAGTAAAGTCCATGTCTGTAAACCCTACTGGAACTCTGCTGTTTGGTTTTAAAAGCTCTGTTGGAAATCCTGTTGGAAATATATAATGTATAGGTTCTGATGTTCGAGTTTTAAATCTCTGTTTGATAGTTGTCTCCTGAAATATTCTGTTGTTGATGCATTTAAAACCACTGTATTTGACAGTTGAATGTATGTTCTGAATTATTCTGGAACTGCTTGGAATCTCTCCTTTTAGGATATGCATGGATTGTTTCAAATTTTAAATCGATCCATGCAGTTATATTTTTGAACTTCTGTCGTGTTTCCAAGCATGTTTTAAAACTGTGTTTCTCCTTTTGGAATCGGGATTTGGGTTTTTTTTTTGAGTTTTCATGCTTTCTGTTTTATGTCTACGCCCTCTGTTAAAATAGTCGTCCATGCCTTATGTAAAACAGTCGTCCACATCCATTCTGCCTGTTATTTTAAAAGTCCAAAGTCTGTCTTTGATTTTAGTCAAACGTCCACGGACTCCTACGTCCACTGTTTTTGTCTTTTAGCGTAAACCTCCACAGACTTCTTTGTCCACTGCTTCTGTCTATTAGTGCAAACGTTCACGGACTCCTACGTCCACTGTTTTTGTCTTTTAGCGTAAATGTCCACGGACTCTTGCGTCCATTTTACCTCTGACTTCAAACGTCCACGAACTTTTGTCGTTTTCTGTTTCCAGTCTCCGACTTTTAAATGTCCATAGCTTCAGTTTGTCTACTGTTTCTGCCTTTAAATTTAAATGTCCACGGCCCCCTTGTTAGTCGACAGATCTTGTCATTTCTGCGATTGTCAACAGCACCCGATCGTCCACAGATTTTGTCTTGGATTTTAAACGTCCACGTTTTCTGTTTGTCAACAGTAAGTCTTCCATGCGACTTCCAGTTTCTGTTTTCTTTATTTTAGTCTTCTCCTGCATGTCTATCTTCCATTTCTATTTTATGACTTCCAGTTTTCACGTCTTCCAGCCTTCAGTTCCCGTAAGGGTTTTCTTCCAGTGTGTAATGTTCTAAAAGTCAAAAAAAAATTGTATGTCCCGTTTTCTGTTAAATGTCTGGAGTGATGGCTCCTCGGACCCCGATTGGGTCGGGGGCTGTCACACGACCCTAATGACGAATTGAAACATGTTAAGGTATCCATTCTCCCTTTCAATGGTTCTTGTAATGATGATGCATTCTTAGATTGGATGGAGAAGGTTGAGAAGGTGTTTGATTATCACAACTACTCGGACAAAGGGAAAATACAATTAGTCTCTCTAGAATTATCCAGTTATGTTAGTTTATGGTGGGATAATCTAAGGGCTCAAAGAAGGTGTGAAGATGATGAAGAAATTGTGACTTGGAGGTTTATGAAGTCCTTGATAAGAAGGAGATTCGTATCGAGCCACTACAAGCAAGAACTTTTCCTACAAATATAAAATTTGAGGCAAGACACTTCCTCAGTAGAAGAGTACTTAACCGAGTTTGAAACACTCAAGATTAGAAGTGGATTGGAAAAAATCAAAGGGCAAGTGATATCAAGATCTATAAGGGGTTTAAGGATATAGTGGAATTACAAACCTTTGAATCAATGGATGTTGTCATTCAACTTGTTATGAAAGTTGAGAGACAATTGAAGAGGAAAAGAAAAAGAAACTAGTAACTGATTTTTCCCAAAGACTGGAGGTACTTGTAAGCCACTACCAAAAGTAGAAGAGAAGAGCTCCAATACAAAGAGTTGGCCTACAAAGGAGTAGAAGACAAGAAAATGGTAGATGATACTATCAGCCTAGGGCAAGAAAGATTAAATGCTTTGGGGCATATTTCTTCCCAATGTCCCAACAAAAGAGTCATGATCCTTAGAGAAAGAACCAACGAGGTAGTGAGTTAAGATGAAGTAGTAGAAGATGTAACACCCGACTTTACGGGATTTAACTTTATTCCAATATACGGTAATTTCGAAGATATATCAAATTAAGTCCGTTTTGCGAACGGAAATTTTTAACGAAGCCGTAATAATAAATTGGAATTTATGGTGAAATATGAGAGTATTGAAAAAATAGAATCGTTAGTTAAATAACGAGATAAGTGACGAAATAAATAGAAATCAAATGGAAGGGCAATTTAGTCATTTGCCAAGCCAAGGTTATTAAATAGTCAAAAATCATTTCCTCTCCAACACTCCAATGCAAAACTTCATTTCTCCCTCTCCTCCTCCACGCGATTTCTCTTCCTCCTCCGACGAATTCTTCATTCCGGCAGCGATTGCCTCCCTCCGGCTACTCGATCCATCACGTGTTTGCTCCGTCTTCGCTCTCTAGGTAAGGCTCTAAGCTTTCGGAACTTTTGATAGCGATTTTTAGGGTTTAAAACGATTAGAGTCCGTTAGGGTTTTCGTTGAAAACGTGAATCGATGTTTGAAATTTATAGGTTGAGCTTAGTTACGCCTCTAATAGACGTATTGATTATTATTGGAGCTTAGTTCATCGATTGTGTTGAAGTATAATTGAAATTTGGATATGTTGGAGCTTAAAAAACCTCCATTAATGGAGTTTGGTGAATCACGAGCGTGAATTGCTCGATGAAATGTCTCAAGGAGATGTTTTATAATTTTAGGGAGTTTTATTTAGTTAGGAGTTAATGATTTTGGAGTTTGGTGATTTTAGACTCGATTTAATGCTATATATTGTGAAATGTTATAGGTGAACAAGCATTTCTGGACGAATTTCGGTGTGCGACGGACGCGAGGTAAGTCTCTGTGACTTGTTTGGCCGTCTTGGCCTACACCATGAGAATTGTGTCGATAGAGGAAATTGGAGATACTTGTGTGCTTTGGGTAATTAGAACGGGTAGATAGTTTAGATTTGATTAAGTTGTTGATTGTTAAGTTTGTAGTTTGTGTGTCTCTGTTCGTTTCTATTTCGCTCATAGCATGATAAATGTTCACGCATCATTGTTTTTGAACGGCGTGAAAACGAGTTTCTATGCATATTTTCATGAAAAGGAAAATGATAACGAAAAGGTAATGAACGCAATGATGGTCACGTCGGTGGCGGTGGTTCAGACATGGCTGTTGGACGAAGCATGTCTTCCCCCTGGTTAGATACGAGGGGCTATCCAATCGCCAGATGTGCCACTCCTATCTAGTGAGAGAGAAGCCCCGATGATGTAAATGAAATGAAATGCTTAGCGAAAAGGTAGGACGCATGATTTTGAACTGTACATGCATAGCATAGCATTCACGTGCATTCACTTAGATTTACTGAGCCTCTAGCTCACGTGTTTAATTCTATGGTGTAGGTGATTTTGAGACAGGTGAGGAAAACGTCCCTCCGCCTGAAGTATGAACATGTTGAAGGAGGATGGCCCGTGGGAGTGCGCTGGCAGTCGGGGCGTGATTTTGACCCGTGGGGACGTACATAGGTATTTGGATTATTTTGGATAGAAATTGTTAGAACGTTATAGGATGTTGGGATCTGGATAGTTAACAGAAAGTATTTTGAGAAATCGAATGTATTTTGTAATGTTTTACTGATTTCAAAAAAAAAAAAAACAGGAGGATATGTTAAACTTTTAAACGGAACCACGCGGTTCGTTTTTACGAAATTGATTGTATTTGAGTCGGGAAATGGGTGGATGATAGTATGTGCGACGTATATGTGTAGACGTGTGTTTGTTAAAGGTATGTAAAAGAATGCGATGAAGGAATGAGAAAAGAGACGAATGCAGTGTGTTGAGTTGTGAGTGTGTAGTGTGAAGTGCAGGGAGTGAGGAACGAAGGAAACAGGGGAAAAGGAGAAAAGGAGGGAGGCGACGGGTCGCTGAAAGAAAGGAGTTGGATCGCAGAACTCTCTGGTTTTCCAGAGGGTTCGGCGAACGTACGCGGGAGGAGTGGCGTACGGTCGGTTTGAGGGTCGGATTTCACGTTCTGGAAACAGAACGTGAACCGACCGAACGCTTGAAGATGAGCGTTCGGGCGACTGTGTGAGGGGCGCCCGAACGCAAGTCTTCATGCGTTCGGTCGCCTGTGCTTTTCAGGCAGAATTGTCTTTCCTGCCCCTCCTCTGTTTCGATGGCCTTGTTTCTATTTGCCGATTTCTTTAATTAAGTTTTAATTGAATTAATAAATTGTTTAAGTTTGTTTAAGTGATCTCAACAAATAAATTTTCGAATGATTTAGAAGATTTACTTTACGATTTAAATTCCGCTCAAATGTCATGAGTATTTAAGGATAAAAGAAATCAAAATTTCTTACGGAAATTTAAGGGAATAGCTTAAGGGTCGTTACAGAAGAAGTTAGTGAAGGCATAGAACTTCAAGAAGAAGTTTTCCATTCTCAAGAGGGACTACTCTTAATGGTCATTTGAAGAGTCCTCACTACACAATCCAACAATGATGATTGTCAAAGGAGAACATCTTCCATAGCTGTTGTTTGATCAAGATGAAAGTTTGCTCGCTCATCATTGATGGAGGGAGTTACACCAATGTTGCTTCTCATAACCTTGTGGACAAGCTTGGGTTAGAAACTACTCTACATCCTAACCCTTACAAGCTAAGGTTGTTGAATGACCGAGAAGATATCAAAGTCTCCAAGCAAGTATACATAGAGTTTTCCATTGGGGGATACCAAGACAAGGCCTTTTGTGATGTTGTACCAATGAGTGCTAGCCATCTTTTGTTAGGGAGGCCTTGGCAATATGATAGGAGGACATCTCATGATGGATACTCCAATTTTTATTCTTTCAAATTTAGAGGGAAGTTGATCAAACTAGCCCCATTTAAATCGGAGTAAGTTGCTCTAGATGAGGATGTAAGAAGAGAGGGGAAGGTTAAGTCCACCCTTTTCATGTCCAAGAAGGAGTTGGGAAAGTCTCTTCTAAACAGGGGTCCTATAATCCTAATTTTGTTTAGAGAGAAAATGGAGGAGTTGGGTGAAATTCCCATGGAGGTCTGAGCACTTTTGGACCAATATCAAGATGTCTTTTCGGAGGAACTTCCATAAAGGTTACCATGCCTTCGGGGTATTGAGCATCAAATCAATTTACAACCAGGAGTTGTGCTACAAAAATCGTCCTTCATATAGGATGAATCCGGAAGAAACTAAGCAATTACAAAAACAAGTTCAAGAATTGCTTGAGAAGGGTAATATTGGAGAATCAATGAGTCCGTGTGCCGTACCCATGCTTTTGGTGCCCAAGAATGATGGTACTATGAGGATGTGTGTAGATAGCCGATCCATCAATCAAATCACCATCAAATATAGGTTTCCCATTCCTAGGCTCAAAGACATGTTGGATGAGCTTAGTGGTGCTTCTTACTTTTCCAAGGTGGACTTAAAGAATGGTTACCACCAAATAACAATGAAGGAAGAAGATGAATGGAAGATGGCTTTCAAAATCAAGTATGAACTATTTGAATGGTTAGTAATGCCTTTCGACCTCTCGAATGCTCCTAGTACTTACTTTTATGAGACTTATGCATTTTTTCCTTAAAGAATTTTTGGGAAAATTTATTGTGGTTTACTTTGATGATATCTTGGTATATAGTTTGGATCTTGCCTCGCATTTAGAGCATTTTAGAATCCTATTTGATACTCTTACAAATGCTAAGTTCTATGGGAACCTCAAAAAGTGCTCTTTTGTCCAAGAGAGAGTTCACTTCCTTGGGTTCACCATCACAAACGAGGGCATGGAAGTAGATGAATCAAAGATCGAAGCCATTAAGGGATGACATGTACCAAAGGGAATTTCAGAGGTGGGGAGTTTTCACGACCTATTCTCATTTTATAGAAGATTCATCAATGATTTTAGTTTGATTATGGCTCCGATAACCGATTGTAACAAGAAGGGGAAAGAATTTCATTTGACTCAAGCTTGCCAAAAAAGTTTTGAGTTGATTAAAGAGAAGCTTTGCCACCCCCCTATTATCATGTTGCTCAATTTCAACAAAGTTTTTGAAGTGGAGTGTGACGCGTCCGAAGTAGGGATTGAAGCATTATTCATGCAATAAAGAAAACCTCTTGCATATTTTAGCAAAAAACTCAAGAGAGCCACTCTTAACTACTCAACTTATGACAAGAAATTTTCACCGTCATTAGACCTCTCGAAGTTTGGCAACACTATTTACTCCCTAAGGAGTTCATTATTCACACCGATCATCAAACCCTCAAACATATCAAGAGTCAAGGAAAGTTAAATAGGAGAGATGGTAAATGGGTGGAGTTCCTTGAGCGCTACCTCTACATCATCAAGTACAAAAAAAGGGAAGCTAACATAGTGGTCGACACCCTTTCTAGAAGGTACGTCCTCTTGACCGAGTTGAGTATTAAATTGTTTGGGTTTGAATGGATCAAGGAAGCCTATGTTGGAGACCAAGACTTTGGTCCATGGTATGAGAAGTGTAAACAAAGGGCCGAAAGAGGTTATTGTATAGTGGATGGTTATCTCTTCAAAGGAGGAAAGTTATGCATTCCAAGTGGTGGCATATGTGAATCGTTAATCAAAGAAGCCCATGTAAAAGGTTTAGCTAGCCATTTTGGGGAGAAAAAGAACATGGAAACGATCAAGGAGAACTTTTATTGGCCCCATTTATTTAGAGATGTGCACAAAGTGTTAGAAAAGTGCATAATTTGCAAGAAGGCCAAGAGTCGAGTTCTACCCCAAGGACTCTACTTACCTCTACCAATTCCTAGCTACCCTTGGGTGGAAGTAAGTATGGAATTTGTTTTGGGTCTACCTCACACGTTTAGAACCAAGGACTCAATTATGGTAGTAGTGGATCGATTCTCAAAGATGATTCATTTTATAGCTTGTTCCAAGATGGATGATTCTCTCCACATAGCCGAGTTATTCTTCAAAGAAGTGGTCCGCATGCATGGAATTCCCAAATCCATTGTCTTGGATAGAGATACTAAGTTCTTGAGTTCGTTTTGGAAAACACTATGGAGGAAGTTAGACACTAAATTGCTATTTAGCACCTCATTTCACTCCCAAATCGATGGTCAAGCCGAAGTGGTTAATAGAACCTTGGGAACTTTGTTGAGGAGTATAGTAGGCAAGCGACTCTATGATTGGGACATTCAACACCCCTACATTGAGTTTGCATATAATAGGAGTGTGCACAATTCGACCAAATGACTCCTTTTGAGGTAGTGTACGGTTTAAACCCACTCACACCATTGGATCTTATTCCTTTGATGCCAAAGAAATGTTAAATCATAGTGGAGCTAGTGATATGCCTCAGAGGGCCATTACTCGATCCCAAACAAAGGCTCAAGCTTTATCTAACCTATTTACTAATAAGTTTAATCTTTTGCAGGTGATGATAATGTCGATGATATTTTTGAAGACTTGGATTGAGAGCTTAGTACCAAATACATGGAGCAACCCTTGCATGTGTTCACATGGGAATCAAGGTTGGAAGATCAAGAAGAGGAATTTGTCTTCCCTAAAATCACTTTGTAAATAAACACTTTAGTTTTATGTTTTCGTTGTCTTTTGTTGGAAAACATTGACCTTTTATGTAATCTTATTAATTGCATGCATCTTTAGGTATTAAGATTAGATGTATGGTAGGTTAGAAGATGTTTTGGAGTTGGTTCAAAACACAATTGCATGGCTTGCATGCAAGGACTGCGCGGCTTAAGAAAACCGCCCCCTTTGGGCGCCAAATTGGAGTGGGGACCATTACCCCTTTTAGCCAATCATTTTGGCTATGTTGGAGTTTCGTTTCTTGAAGAAAGCCTTGGATTGATGACATGACAACCCTTAGCCATTGGATCAAATTGCACCTTTCATCTCGGCCATCCAAGTGAAGAATGAAGCCAAGTATGTGGCCGAGCCTCCAACGGCTCTTTGAGCCCCCTCTTTTCAACCAAACTCTCCAACCATCCTTAGGTCAATATAAGCATGGTTATTGGTGTTTGTAAAAGGTTGTTGTTGAATGAAATAGTGACTATTTTCTTAAGAAAAACCAAGGCAGTTTGAAAATCAAAGGTAAGCCTCAGTGTGCGCTCACCCGAGAGGAGTGCGCCTCCATTACCTCCAAGCTCAAGGTTGCTTGAAGTTTCTTATTTCCATCATTTTCTCCACTCTTTCAAGAGCTGGAAACCAGAAGAAGGTGGCCAAGCCATTTCCCAAAGGTTGCCTTTTCTTTCATGGGAAAGAAGAGCAAGCCGAGAGCCTCAAAATATTGATCATCGGCCAACCTCGGGTTTTCCTTGCATAACTTCATTTTCGCAATTATTTTGTTCTAAAAATTTAAAGTGTTTCATTTCACTTTTAAGTTAAGCTGTCCTTAAAGTTTCAAATGTTTTGGAATTCATTTGCCTATAGAACTTTTGGTATATTTTAATGAAATCTCGGCTTGGACGAGTACCGAGAGTTTTAACCATTTGTGTGGGTGGAAACACGCCTTTTTACAGGCCTTGGCGTGTCAGCTAGCAAGGCCGAACAAGTCAAGGCCATGCATGAAAAGGTTAGGAGGATGGTTCAAAAGAAGAACGAGAGTTTATGGCAAACATGGCAACCGAGGAAGGAAAGAGGTCATCTTCAAGGAGGGGGGATCTAGTTTTGCTCCATCTACAGAAGGAAATGTTTTCCAAGCAAAGAAAATCCAAACTCCTCCCTAGAGTCGATGAATTGATCAAAATATTAGAAATGATCAATAACAATGCCTACAAGCTTGAATTGCCAAGTGACTATGAAGTTTCGACTACCTTTGACGTTCAAGACCTATCTCTCTATTTTGGAGAAGAGGAAGAGGAAAAAGGGGACACCCCTTTGGATTTGAGGACAAATCCTGTAACGACCCTCAAACTATTCCTAATCTCCCGTATAAAATTTTTCTTTTTAAGCCTCTAAATCAATTAAAAACATCCTCGAAAACCTTTAAAGAAAATTCATTTATCATACAAAAACAGTTTACATAAAACCACTCAACCTTCTATCATTCCTCAATTTATCAATTCATCACATCTTCACAATATCATTTCTATCTACATTTCAATTATACATTTTACATAAACTTTCCAAACATTCATACGTTCTCGTAACTCTGCCCAAATCCGACTCTAAACACGATTAAAATGAAGTACATTTTCACGAAAACAAACTGCATGGTTCCGTTTAAAAGTGTGACATATCCTCCTGTTTACAAAATCACCAAGCAGTTCATAAAATCCAAATAAAAACCTTAACAAACGTTTTATAAAACAAATCTATCAACTAAACAGAATCAAACACCCTAAAACGTACCAACTACCAATTAAACTAAAAGCATTCCCATAACGTTAAATTAATGATTTAAACAAAACATTTGAAAGATCAACGTAAAAATCTAACACCTAATCAGAACCAAACATCCTAATATGTTCGACTATACAAATTTATCTAACTAATCTATCATTCACCCAGAATATCTCAATACCCTCAAAATACATACGTAAATCCCCACGGGTCGGTTAAGCATCGACTGCGCCAGCGCACTCCCACGGGTATCCTTCTTCAACCAGCGTGATCATCTAACAGAGGAATGTCTTCCTCATCTGTTTCGGGTTCACCTACACCATAAGGACGCCTATGAGAATAAATCTCAGTAAATTCTACGTAAATGATAATGCATGAACATGTATATGCAATTTTCATAAATTTCTGTGCATTCGATTCATTTATCATATCGTACATTCATTTCATTTATTAGATAGTCGTCACATTTTTCAGTTCATACATTCATTCATTCATCATATAGTCGTCTCATTTTTCAGTTCATACATTCATTCATTCATCATATAGTCGTCTCATTTTTCAGTTCATACATTCCTTCATTTATCATATCATGCGTTCATTTCATTTATCATATCATGCGTTCATTTCATTTATCATGTCATACTTTCATTTTTCATATCATGCATTCATTTCATTTATCATGTCATACATTCATTTATCATATCATGCATTCATTTATCATATAGTCATCTCATGTAAGTCGTCTCATGTAAGTCATCATAGTCATCTCATATTAGTCGTCTCATTTAAGTCGTCATAGTCATCTCGTATTAGTCGTCATAGTCATCTCATATTAGTCGTCTCAATTCATGTCATCACATTTCCTTTACTTTCGTTCATTTCTTTCACTTTACTTTCATTCGTTTCTTTTCGTGAACTCATGCTTAAATTCATTTTTCATGACTTTTATAAAACAGTGATGCATGACAGTAAAAGCATAACATAAACATACAAAGTGCATACCATCAAACAATACAAGCATAACCTATAAAAGGCCTAATCCTAAACTACCCAACCAAAGCGAATAAACATACATAACTCCAAATATCCTCGACAACGAAACACGACATATGGTGTAGGCCTATCGGCCACAGCAAGTCACGAGAACTTACCTCGTGTCCGTCACAACTCTAGTTCTGTCCACGAGCGTTGTTCACCTATGCAATTTTCATCAATTTGTCGTTAATACGAGCTTAAACAATTTAATGTTCAAAACTAACAAAATTCTTAACTAAGGAATTTCCTAAAGCTTTAACTCAACTAAAACCTAACCAAACGGACCACCAATTTGGGTTCGGTAAAACCGACCTGAAACTTCGAACGCGCGTAACTTTTGCGTCGGTTATCGGAATCGAACGATTCCAGCGGCCACGTACTCCTCTAATAACCTATTTTAATCTGACAAGAGGAATTTTTAAAACAAACAACTCTAACTAGGTCAAAAATCCAAAAACCCGAATCTGCCCTAAACCGGGAATTTCACCATTTTCGATTTTCCATCAATTCTCATCAATTTCTTCACCAATCAACCACTCACACCCTCAATTAGCATAAACAATCAAAAATTCAGAGGCTACACAAACCAAAACCCGAAATCCCTAAATCGGGTTCTCTGATTTTTCACTCAATTCGAGCACAACACGGCCAGGCGACCTTCGCCGGCCTAAGCCCGGTCATTTGACACCAAGAACGGCCAAAAGCCGCCGGAAATCAGAGCTCAATCGAGCTCGTTCTTCGCGGCCCTAAATCGAACAGAAAACAGGGAGAAAACCGGCCATACCTTCGGTTCGTGCGCGGAAACAGGCCGGAGCCCCACGCCGCCGTTGTCTGGTCGGAGAACGTCGGAGAACGCCGATGAACTGGCCGTCGGTCGCCGTCGTCTCCCTCTCCTCTCCTCTCCCTTCGCGCTCGGGCTCGGGCTCGACAGAATAGCCTCGGCTATTCTGTCGATTTCTATTGTTTATTTATTTATTTTTTTAAATAATAATAATAATAATAATAATAATAATAATAATAATAATACTCTATTTTATTGAACGTCACTACCTCTCGTGTTTCCAACTGTTTCGAATTTCTTATTTCGCCGATAAATCCAACTTATTATCTGGGTTCTATTAAAACTGTCCGTTCGTGAATCGAACCTCGTTTACTATTTTTACTAAAATTATATTACGAGAAACGTAATTAATCGAAATATATCGTTGTTACTCCGAAAATTCTCGTAATTTCCTTAAAATTCCAATAAATCGATAGGATCCTAATAACGCTTTCTTTTCGTAAAACGGACCTGATTTAGCATATTTACAAAAATGCCACTTATATTAAAATAATAATATTCCGTAAAGCGGGGTATTACATTCCATCCACCTTATTTAAAATTTTGTCCTCAAAATTTGTTATACCACATAGTCCTTGATACCAACATCTCATGTCATGTGGCAGTATATCTCGATTCTTTTTCTTTATTTACGGTCATCCTTAACCAAAACTCCCCAACTTCGGCGTTACATTCGTATTTTCTACTCTCGATTGGACTGTGTACGTCCTTACTCAAGTATTCAGCACAATTATATCCTTAGTTTTCCACTCGATTTACCTAAACTTCTCAGTAATTTCGTTGGCTCAATCCATAATCGAAACGTATACCAACTCAAATTTCTACATTCTATCAAGTAACGATCCTTCATAACTATATCACCCATAAGATTCCCTAATCACCTACATTCTTAGGCAACCCATTGACCGTTGTAGGCTTCTCGACTAAGCTCCCATCACTATACATCATTAAAATATCTACAAGTCTAAACGAGCCTAACCGAGAGCTAAAGTCCTCACTCTTTTAATATCCTCACTCTTTTATTGCATTTCCATACAACTCTCATCTTTCCTCAAACTAAGTTCATTTAGTTCTTTAAAATTTTTCTCAACTTTACTCATTCCAACGTTACCCTTGTAATTATGGTTGCAATACCATCCCCAATTACACCATGGCCCTAGCCACCTATCGGTACTGACAATTTCTACACATCCCTAAGGTTCTAAATCTTTCTAACTATACACTTTATCGTTCAATCACTCCTACACCCATTGACTTCACTTAGTCAATCATCAATTAATCTCCCAAACTTCACTCTTTTTAACTTACCATGTTTCTTTCACTCGTTCTCAAACCCATATATCATTGCTCCCAATCACCCCTAAGATCTCGATACTTATAACTATGCCTAATCTCTCACAGGATTCCTTCCTATAATACCTTCTTCTATTCTTCCTAATTGAGTTCTGAACACTTTTCTCAACTTCCTTACAACTGTTCATCTCACAACCTTCTCGTTTGTAAACTTGTTATAGTTAAGTTCACATTCCTAATCAAAACCTCCCCAAATCCTCAAACTCTACCATATAATTCTCCAATAGTTTGAAACATCTCTTCGTTAAAGCTACCCTTTCTAGTTCCTCGAACACTAACACTTCTACTACCATCCCGGAGGTAAGCCTCAGGCCGTGATCCTTAACTTGAACTGTACTAACTATAGACCCTTGGCAACTTCTTACCCTGTCACCTTTTCTCCAAGTGACATCCACTCTCGTCGATTCGCTGTTTCTCCTGACGCTACACACGTCACACTTATCCTTTAAACGTGACTTTTAAATTTAAGGTGTTAAACCCTTCTTCGATTGACTAAAACATTTGGGTTTCTAAAATTGTCCAGCCTTTGTCTACACTTTACTCGTCCTTCAATGCCTATGAAATTATCAACAGTCCAACCCCGGTTTGATCCTTTTATTTTCTTCGCGGGCATGGGCTAGTACGAACACGCATAAGCCGTGCCTAAATCTTTCGTCTACAACTCCATATTGGTCATTTACACTCTCTAAAAATTTTTGTAGTAAGGGCCACTTCTCTTTCGAATATTGCTTTCGTCTTAATATTTTAAATCTCCCGCGGATCTAAATTATACTATTTCTTATCGGTCCTCTATTCACTTAGACGTACCATTGTACTTCAACAATCTAGGATAATCCTCAATAAGTTTTCATAACTAAGTTTTAAATTTCTCTCTGAAGCGTCATGTTCTAAGACTCCAAGAGCTTATTAATTAGGGTCTAGTTTCTATCTACTCAAACCTCACCTCTCATAAATTGTACATCTCCTCACAGTTAGGTCAGGTTAATCCTATTAACGTATAACCCTCTTTCTACAAGGTCTATATCATCCTGTATCTAACCTACTACCTTATCGTCAAGGTTCATTCTATTCTCTTACCTTTCTATTTTCAAGTCTACTTTTGTCTATCGTTTAATTATTATATTCGAATCTTCATTCTATAATACATATCTATTATTTTGTCCTTTAATTCATTAACAGTTAAGACAAAAATATACCTGGGTTAGCTGAAGGTCTGGCATCATCATCAATGTTACCCTGCTCAATGAAAGCGAACATCCTCGGAGCAACCCTCTTCTGATCGGTAACCGTCTTTGGACAATTATGGACGTAGTGACCCACCTCGCCACACCTAAAACACCGGTTCGTCCCCAACCTACACGTGCCAAAATGGGCCTTCTGGCACTTCGAACATACAGGCCTCTCAGTAGTCTCCCGAATTTGCTTTCCTTTCCTCCGGTCACCCATTTCCTCATAAGGCCTCTTAACGCCCTTATGTTGCTGTTGTTGTTGCCTACTTAGCTGCCAAACCTCATTCTGAGGTCGAGGCTGAATCTCCCGAAAGAACCCACTTGCTGGCTTCCTCGGTTTGACGTAAGTTGGTTCAGCTGCCTCAATCTCTAGAGCTCTTGCCACAATTTCTGTATAGGGCACATTCCGCACCCCTGATATGACGACATTCTTTCGGATTTCCTGGCCTAGCCCTTGCATAAACCGACGCACCTTATCCTCATTAACACTAACCTGGCGTGGTGCGAACCGGGATAGGGCCTCAAACCTCCTGACGTATTCAGCAACTGAGCCAGTCTGTCTCAATTGCATGAACTCCATCATTTTTGCCTCCCGTACCGTATGGCTAAAGTATTTGTCATAAAACAGCATTTTGAATCGCTCCCAACCCATTATAGTCACATCGGTAGTAGTCTTGATGTAATCCCACCAAAATCGGGCATCCAGTGCTAAGTGGTAAGTTACCAATGCCACCTTCTGTCCATCTTCAATACTCGCGTAGCCCAGCATATCCTCCATGGTTCGAATCCACTCCTCGGCTGAAGAGGGGTCCGAAGACTGTCCGTCGAAAATCGGAGGTCGCAACATCTGGAACCTCTCCATACTGCTATTGTTCGGAACTACTATATCTTGGGCTATCTGATTCACACAATTCACTAGGCTCTCAATTTGCTGTGCCTGCCTGTCCATATGCCGGGCCTGACGATCGAATAAATCCATCAGTCTATCCAGGGCTTCGTCCCTGGCATCTCTACCCCGGACCATTTTGTAATTCCTATAAAGGTTAAAACAAATAATCTCTAAGAAATTAAAATCACAGAAAACATTTAAACGTACTTACAGTTGAGGAAGCATGTCCGTGTAGTGGCTTGCGCAGTTGAGCAGTCTACAGAACCGATTTTAAAACCCAGGAGCTCTGATACTATAATTGTAACGACCCTCAAACTATTCCTAATCTCCCGTATAAAATTTTTCTTTTTAAGCCTCTAAATCAATTAAAAACATCCTCGAAAACCTTTAAAGAAAATTCATTTATCATACAAAAACAGTTTACATAAAACCACTCAACCTTCTATCATTCCTCAATTTATCAATTCATCACATCTTCACAATATCATTTCTATCTACATTTCAATTATACATTTTACATAAACTTTCCAAACATTCATACGTTCTCGTAACTCTGCCCAAATCCGACTCTAAACACGATTAAAATGAAGTACATTTTCACGAAAACAAACTGCATGGTTCCGTTTAAAAGTGTGACATATCCTCCTGTTTACAAAATCACCAAGCAGTTCATAAAATCCAAATAAAAACCTTAACAAACGTTTTATAAAACAAATCTATCAACTAAACAGAATCAAACACCCTAAAACGTACCAACTACCAATTAAACTAAAAGCATTCCCATAACGTTAAATTAATGATTTAAACAAAACATTTGAAAGATCAACGTAAAAATCTAACACCTAATCAGAACCAAACATCCTAATATGTTCGACTATACAAATTTATCTAACTAATCCATCATTCACCCAGAATATCTCAATACCCTCAAATACATACGTAAATCCCCACGGGTCGGTTAAGCATCGACTGCGCCAGCGCACTCCCACGGGTATCCTTCTTCAACCAGCGTGATCATCTAACAGAGGAATGTCTTCCTCACCTGTTTCGGGTTCACCTACACCATAAGGACGCCTATGAGAATAAATCTCAGTAAATTCTACGTAAATGATAATGCATGAACAGGTATATGCAATTTTCATAAATTTCTGTGCATTCGATTCATTTATCATATCGTACATTCATTTCATTTATTAGATAGTCGTCACATTTTTCAGTTCATACATTCATTCATTCATCATATAGTCGTCTCATTTTTCAGTTCATACATTCATTCATTCATCATATAGTCGTCTCATTTTTCAGTTCATACATTCCTTCATTTATCATATCATGCGTTCATTTCATTTATCATATCATGCGTTCATTTCATTTATTATGTCATACATTCATTTATCATATCATGCGTTCATTTCATTTATCATGTCATACATTCATTTATCATGTCATACATTCATTTATCATATAGTCATCTCATATTAGTCGTCTCATTTTTCAGTTCATACATTCATTTATCATGTCATACATTCATTTATCATGTCATACATTCATTTATCATATCATGCGTTCATTTCATTTATCATGTCATACATTCATTTATCATGTCATACATTCATTTATCATGTCATACATTCATTTATCATGTCATACATTCATTTATCATATCATGCGTTCATTTCATTTATCATGTCATACATTCATTTATCATGTCATACATTCATTTATCATGTCATACATTCATTTATCATGTCATACATTCATTTATCATGTCATACATTCATTTATCATGTCATACATTCATTTATCATGTCATACATTCATTTATCATGTCATACATTCATTTATCATGTCATACATTCATTTATCATATCATGCGTTCATTTCATTTATCATGTCATACATTCATTTATCATGTCATACATTCATTTATCATGTCATACATTCATTTATCATGTCATACATTCATTTATCATATCATGCGTTCATTTCATTTATCATGTCATACATTCATTTATCATATCATGCGTTCATTTCATTTATCATGTCATACATTCATTTATCATATCATGCGTTCATTTCATTTATCATGTCATACATTCATTTATCATGTCATACATTCATTTATCATGTCATACATTCATTTATCATGTCATACATTCATTTATCATATCATGCGTTCATTTCATTTATCATGTCATACATTCATTTATCATATCATGCGTTCATTTCATTTATCATGTCATACATTCATTTATCATATCATGCGTTCATTTCATTTATCATGTCATACATTCATTTATCATGTCATACATTCATTTATCATATCATGCGTTCATTTCATTTATCATGTCATACATTCATTTATCATGTCATACATTCATTTATCATGTCATACATTCATTTATCATGTCATACATTCATTTATCATGTCATACATTCATTTATCATATCATGCGTTCATTTCATTTATCATGTCATACATTCATTTATCATGTCATACATTCATTTATCATGTCATACATTCATTTATCATGTCATACATTCATTTATCATGTCATACATTCATTTATCATATCATGCGTTCATTTCATTTATCATGTCATACATTCATTTATCATGTCATACATTCATTTATCATGTCATACATTCATTTATCATATCATGCGTTCATTTCATTTATCATGTCATACATTCATTTATCATGTCATACATTCATTTATCATATCATGCGTTCATTTCATTTATCATGTCATACATTCATTTATCATGTCATACATTCATTTATCATGTCATACATTCATTTATCATATCATGCGTTCATTTCATTTATCATGTCATACATTCATTTATCATATCAAATCATTTTCATGACTTTTATAAAACAGTGATGCATGACAGTAAAAGCATAACATAAACATACAAAGTGCATACCATCAAACAATACAAGCATAACCTATAAAAGGCCTAATCCTAAACTACCCAACCAAAGCGAATAAACATACATAACTCCAAATATCCTCGACAACGAAACACGACATATGGTGTAGGCCTATCGGCCACAGCAAGTCACGAGAACTTACCTCGTGTCCGTCGCAACTCTAGTTCTGTCCACGAGCGTTGTTCACCTATGCAATTTTCATCAATTTGTCGTTAATACGAGCTTAAACAATTTAATGTTCAAAACTAACAAAATTCTTAACTAAGGAATTTCCTAAAGCTTTAACTCAACTAAAACCTAACCAAACGGACCACCAATTTGGGTTCGGTAAAACCGACCCGAAACTTCGAACGCGCGTAACTTTTGCGTCGGTTATCGGAATCAAACGATTCCAGCGGCCACGTACTCCTCTAATAACCTATTTTAATCTGACAAAAGGAATTTTTAAAACAAACAACTCTAACTAGGTCAAAAATCCAAAAACCCGAATCTGCCCTAAACCGGGAATTTCACCATTTTCGATTTTCCATCAATTCTCATCAATTTCTTCACCAATCAACCACTCACACCCTCAATTAGCATAAACAATAAATAATTCAGAGGCTACACACACCAAAACCCAAAATCCCCAAATCGGGTTCTCTGATTTTTCACTCAATTCGAGCACAACACGGCCAGGCGACCTTCGCCGGCCTAAGCCCGGTCATTTGACGCCAAGAACGGCCAAAAGCCGCAGGAAATCAGAGCTCAATCGAGCTCGTTCTTCGCGGCCCTAAATCGAACAGAAAACAGGGAGAAAACCGGCCATACCTTCGGTTCGTGCGCGGAAACAGGCCGGAGCCCCACGCCGCCGTTGTCTGGTCGGAGAACGTCGGAGAACGCCGATGAACTGGCCGTCGGTCGCCGTCGTCTCCCTCTCCTCTCCTCTCCCTTCGCGCTCGGGCTCGGGCTTGACAGAATAGCCTCGGCTATTCTATCGATTTCTATTGTTTATTTATTTATTTTTTTAAATAATAATAATAATAATAATAATAATAATAATAATACTCTATTTTATTGAACGTCACTACCTCTCGTGTTTCCAACTGTTTCGAATTTCTTATTTCGCCGATAAATCCAACTTATTATCTGGGTTCTATTAAAACTGTCCGTTCGTGAATCGGACCTCGTTTACTATTTTTACTAAAATTATATTACGAGAAACGTAATTAATCGAAATATATCGTTGTTACTCCGAAAATTCTCGTAATTTCCTTAAAATTCCAATAAATCGATAGGATCCTAATAACGCTTTCTTTTCGTAAAACGGACCTGATTTAGCATATTTACAAAAATGCCACTTATATTAAAATAATAATATTCCGTAAAGCGGGGTATTACAAATCCTCAACCACCCGAGGGGGATGATGTGCCAAGGGGGAGCAACCACTCGGTCACGAGCTAAGAGTTTATCTAATTTGTGTGCTCATTTTATAGGAGATGAAATTGAAGTCCAAATGGAGCTAGGGCCGAGCACACAAGACAAGGAGAGACCCTTGCACTCGTTGACATGGGAGCATCTTCAAGCCCAAACCAAACTTGAAGAAGAAGCCAATGTCTTCATTGAACAATTTGACGTAATCGATCATCTAGTTTATTTCTTAGTTGTTTCTTTACTTTCTTGTTGATGGCCGAACAATCTTAGCATTAGGGGTTTCTTTTTAATTGTATTTTGTGGGAGAGGGGACCACTTCAAAGTGACACTTAGAGAGAAGGGTGGTTTTGCCGAATTTGGTCATGCATTCATGTACTCGGCTAGGTGTGCTAGCCGAACACACCCCCTTTGATCCCTCTTTGTAGTTTCTCTTTGGAACCCTAATTTTGTAAAGGGAAGTGATATTTAAACCACTATTTTAGCTGCTGAAGGAGCTTAGTTGAAATAGAGAATTTGAAGAATACCTTCTTCCCAAAATCTTGAAGCTTCTCGGCATCAAGTCCACAATCCATCGGTGAGTTATATCCGATTGTTGTGTGTTGTTGGACTCCATTTTTGTGAGCATAGTGGTTTCCACCTTATTGCATCATTTCTCTACCTAATTCCACTAAGGTAGAAGAATCAATAAGGATGTATAAAACTCTTTCCATAGCAAGTTGGAGTGCTCATCCTCAAGGAGAGCCAAGAACCGAGAAAGTGCAAATTATCACTTTTTGGACCAACTAGAACCAAATCATCCATATCATGCCGTGTTCATTGAAGTTGAGCCTTTATTTTGGAGGGCATTTCCATCATATCCAGAGTAAGATCCCACTGAAGTTTCAACTCCATTGAAGAAGTTGTGCATTCACAAAAGTAGAACATTTTTCGGCCAAACTGTTTTTTTTGCCGAGAGCTTTTGTGCTTTAACTTCCCTCCTTTAGTTGAAGTACATCAATGTTGTAGCATACTTCTTTTGTAAAAAAGTCTAGGCATTCTCATCCTCAAAATGTCGTCTTGAACGTTGCAGTGTCCCTACTTCAGCTTTCTATTCAACATAATTCACCATTATAATGTTGTGGCATTATTTCAACCAAAATTACATTCTTCTACAAGAAAAAAAAATACCAATACATTGAACATAGGTGCTTTCGAATCTAAAAAGTTTTGGTTATCTTATCGGTATTGCAATTTCATTGCCCGAAACCATTATCAATCGACTTGTCTCAGCTTAATAAATGATTTTCCTATTGGGATCACACTCAAAAGATCGCTACAATCTCGACTCAGATCAATTTCTTCGATATGGTTTTCTTTCTTTATTCTCCTCACATAACTTTCTTCTTTTTTTATTTTTATTTTATTTTATTTCATTTATTTAAATTTTTATTTAATTAGTAATTATGATACTGTTCAATCTAACCTTCAGTTTCGTAAAAACTACTAATTTATTAAGCTTAATTATGCTTTAATCACAATTAGCATTCTAATTAAGTAGGTGGCACATGTTGATTCCCTATTGGATAAATATTTTCTTTGAGCCTATAGTTAAATCACTTCTACACAAATCATTATAATTTGGTTTATGCTCATCCATTATCTTTATAAAGTCATTTAATAGTTTACCGAAGTTATAACTTTTACCTCAATTATTTCTTAATCCAAGTATTACATTCAGATTTGCATAACTTTTCTGTACTGAACTTAACTTATTTAATTTTTATCACCGTTCTTTTCTTGTCTTCTATTTTTTTTTACCATATGAATAATTCCAATATGGTTTCTATTGGATGCCCCAAAATCATAAATAATACATATAATCCAATATGAAGGCCATAATATCCAATCAAAATAAAAATAATATCAATGACCATATAATATGCTCTAATGAGAATTAACAAATTAATTACATTAATTACAAGTCAAACCGTTGGACTAAATAGAATATTTTACACTCGGTGGAGGGTTTCTACAGATAGGCAAATCAAGGGAACTTAAGCTATATGATTCTCATTTCATATTGTCTCGTTCATGTCTTGTTCAGTTCCAGTTCGACACATTCTTTCATTTATGTTGTCTTTGTTTCTACGTGGGTTTTACAACGAGGGATTTGGAACCCAGTGAGTCTTAAGAAACTATTGATATCTGCAAATGCATTAGACTTCTTCCTTTGCTATACCGATTTTGTCATCCAAGAATTCACCACAATCACATTCTTTATAGTAGCATGACGTTTTCCTTTGCGAGTTAAAAGTCAGACATTAAACTTTGTATACATCTTGTGCTTCATTAACTACTGTATAGCATGCAAATGCTGTGTTTTCTTCTCCTAAAATGAGTACGCTAGGATGTCATCTATAAAGAGAATGACAAAGATGTCGAGATATAGTATAAATACTATGTTTATCAATTTCACGAATGTTACAAGTGCGTCTGTCAAACTAGATGGCATGATTAATAAGTCTAATGTATGTACCTCATTTTGAAAGTAATCTCAAGCACGTCCTCCTATGTAATCGTCAGTTCACACAAGCTCATAGAAATCTTGAAAAAGTAACAGGCCCACCTCAAATAATCAAACAAGTCCTATGCGTTAGCTTAAAAAGAATTAAGGTTATTTGTTTTGATGTTGAGTAGGCTAAATTGGTTAGTTAATTCTAAGTTTATTTATTGTTTTAATTATGTATAAAGTTAGATTATTTATCTTATTTTGTATTGATTATGGGTATTTGCTTAAGTTCTCCCACTTAATACAAAAGTTCAAGGGCTTGCCTAATAAAAATAAAAGGAGATATTCATGTCTACTTGTGAAGAAACTATTCATAAAATCGAGAGCTAAAAGCGTCGACCGGTCCAAAAAAGTGTCGAGGGAGTGTCAAAGTGTTTCTTACCATTTTCTAACATTAATTCTTGAATGAGTAAATAGTGATGCCCTAAGCAAGAGTCAAGTGTAAGACATTAGATTGACGTCCGAAAGTAAAATCGATTCAGCTGAAAAGTTCTTGTGACAACCCCGACCCCGACCCCGACCCCGACCCCACGTCGGTGCCGCCACGACCTGTGTTGTGCGTGCATACATATGTACATGTGTATTAACCTCGCCCGTTATCACTTAAATTTTTTTTCCTTTTCTTTCTTTGCATTTTTCGTTTAATCATTAGAGAACGGGCTCGGTTTTGAGTTCTTAAAATCCTCTACAATACTTGGGGATTGTTCGTAAAATACATTTGAAAAGTATCGTAAAAGGTCGGGTTAAAACGTGTTTTGAAAAAAAAATCGTGTTGGGGGAAAGGGGTATTTGGGTTTTAATTAAAATTGATTTGGCCATTTACACATTTGCCCCTCGGTTTAACTCTCCTTTCGACCTATTGTTCGACTATCAGTTCGGTTTCTCTATGTAACACCCGGTTCTATCGAACCAGCTCTCTTTTATTATTAATGGTGTACACTTTATTATGCAATAATTAAAGTAGGGTTATTAAGTTACTAGACAAGGGCGTAAGAGTAAATTGAAAATTTCAAAAGTAGATAACGTATTTAAGGAAAGAGGGTTGGGTTTAATGCACTGTAGCCGCCACTATCTTGCTTACCATTCCTCTTTCAGCCTTCAGCTCTGCAGCAGAATCCTCTTGGCGATTCCCTCGCCCGATTCTCCTTCAACCTAGGTAAGTTTTCCTCATTTCTCTTATGATATAGCAGTTAGATACCTGAGGGAGTACAATGTGAGGATTTTTGAGGATGCTGTGAATGAGAGTAGGTTCAGGTTTTGGTGATAAATAGGAATGCACGAGCAATAGAGTTTCAAACTGGTTTCCTTGTTCTTCTGGTTAGTTTTTGGTTAAGTTTAGTAAATGTTTGATTGATATTCTGTTATGAACCTAGGTGAGCAGATTTCTGAAGTAGCTAAAAACCAGACAATTTCCAGGAGCCAGGTAAGTGAAGTATGCTTGTGCCTTCGGGCCTACATCACAAAACATTAGGATTATGATTACATGAATGTGTCTGTATGTTATGCATCATATTTTAAAAGTATACGAAAATGAATTTGAATGCATGTTGGCATGGTAAGGAATGAACGTAACGAAACAGCTATGTGAATCAGATTTACTGTTAAGGGAATTAATCCGCCCCTTAATGAGACAATGGATATTTAGACTTTGGGAAATTTGATCCGCTTCCCATCGAACAGGGGGATCGGAAACAGCTATGTGAATAAGATTTACTGTTAAGGGAATTAAGCCGCCCCTTAATGAGTCAGAGGATATTTATACTTTGGGAGAGTTGATCCAACTCCCAATTTCACAGAGGGATCTGAACAGAAACGATGCATGAACAACTGAGATGAGAAAGTAGAAATTGCATGTTTAGGAATTCATATTTCAGCATTTCATTTCATTACTGCTTTACTTACTTAGCATTAGACTAATAGATGAGTTTTATGATGTAGGTGAAGAGGTGACAGCAGGTGTGTTTACTGAGTTTGCTGAGGAATAGACTGGTTGGAGGAGTGCATCTATGCAGCAATCTGGCAGTTGATGGGGCGGTTTAACTGATGTCAGTTGGTGTGAAGGTTTAATTGACAATGTTTCAATTTAAGTATGTTGGATTTTCATGACAGTAGTAGTTTTAATGTTTCTGAACTCATTTTAAGATTTTCTTCCAGACAATCATACTCTATTGGTGTTAATAGTGGTTTTACTAAATGTTGGAGTAGTGTCCGAATTTAAGTGGTTTTGAATGAATTTTATTAAATTGCTCAAGTTCTTCTGGTAGTCGGAGTTTTCTTTGTTAGAGTAAAATTGTTGTTTTTCTGTTGTCTATCGGAAGATGTTTTCAGTAAAGCCATCGGATGATGTCTTCAGTGGAAGCCATCAGAAGATATAAGTAGAAGTTTTGTCGTTTAGTGACCGGTGGATGTCGAATAATAAACTTACCGGATGATGTAGTAGAAGTTTTGTCGTTTAGTGACCGGTGGATGTCGAATAATAAACTTACCGGATGATGTAGTAGAAGTTTTGTCGTTTTGTGACCGGTGTACGTAGTTTGTTTAACCGGAAGACGTGAGCAAATGATTTGTCGTCTTGTGGTTGGCAGAGGCTGGATGAGTGATTCATCTGGCTGACGTCACCGGTGGAAGCCTTCAGTTGGTTTCCGCCCCTTTTCGTTGACTTGGTTCAGCGGATGATGTGTTTGACTTTTTAAACTTTAAACATTTCACGTCTAAGCCTCCATCTCTTCCGGTTGAATCATTTCCTTAATATTTTAATTGATTATCCAAACACTATTTTACAGTTTTGCTTAACTTTTCTTTGCTCAAAGATTTTCCGCTGCAAGTTTTCATGTTTTTAGCAAACGTTCAAATTTTACTTTCGAACGAAGTTTTAAATTTGGTCTGAAATTTTCTTAGTTATGTTCGAGTTTATGAGTAACAAACCGAGTTCAGAAAACTCGGGGCGTTACAGTATGGTATCATAGACATTCAGTTAAACCGTTCAGAAGATTACTCATCAGTGCCAATCGTTGCATGGCAGTACTTCAACAACTGTAAGTGTTTATGTTAACCTTAGTTAATAGATATTTAAGAGTGTAATTAACCCTGTACAGGAATTTAGTACTATGTCCAGATGCCCAGGGAGACCTAGAGTGCCTAGAGAAATGCCAAATGTGAGAGGTGAAGAGGAGCCTAGTGTGATTAGGCAGCTGACAGATTTAGTGCGTCAGCAAACTGATTTAGTGCGCCAACAGTCTGACCAACTAGGAGTACTGTTGAACCGAGAGGTGCAAGGAAGTGCCAACTCGGGTTCTAGCAATGAACATTATGGAGATAGATTCCGGAGACTAAGACCACCCATGTTTGATGGACAGTCATCTGATCCAGTTATTGCTGAAGGATGGCTTAGAAAGATTGAGAGTATGTTTAGGTGTGCCAACATAGGAGAAGGAGACAAGGTCAGGTTGGCAACATTTCACTTGGCTGGTGAAGCTCAACTTTGGTGGGAAACAATAGAGACCACCACTGATGTTTTGGCGATGCCTTGGTCACAGTTCAAAGACATTTTCTATGAGAAGTATTTTAACAGCATAGTCCAAACCGCGAAGAAGTTGGAGTTTCTGAACTTGAAGCAGACAGGGTCTGTGGCCGAGTACAGTAGGCAATTTGAGTCCTTGTCCAGGTTTGCCGGACATTTTGCTCACAAAGACGAGGATAAAGTGTTCAAATTTGTGAATGGACTGAAGCCAGAAATTTATAGAGGAGTTAAATTTTGTGGTATTAAAGGCTTGACATTCAGTGAAGTTGTGTCCACTGCTCTGGAAGTGGAAGAAGTTGAAAGGAAGTGGAAGAAGTTGAAAGGAAGTGTGCTGGACCAAAGGAGATCTCACAAAGGTTTATCCAGCCACAGCAACAAAGAGGAACGAAGAGGCCAAGTGAGGGCCAAAATAGCCAAGGAACAGGAGGGAAGGTACAGAATGTCAGAAAATTTCCCCAGTGTCCTAAGTGTTTGAAGAACCATCCCGGCAAATGCAGACTGGGCTTTGGGAAGTGTTTCAACTGTGAGGAGTTTGGACACACGTTCAAGGAATGCTCGAAGCCTAGAATCACCAGATGCTACAATTGTAACAAGGTCGGCCACATTAGCATAGACTGTTCAGTTCCTAAGAGTGGCCCTGCTATGATTAAACCGAGGATATTCTCCATGATGGAGTCGGGTGATGAAGACCAACCTGCTGTGGTGTCAGGTACTATACTGATCAACTTTGTACCTGCTTTTACTTTAATAGATTCTGGTGCAACGCATTCGTTTGTAGCATCTGCATTTGCTGTTAAGTTAGATGTACAGTTCACCCGTTCCATGCATGTGTTTAATGTTACATTACCCTCTGGTGAACGCATGCACTCTAACCAAGTGATGCTTGATAGTGATGTGTTAGTAGGGAACGTAAGTCTACCTGCTGATCTTATTATTATGGATATAATGGGATTTGATGTAATCCTAGGAATGGACTGGTTGTTTAAACACCACGCCACAATTGATTGTAGGACTGGAATAGTTAGCTTCCAACCCCCTGGTAGTTTGAAGCATACCTTTCAAGCTTCAAAGAGGAGTAAAGAAATGTATGTGATGACTTCTATTAACACTAGACCTTCCCTATGTGGAGTGTATTTGTGCTTCTTAGCTAGTGTTTTAGACACACAACTTGTAGGAAAAACAAATCCTCAAAATGTCTTAATTGTCCAAAACTTTCCTGAAGTATTTCTAGATGACCTTCCTGGTTTACCACTAGATAGGAAAATTGAATTTGTTGTGGATGTTTACCCCGACGCCGAGCCTGTGTCTAAAAATCCATATAGACTAGCACCTACCGAGCTTAAGGAATTGAAGAAACAATTGGAAGATTTACTGGAGAAAGGGTTCATACGCCCTAGCTTTTCACCGTGGGGTGCACCTGTCCTTTTTGTCAAAAAGAAGGATGGATCGATGCGGATGTGCATTGATTATCGGGAACTAAATAAGTTAACTGTTAGAACAGGTATCCATTGCCAAGGATTGATGATTTATTTGATCAACTTAATGGTGCAAGAGTTTTCTCTAAGATTGAACTTAGGTCCGGTTATTACCAGTTGAAGGTTAAATCTGAAGATATTCCAAAGACTGCTTTTCGCACGAGGTATGGACATTATGAGTTTTTGGTCATGTCCTTTGGATTGACAAATGCACCAGCAACCTTTATGGATCTCATGAATAGAGTGTTTTATGAATTTTTGGATAAGTTTGTCATAGTGTTTATCGATGATATTTTAATCTATTCCCGTTCCAAGGATGAGCATGCTAGGCACCTGATCTTGGTGTTGGAAGTATTAAAACAGCACCAACTATACGCCAAGTTTTCTAAGTGTGAATTTAGCTAGACCAAGTTCACTTTTTAGGACATGTTATCTCTGGGGATGGAATATCTGTCTATCCAGCCAAGGTTCATGCAGTTAAGGAGTGGCCCCAACCGAAGAGTGCTACAGATATCAGGAGTTTTCTTGGACTTGAAGGGTATTATAGAAAGTTCATTGAAGGATTTTCGAAGATTGCTACACCCCTTACTAAGTTAACAAGGAAAAGTGTGAAGTATATATGGACTGATGAATGTGAGCATAGTTTCCAGACCTTGAAACATAAACTGACCAATGCCCCAATATTAACCTTTCCTGTTGAAAACGGTAAATTTAGCATTTATTGTGATGCTTCCAAAATTGGTCTTGGATGTGTGTTGATGCAAAATGGCAAGGTAATAGCTTATGCTTCTAGACAGTTGAATACACATGAAAGGAATTACCCCACACATGACTTAGAATTAGCTACAGTGGTATTTGCACTTAAGATTTGGAGACATTACTTGTATGGACAATCCTGCGAGATATTTTCAGATCATAAGAGCCTGAAGTACATTTTCACTCAGAAGAAATTAAATATGAGTCAAATTCGATGGTTAGAATTTGTAAAGGATTACGATTTTGAGATTAAATACCATCCGGCAAAGCAAATGTTGTGGCAGATGCCTTGAGTAGAGTAACAACATCAACCCCAACCATGAATTTCGGTATGCCATTAGCCTTAGAGTCAGAATTTCAAAGGTTTAATCTAGAAGCAGTATCCAGTGTATCAGCCATACTTTCAGCCATAACCTTAAAGCCTACAATTCTGGAGAAAATAAAGGAAGCTCAGACGAGTGATGACGAGTGTAACAAGTACAAGTTAAGCATGAATTCTACGGACCAATCAGATTTTAACTATTCTGCTAATGGAATCCTTAAGTTTAGAAATAGATGGATTGTCCCTGCTATTAAAGAACTTCGAGATGAGATTCTTTCTGAAGCACATTCTTCCAAATTTTCTATTCACCCTGGAAGTACGAAGATGTACAAGGATCTTAAACGACATTATTGGTGGCCAGGTATGAAAAGAAGTGTGGCAGGTTATGTGGAATCGTGTCTAGTTTGTCAATAGGTTAAAGCTGACCATCAGAGACCTGCTGGAATGTTACAACCTTTACCAGTTCCTGAATGGAAATGGGAACAAATAACGATGGATTTTGTTGTGGGATTGCCTAGAACAGTAAAAGGACATGATGCAATTTGGGTGATAGTTGATCGTTTAACCAAGTTTGCCCACTTTCTGTAACACCTAGAAATTTCGTTTTAAGGATTTCGAGCCATAAGTTTAGAATTTTAAAATATGGAGTGATAATTCGTAGAAATAATAAGTTAAGTCCGAATGGCCAACGGGAAGTTTCTTTAGAGCCCTAAGAATAAATAAAAATATTTGGAGGAATAAGGGAATTTTGGAGGAGTTAAACCAATAGATGAAATAACGATTTAAGTTAAGAAATTAACTAAGGGCAAAAAGGTAAATTAGAAAGTCAAATTCTTTTAATTAAAAAGGGTTTTCTCTATTTCTTCCCCTCACTTCTCTCTCCCTCCAACGAAACCTTACGATTTCCCCTCTCCCTCGCGACTTTCTTCTTCTCCATCGCCAATCCTCAACGCCGGCGACTCCCCCGATTTTTGGCGTTTTTCCCTCAAGTTTCTTCCCCAAATCAATCCTCTAGGTAAGTTCTACACTCTAGACAAGTTTATTTGTAGTTTTAGGGTTTATTTTGATTTAGGGTTTGTGAAGAAATTTAGGGATTTTGTTAGAAATTGATAGGGTTATTTATTTATTACCCATTGATGATGTATTAGTGATTATTGAGGTTGTTGGAGTAGATTAATGGTGTTGGTTGATGTTAAATGTTGAGTTTAGGTTGTTGGAGATATAGTTGGACACCATTAATGGAGTTTTGAAGTTAGTGAGCACCAAGTGCTCGAGGAAATGCCCGAATGAAATGAATTAGAGTTTTTAGAAGAATTTGTCCTAGCTCGAGACGTCGATTTGTTTAGATTTGATGTTTGAAAGTCGATATTAATGATGTGTTGTTAAATGCCCTAGGTAACCCAAGCTCAAAGGACGGTGCTCGGCATATCTAGGACGCCAGGTAAGTGAGTGTTAGGTTTCCGGCCCCTAAGGCCCTACGTCATAACGATGTTGATAATGTTTGTTGTGATGAAGTTAGGTAGTTTTAGGGTTGGTGGAAAGACGGGTAGCTTAAGTAGTGCCTTAGTGACTTGTTAGTGGTCGTTCGATAAGCGTTTCTACGTATGTCATTTCTCATGCATCATGTTTTATTAAAGTGCATACGAACTATTTATGAGCACGTTTTATGAAATATCGAATTAACGAATGATCATGAATTCTGAATGACGTATGTTTCTCACGGGATAAGTTGTATGTTTCTCACGGGGCAAGCCATGTGTTTCTCACGGGGCAAGCCATGTGTTTCTCACGGGGCAAGTCATGTGTTTCTCACGGGGCAAGTTATGATTCTCACGGGGCAAGTTATGATTCTCACGGGGCAAGAAAATGGTTTAACGAAATGAAACAAAACTGTTTTACAAATGTCATGCATATGTGTAATGTTATGTTTAGCACACTCCTTACTAAGCATTAGGCTTAACGTGTTTATCATATGATGTAGGTGACGAGATCGAAGGTGAGGAATCTCATTATGATGACCAGGCGTAGTCGGTCGATGGGCGGAGCTCGTGGCGGCGGAGCATGTTTTGGCTAGGCTGGATGGACTCATGGTTAGATGATTTTTGAGAGTGTTGGTAATGTTTGGGATAATCATGGATTAGATAGATTTATCGTAGGTTTTGATACGTTTTAGGATGTTTGATGACTGAACAGATAATATATTATATTTTGTAGTGTTTTTGATGTTTTTCAAACAGGAAGGAAAATGTTACACTTTTAAACGGAACCACGCGGTTCGTTTTTATAAAATTTGATTATGTTTAACGTGAATTGTCGGTTTTGAGTATTTGAGTAAAATATTATGTTTGGAGGGTATTTTATGGAGGTATGTAAAGATTTGGGTGAAGAAGGTAAGAAGAAAGGAGGGGGGGGGGGGGGGGGGGGAGGCCGTGCTCTCTGGAGAAAATCCAGAGAGCATGGCGATTGCTCGCCTCTTGGAGGCGAGCAATCGCCTCTTCCCCTGGCAATCGCTGGAGAAGCGATTGCCAGGCAGGTAAGCAATCGCCTAAGGGCGATTGCTCGCCAGGAGCAATCGCCATGGGCGATCAATCACCAGTTTTCTGGCGATTAATAGCCACTTGTTCTGCCAAAAAAAAAAAGAGTTTTATTTATTTAGTTAAAGGTTTATTGATTTAATTGTTTTTAAGTTTTAACGGTTTTAATAATTGTTCTAAATGATTTACTAAACGAACTTCGATTTCAATTCCAACTTTAAAAGTTTTATTTCCGCACGAAAGTCAGACTTAGAGTTTGTACGTATATAAAAAAAAAAAAAAATTTTTAGCGTACGGGTAAGGGTCGTGACAGTTTCTGCCGATGAGAATGACTTACTCGATGGATCAGCTTGCTGAGTTGTATGTGCATGAAATTGTTAGACTGCATGGAGTTCCAAGCACTATAGTTTCAGACCGAGACTCTAGATTTACTTCTGAGATTTGGAAAAGTTTGCACAAGGCTATGGGAACACAGCTTAGTTTTAGCACAACTTTTTACCCTCAAACAGATGGACAGTTCGAAAGAACCATCCAAACATTAGAGGATATGCTTCGTGCATGAACATTGGATTTTCAAGGTTCTTGGAGCAAGTATCTATCCTTAGTAGAATTCTCTTACAACAACAGTTTTCAGGCAACCATAGGAATGACACCATACGAGGCATTGTATGGATGAAAATGCAGATCACCTTTGTACTGGGATGAAGTTGGTGAAGCAAAGTTGCTTGGTCCTAACATTGTACAACAAACTGTTGAGAAGGTTGCCCTCATCCGACAGAGAATTTTGGCAGCTCAGAGTCAACAAAAAAGCTATGCAGATTTCAGGCGTAGAGAATTTGAATTTGTGATAGGTGATGAAGTTTTTCTCAAGGTATCACCATTCAAAGGAGTTGTAAGATTTGGGAAGAGAGAAATGTAACACCCGGTTCTATCGAACCAGCTCTTTTATTATTAATGGTATACACTTGATTAGTTAGTAATTTAAGTAGGGTTATTAAATGACTAGACAAGGGGCACTAGAGTAAATTTACAATTTTCAAAGGTGGATAACGTATATAAGGAAAGAGGGTTGGGTTTAATGCACTGTAGCCGCCACCAATTTCATACTTTTTCTCTTTGGGTTTTCAGCTCAAGCAGCCGAGCTCTCTAGGTGATTTTCCTCGCCCGATTCTCCTTTAACTTAGGTAAGTTTTCCTCATTCCTCTTATGATATAGCGGCTAGTTACCTGAGAGAGTACAATGTGAGGATTTTGAGGATGCTGAGATTGAGCGTAGGTTCGAGTTCTTAGTGATAAATGGGATTATACGGGTAGCAGAGTTTCAAATCGGTTTCCCCAATCTTATTATTGATTTCTGGTAAGGTCTAGTGAGAGTTGGATTAATGTACTGTTTTAACCTTAGGTAAGCAAGCTTTTGGAGTAGTTGAAACCGTGCATCTCCAGGAGAGCCAGGTAAGTAAAGTTTGCTTGTGCCTTCGGGTCTACATCACAAAACATTAGGATTAAGCTTACTTGGATGAATCTGTATGTCATGCATCATGTTTTTTTTAAAGTATACGAAAATGAATTTGAATGCATGTTGGCATGGTGAAGATTGAACATATTGAAACAGCTATGTGAATCAGTTTAACTGTTAAGGGAAATAATCCGCCCCTTAATGAGACAGTGGATATTTATACTTTGGAAGAGTTGATCCAACTTCCAATTTTACAGGGGGATCTGAACATGTTAATCAGATTTACTGTTAAGGGAATTAATCCGTCCCTTAATGAGTCAGTGGATGTATATACTTTGGGAGAATTGATCCAACTCCCAATTTCACGGGGGGATCTGAACAGAAACGAAGCATGAACAACTGAGTTGAGAAAGTAGAATCTGCATGTCTAGGAATTCATATTTCAGTGTTTCATTTCATTACTGCTTTACTTACTTAGCATTAGGCTAATAGATGAGTTTTGTGATGTAGGTGAAGAAGTGATTGCAGGTGTGTTTACTGAGTCTGCTGAGGACTAGATTTGTTGTGGAGTGCATCTTTGTAACAATCTGGCAGCTGATGGGGCGGTTTAACTGATGTCAGTTGGTGTGAAGGTTCAGTTGTCAACGTTTCAATTTTAGTGTGTTGAGTTTTCATGACAGTAGTGGTTTTCAATATTCCGAATACGATTTTTTTTAGAGTTTTCTGATAATAGTATTTGGTTGGGCTTAAATGTTGATTTTACTGAATTTGAGTGATGTAAGGATTTGAATTGTTCTAAATGGTTTCAGTGAAGTAAGTTTGTCCTTCTCACAATTAGAGATGTTTTTAGATGGAATTTGAGTAGTTGAAATATTGTTCCACTTTCTGTTGAGTTTTCTGAAGTTACTTAGGGTCAAGGGTTTTTGAAAGTCTTGAGTAAAGTTTGCAAGTTCAACCATCGGTGAATGGAGTTCACCGGTGGATGTTGTGTGTGTGAATCGAATCATCCGGCTGATGTCACCGGCTGATGTCGAGTATTTTACTCACCGAATGATGTCGAGTATTTTACTCACCGGTGGATGTCGTGTGTAAATCCATCGGATGATGTAGAAAGTCTTTTGTCGGCTAGTGACCGGTGGATGTCGTGTGATAATCCACCGGAAGATGTAGGAAGTGTTTTTCGTTTAGTGACCGGTGGATGTCGTGTGTTAATCTACCGGAAGATGTCGGAAGTGTTTTGTCGTTTAGTGACCGGTGGATGTCGTGTGTTAATCTACCGGAAGATGTAGGAAGTGTTTTGTCGTTTAGTGACCAGTGGATGTCGTGTGTTAATCCACCGGAAGATGTAGGAAGTGTTTTGTCGTCTAGTCACTGGTGGATGCAGTATAACGTCGATCATCAGGCTGACGTCACCGGAAGATGTAGAGAATATTTTGTCGTTTTGTCACCGGATGATGTCTTCTATTTTCTGCTACAGCCCTTTTTGTTGACTTGTTCAGCGGGCAATGCGTTTGACTTTTGAAACTTTTGAAGTATTTTGCAATTTAAATCTTTATTCTTTTTACCGAGTATTTCTTAGCATTTCAACTGATTAATCAATCATCGTACAATAGTTTTGTTTAACTCTATTTTTACTTAAATGATTTCCGCTGCAAGATTTTAAATGTCTGAGGTTTTAGAAAAAAAAATATATATATCAAATTATGACTTTCGAGAGAAGTTTCAAATTTGAACCAGAGTTTCCGAGTCATGTGCAATTCTTGTGTAACGAACCGGGTTCTGAAAGTTCAGGACGTTACAGTATGGTATCAGAGACATTTAGTTAAACCGTTCAAAAGATTACTCATCAGTGCCAATCGTTGCATGGAAGTACTTTAACAACTGTAAGTGTTTATGTTAACCTAAGTTAATAGATATTTAAGAGTGTAATTAACCCTGTACAGGAATTTAGTACAATGGCCAGACACCTAGGGAGACCTAGAGTGCCAAGAGAAATGCCGAATGTGAAGGGTGAAGAGGAGCCTAGTGTGATTAGGCAGCTAACAGATTTAGTGCGTCAGCAAACTGATTTAGTGCGCCAACAGTCTGACCAACTAGGAGTACTGTTGAATCGGGAGGTGCAAGGGAGTGCCAACTCGGGTTCTAGCAATGAACATTCTGGAGATAGATTTCGGAGACTAAGATCACCCCTGTTCGATGGACAGTCATCTGATCCGGTAATTGCTGATGGATGGCTTAGGAAGATTGAAAGTATGTTTAGGTGTGCCAACATTGGAGAAGGAGACAAGGTCACATTGGCAACCTTTCATTTAGCTGGTGAAGCTCAACTCTGGTGGGAGACAATAGAGACCACCACTGATATTTTGGCAATGTCCTGGTCATAATTCAATGACATTTTATATGAGAAGTATTTTAGCAGCACAGTCCAGACTGCGAAGAAGTTGGAGTTTCTGAACTTGAAGCAGATAGGGTCTTTTGCCTGAATACAGTAGACAATTTGAGTCCTTGTCCAGGTTTGCTGGGCATTTTGCTCTCAAGGAAGAGGATAAAGTGTTTAAATTTGTGCATGGACTGAAGCTAGAAATCTACTGTGGGGTTAAATTCTGTGGTATTAACGGTTTAACGTTCAGTGAAGTTGTGTCCACTGCTCTGGAAGTGGAGGAAGCTGAAGGGAAGTGTGCTAGACCAAGGGAGGTCACACAAATGTTTAACCAGCCACACCAGCATAGGAGAACGAAGAGGCCAAGTGAAGGCCAAAATAGCCAAGGAGCGGGTGGGAAGATGCAAAGTGTCAGGAAATTTCCCCAGTGTCCTAAGTATTTGAAGAACCACCCGGGGGAGTGCAGACTGGGCTTTGGGAAGTGTTTCAACTGTGAGGAAGTTGGACACACATACAAAGAGTGCTCGAAGCCTAGAGTCACCAGATGCTACAACTGTAACAAGGTCGGTCACATTAGTAGACTGTCCAGTTCCTAAGAGCGGCCCTGCTACGATTAAACCAAGAATTTTCTCCATGATGGAGTCGGGAGATGAAGAACAGCCTGCTGTGGTGTCAGGTACTATATTGATCAACTCTGTGCCTGCTTTTACTTTGATAGATTCTGGCGCAACACATTCATTTATAGCATCTGCTTTTGCTGTTAAGTTAGATGTACAGTTTACCCCTTCCATGCATGAGTTTAACGTTGCATTGCCTTCTGGTGGACGCATGCACTCTAACTAAGTGATGCTTGACAGCGAAGTGTTAGTAGGGAATGTAAGTCTACTTGTTGATCTTATAATTATGGATATAATAGGATTTGATGTAATCCTAGCAATGGACTGGTTGTTTAAACATCATGCCACAATAGATTGTAGGACTGGAATAGTTAGCTTCCAACCCCCTGGTAGTTCGAAACACACCTTTCAAGCTTCAAGGAAGAGTAAGGAAATGTCTGTGATGACTTCTATAAACTCAAGACCTTCCCTATGTGGAGAGTATTTGTGCTTCTTAGCTAGCGTTTTAAACACACAGCTTGTAGGAAAAGGAAATCCTCAGAATGTCCTAATTGTCCAAGACTTCCCCGAAGTATTCTTAGATGACCTTCCTGGTTTGCTGCCAGATAGGGAAATTGAATTTGTTGTTGATGTTTACCCTGGAGCCGAGCCTGTGTCTAAGAATCCATATAGACTAGCACCAACAGAACTTAAGGAACTGAAGAAGCAGTTAGAGGATCTGCTGGAGAAAGGATTCATACGCCCTAGTTTTTCACCATGGGGCGCACCTGTCCTTTTTGTCAAAAAGAAAGATGGATCAATGCGTATGTGCATTGATTATAGAGAATTGAACAAGTTAACTGTCAAGAATAAGTATCTATTACCGAGGATTGACGATTTATTTGACCAACTTAATGGTGCAAAAGTTTTCTCTAAGATTGACCTTAGGTCTGGTTATTACCAGTTAAAAGTCAAATCTGAAGATATTCCTAAGACAGCTTTTCGCACAAGGTATGGACATTATGAGTTTTTGGTTATGTCCTTTGGATTGACTAATGCGCCAGCAACATTCATGGATCTCATGAATATGGTGTTTCATGAATACTTAGATAAATTTGTCATAGTGTTCATTGATGATATTTTAATTTATTCCCGTTCCAAGGATGAGCATGCTAGACACCTGACCTTGGTGTTGGAAGTATTAAAACAGCACCAACTTTACGCCAAGTTTTCTAAGTGTGAGTTTTGGTTGGACCAAGTTCACTTCTTAGGACATGTTATCTCTGGAGATGGGATATCCGTTGACCCAGCTAAGGTTCAAGCAGTTAAGGAATGGCCCCAACCAAGGAATGCTACTGATATTCGAAGTTTCCTTGGATTAGCAGGATATTATAGAAAATTTATTGAGGGATTTTCAAAGATTGCTACACCTCTTACTAAGTTAACAAGGAAAAATGTGATGTATAGATGGACTGAGGAATGTGAGCATAGCTTTCCGACCTTGAAACAGAAACTGACAAATGCTCCAATTCTGACCCTTACTGTCGATAATGGTAAGTTTAGCATTTACTGTGATGCTTCCAAGATTGGCCTTGGATGTGTGTTAATGCAAGATGGTAAAGTAATAGCTTATGCCTCTAGACAGTTGAAAACTCATGAGAAGAATTACCCTACCCATGACTTAGAACTAGCTGCTGTTGTATTTGCACTTAAGATTTGGAGGCATTACTTGTATGGACAGTCTTGCGAGATATTTTCAGACCATAAAAGTCTGAAGTATATTTTCACACAGAAAGAATTGAATATGAGGCAACATCGGTGGTTAGAATTTGTCAAGGACTATGAATTTGAAATAAAATATCATCCTAGCAAGGCAAATGTGGTGGCAGATGCCTTGAGTAGAGTAACAACATCAACCCCAACTATGGTTTTCAGTATGCCATTAGCTTTAGAGTCAGAATTCCTAAAGTTTAATCTAGAAGCAGTATCCAGTGTATCAGCTATACTTTCAGCCATAACCTTAAAGCCTACCATTCTGGAGAAAATAAAGAAAGCCCAGAAGAATGATGATGAGTGTAATAAGTACAAGTCAAGCATGGATTCTACGGACAACTCAGATTTTAACCACTCCCCGATGGAATCCTTAAATTTAGAAATAGATGGTTTGTTCCTGCCATTAAGGAACTTCGTGATGAAATCCTTTCTAAGGCACACTCTTCCAGGTTCTCTGTTCACCCTGGGAGCACCAAGATGTACAAAGATCTTAAACAACATTATTGGTGGCCAGGCATGAAGAGAAGTGTGGTAGAATATGTAGGATCGTGTTTGTGCTGCCAGCAAATTAAGGCCGAGCATCAGAGACCCTCAGGAACATTGCAACCCCTACCAGTTCCTAAATGGAAATGGGAGCAAATAACGATGGATTTTGTTGTTGGATTACCTAGGACAGCAAAGGGACATGATGCAATTTGCGTTATAGTTGACCGTCTAACCAAATCTGCTCATTTTCTGCCAATTAAGATAACTTACTCGATGGATCAGCTTGCCGAATTGTACATGCAAGAGATTGTTAGATTGCATGGGGTTCCTTGTACCATAGTTTCAGATCGGGATTCCAGATTCACATCTAAGTTTTGGAAGAGTTTACACAAAGCTATGGGAACACAATTTAGTTTTAGCACAACTTTCCACCCTCAAACAGATGGACAATCCGAAAGAACCATCCAAACATTAGAAGATATGCTCCGTGCCTGCATACTAGATTTTCAAGGATCTTGGAGTAAATATTTATCATTAGTGGAGTTTTCCTATAATAACAGTTTTCAAGCAACAATAGGAATGACACCGTATGAAGCATTGTATGGACGAAAATGCAAATCGCCTTTGTACTGGAATGAAGTTGGAGAAGTACAGTTGCTTGGTCCTGACCTTGTGCAACAAACTATTGAGAAGGTTGCCCTCATCCGTCAGAGAATTTTGGCAGCTCAGAGTCGACAGAAGAGTTATGCAGATTGCAGGCGTAGAGAGTTAGAATTTGTGATCGGTGATGAAGTTTTTCTCAAGGTGTAACCATTCAAAGGAGTTGTGAGATTTGGGAAGAGAGGAAAGTTGAACCCCAGATACATTGGACCATTCTCGATCTTGAAAAGGATTGGGAAGACAGCCTACCAGTTACAGCTACCAACTTCTATGGAAGGAATCCATGATGTGTTTCATATCTCCATGCTTAAGAAATGTGTACGAGACCCTTCTCAGATTGTGGAATAGCAGAGTATTGAAGTTCACCCTAGTCTTACATATGAGGAGAAACCGATAAGGATTTTAGACCATGCAGTGAAGGTATTGCGCAACAAAGAGGTTCCACTAGTGAAAGTCTTATGGCACAACCAGAACGTAGAGGAGACAACTTGGGAGCGCCAGCAAGACATGTTGGACCAATATCCAGAATTATTCAGGAACTGAATTTTGAGGACAAAATTCTTTTAAGGAGGGTAGATTGTAACACCCGGTTCTATCGAACTAGCTCTTTTATTATTAATGGTATACACTTGATTAGTCAGTAATTTAAGTAGGGTTATTAAATGACTAGACAAGGGGCACTAGAGTAAATTTACAATTTTCAAAGGTGGATAACATATTCAAGGAAAGAGGGTTGGGTTTAATGCACTGTAGCCGCCACCAATTTCATACTTTTTCTCTTTGGGTTTTCAGCTCAAGCAGCCGAGCTCTCTAGATGATTTTCCTCGCCCGATTCTCCTTCAACTTAGGTAAGTTTTCCTCATTCTTCTTATGATATAGCGGCTAGTTACCTGAGGGAGTACAATGTGAGGATTTTGAGGATGCTGAGATTGAGCGTAGGTTCGGGTTCTTAGTGATAAATGGGATTATACGGGTAGCAGAGTTTCAAATCGGTTTCCCCAATCTTATTATTGATTTTTGGTAAGGTCTAGTGAGAGTTGGATTAATGTACTGTCTTAACCTTAGGTAAGCAAGCTTTTGGAGTAGTTGAAACCGTGCATCTCCAGGAGAGCCAGGTAAGTAAAGTTTGCTTCTGCCTTCGGGCCTACATCACAAAACATTAGGATTAAGCTTACTTGGATGAATCTATATGTCATGCATCATGTTTTTTTTAACGTATATTAAAATGAATTTGAATGCATGTTGGCATGGTGAGGATTGAACATATTGAAACAGCTATGTGAATCAGTTTTACTGTTAAAGGAAATAATTCGCCCCTTAATGAGACAGTGGATATTTATACTTTGGAAGAGTTAATCCAACTTCCAATTTCACAGAGGGAACTGAATATGTGAATCAGATTTACTGTTAAGGGAATTAATCCGCCCCTTAATGAGTCAGTGGATGTATATACTTTGGGAGAATTGATCCAACTCCCAATTTCACAGGGGGATCTGAATAGAAATGAAGCATGAACAACCGAGTTGAGAAAGTAGAAACTGCATGTCTAGGAATTCATATTTCAGTGTTTCATTTCATTACTGCTTTACTTACTTAGCATTAGGCTAATAAATTAGTTTTGTGATGTAGGTGAAGAAGTGATTGTAGGTGTGTTTACTGAGTATGCTGAAGACTAGACTGGTTGTGGAGTGCATCTTTGTAACAATCTGGCAGCTGATGGGGCGGTTTAACTGATGTCAGTTGGTGTGAAGGTTTAGTTGTCAACGTTTCAATTTTAGTGTGTTGAGTTTTCATGACAGTAGTTGTTTTCAATATTCCGAATACGATTTTTTTTAGAGTTTTCTGATAATAGTATTTGGTTGGGCTTAAATGTTGATTTTACTGAATTTGAGTGATGTAAGGATTTGAATTGTTCTAAATGGTTTCAGTGAAGTAAGCTTGTCCTTCTCACAGTTAGAGATGTTTTTGGATGGAATTTGAATAGTTGAAATATTGTTCCACTTTCTGTTGAGTTTTCTGAAGTTACTTAGGGTCAGGGGTTTTTGAAAGTCTTGATTAAAGTTTGCAAGTTCAGCCATCGGTGAATGGAGTTCACCGGTGGATGTTGTGTGTGTGAATCGAATCATCCGGCTGACGTCTTCGGCTGATGTCGAGTATTTTACTCACCGGATGATGTCGAGTATTTTACTCACCGGTGGATGTCGTGTGTAAATCCATCGGATGATGTAGAAAGTCTTTTGTCGTCTAGTGACCGGTGGATGTCCTGTGATAATCCACCGGAAGATGTAGGAAGTGTTTTTTATTTAGTGACCGGTGGATGTCGTGTGTTAATCTACCGGAAGATGTAGGAAGTGTTTTGTCGTTTAGTGACCGGTGGATGTCGTGTGTTAATCTATCGGAAGATGTAGGAAGTGTTTTGTCCTTTAGTGACCGGTGGATGTCGTGTGTTAATCCACCGAAAGATGTAGGAAGTGTTTTGTCGTCTAGTCACTGGTGGATGCAGTATAACGTTGATCATCCGGCTGACGTCACCGGAAGATGTAGAGAATATTTTGTCGTTTTGTCACCAGATGATGTCTTCTATTTTCTGCTTCAGCCCTTTTTGTTGACTTGTTCAGCGGGCGATGCGTTTGACTCTTGAAACTTTTGAAGTATTTTGCAATTTAAATCTTTATTCTTTTTACCGAGTATTTCTTAGCATTTCAACTGATTAATCAATCATCGTACAATAGTTTTGTTTAACTCTATTTTTACCCAAATGATTTTCGCTGCAAGATTTTAAATGTCTGAGGTTTTAGAAAAAAAAAATATATCAAATTATGACTTTCGAGCGAAGTTTCAAATTTGAACCAAAGTTTCCGAGTCATGTGCAATTCTTGTGTAACGAACCGAGTTCTGAAAGTTCGGGGCGTTACAAGGAAAGTTGAACCCCAGGTTTATTGGACCATTCTCAATCTTAAAAAGGATCGGGAAGACAGCCTACCAGTTACAGCTACCAACCTCTATGGAAGGAATCCATAATGTGTTCCATGTTTCTATGTTGAAGAAGTGTGTACGAGATCCATTTCAGATTGTGGAAAAGCAGAGTATTGAAATTCATCCTACCCTCACCTATGAGGAGAAACCAGTAAGAATCTTGAATTATGCAGTGAAGGTATTGCGCAACAAAGAGGTTCCACTAGTGAAAGTATTATGGCACAACCAGAATATAGAAGAAACAACTTGGGAGCGCCAGCAAGACATGATGGACCAACATCCGGAATTATTCAGGTAACGAATTTTGAGGACAAAATTATTTTAAGGAGGGTAGATTGTAACACCTGGTTCTATCGAACCAGCTCTCTTTTATTATTAATGGTGTACACTTTATTATGCAATAATTAAAGTAGGGTTATTGAGTGACTAGACAAGGGCGTAAGAGTAAATTGGAAATTTCAAAAGTGGATAACGTATTTAAGGAAAGAGGGTTGGGTTTAATGCACTGTAGCCGCCACTATCTTGCTTACCATTCCTCTTTCAGCCTTCAGCTCTACAGCAGAACCCTCTTGGCGATTCCCTCGCCCGATTCTCCTTCAACCTAGGTAAGTTTTTCTCATTCTCTTATGATATAGCGGTTAGATACCTGAGGGAGTACAATGTGAGGATTTTTGAGGATGCTGTGAATGAGAGTAGGTTCGGGTTTTGGTGATAAATGGGAATGCACGAGCAATAGAGTTTCAAACTGGTTTCCTTGTTCTTCTGGTTAGTTTTTGGTTAAGTTTAGTAAAGGTTTGATTGATATTCTGTTATGAACCTAGGTAAGCAGATTTCCGAAGTAGCTAGCAACCAGACAATTTCCAGGAGCCAAGTAAGTGAAGTATGCTTGTGCCTTCGGGCCTACATCTCAAAACATTAGGATTATGTTTACTTGAATGTGTCTGTATGTTATGCATCGTATTTTAAAAATATACGAAAATGAATTTGAATGCATGTTGGCATGGTAATGAATGAAATAACGAAACAGCTATGTGAATCAGATTTACTATTAAGGGAATTAATCCGCCCCTTAATGAGACAGTGGATATTTACACTTTGGGAAATTTGATCCGCTTCCCATTGAACAGGGAGATCGGAAATAGCTATGTGAATTAGATTTACTGTTAAGGGAATTAATCCGCCCCTTAATGAGTCAGTGGATATTTATACTTTAGGAGAGTTGATCCAACTCCCAATTTCACAGGGGGATCTGAACAGAAACAATGCATGAACAACTGAGATGAGAAAGTAGAAATTGCATGTTTAGTAATTCATATTTCAGCATTTCATTTCATTACTGCTTTACTTATCATTAGGCTAATAGATGAGTTTTGTGATGTAGGTGAAGAGGTGACAGCAGGTGTGTTTACTGAGTTTGCTGAGGAATAGACTGGTTGGATGAGTGCATCTATGCAGCAATCTGGCGATTGATGGGGCGGTTTAACTGATGTCAGTTGGTGTGAAGGTTTAATTGACAATGTTTCAATTTAAGTATGTTGGATTTTCATGACAGTAGTAGTTTTAATGTTTCTGAACTCATTTTGAGATTTTCTTCCAGACAATCATACTCCGTTGGTGTTAATAGTGGTTTTACTAAATGTTGGAGTAGTGTTTGAATTTAAGTGGTTTTGAATGAATTTTATTAAATTGCTCAAGTTCTTCTGGTATTCGGAGTTTTTTTTGTTAGAGTGAAATTGTTGTTGTTCTGTTGTCTATCGGAAGATGTCTTCAGTAAAGCCATGGGATGATGTCTTCTGTAAAGTCATCGGATGATGTCTTCAGTGGAAGCCATCGGAAGATATAAGTAGAAGTTTTGTCGTTTAGTGACCGGTGGATGTCGAATAATAAACTTATCAGATGATGTAGTAGAAGTTTTGTCGTTTAGTGACCGGTGGATGTCGAATAATAAACTTACCGAATGATGTAGTAGAAGTTCTGTCGTTTTGTGACCGGTGTATGTAGTTTGTTTAACCGGAAGACGTGAGCAAATGATTTGTCGTCTTGTGATTGGCAGAGGCTGGATGAGTGATTCATCAGGCTGACGTCACCGGTGGAAGCCTTCGGTTGGTTTCCACCCCTTTTCGTTGACTTTGTTCAGCGGATGATGTGTTTGACTTTTTAAACTTTAAACATTTCACGTCTAAGCCTCCATCTCTTCTGGCAGAATCATTTCCTTAATATTTTAATTGATTATCCAAACACTATTTTACAGTTTTCCTTAACTTTGCTTTGCTCAAAGATTTTCCGCAGCAAGTTTTCATGTTTTTAGTAAACGTTCAAATTTGACTTTCGAACGAAGTTTTAAATTTGGTCCGAAATTTTCTTAGTTATGTTCGAGTTTATGAGTAACAAACCGAGTTCAGAAAACTCGGGGCGTTACACTCTAAAATTTCTTTATTTCACCAATTATTCCAACTTATTCTTAGGGCTAGAATAAAACCTTCTGTTCGACAAACGGATTTATTTTAATATTTCTACGAATTAAATCTCTATAGGGTCAAAACCAGAAACTTAAGCATTATATTTCGGTTTGATTTTCATAAATTCCTATAATTCTCCCAAAATTTATATTAATTACAAGGACTCCATTAAAACTCTCGGTTTGTAAAACAGACATATTTCAATTATTTACAAAATTGCCATTGCGTGCACGATTCAAAAACCCGTAAAACTGGATTTTACAGTTCTAGTTGGAAAGAAATCTATGAGAAGGAGGCTTGAAGTGCTGAGTAGACATGGTTAGTCGAACCGCATTAACAAATAAGTTTGCACTTCCTTTTTCCTTCTATTTTATTATTGTGATTGCATGTGATATTAGTTGTAGAACTATCAAAGTAAAAGAGAATTGAAAATAACTTTTCCTTGAAAACAAATATAGTTTTGATCACGCAAAATTTTTATATAACTTATTTCTCCCTCTCTTAGATTAATTTGATCCTACACTATATTCTCGACAATAGATTCAATATCTTGGTCAAGAAAAGCTAAGACTGCAACACCGCTGTTTACTAAACTTTGATTCGATTAAGAACAACACATGATCCTACAAATTGTGTGTAACGACCCCTATTCCCAGTAAGATATTGTCCGCTCTGGGGATTGGGCCGCAGCTCAATATCCTCCCCTCACGGCTTTGTTTGGCTAGAACTTCTCAGAAAGTCACCCAACCTGGAATTGCTCTCGCCGAAAGCGATGTGGGATTGTGACGACCCCCTTTTTACGACCCGTCACCTTTTGGTTCATCCGCGCAGACGTACCGCGATCTGGGTTCCGGTTTGTGCAGCCATCGTACATATACTTGCACATTTGGGTCATCACAATCACCCCCCCTCGGGGGCCCAACGTCTTCATTGGCCACATTTTTGGTTGGGTACAGGCTCTGATGCCATTTGTAACGACCCTTTATCCCAACAAGATATTGTCCGCTCTGGGGATTTGGCCGCAGCTCAATATCCTCCCTTCACGGCTTTGTTTGGCGAGAACTTCCCAGAAAGTCACCCAACCTGAAATTTCTCTCGCCGAAGCACTTTTAACTTCGGAGTTCTTATGGGATCCGTTGCCAATCGTGCTCCAAAACGCATCTTGCTGTGTTGGGAGGGTCTCTTTACATATGTTTCATTTCCACATACTTCCCTAAGCGATGTGGGATTGTGACGACCCCCTTTTTACGACCCGTCACCATCCGGTTCACCCGCGCTGACGTACCGCCATCTGGGTTCCGGTTCGTGCGGCCATCGTACCCATATTTGCACATTTGGGTCATCACATTGTGTCAACACAGTTCTTTAAAATTTTATTGTGATTGAAATAATTAGTTGTCAATATAAACTCTTCACGTGTAGAGGAGCACTATATCTATGGGCCACTTTTTTTTTAAAGAAATAATTATGTTTATTGAAAGTTATAGAATAAAGATTTACATAAAATCTTTGGATTATCAAGTGTGGTTGGTTGTTGGAAATTGTTTAAATTTTCCTGAATTAGGTATAGATTTTGATGATAATGATTTGCGTAGATTAAGTCTAAATGTTGAGGCAATGAATAGTTTATATTGTGCACTAAATAAAGAAGATTTTAATTGAGTGCAAGGGTGTGATAATGCACATGAAATTAGGAAATTACTTGAGATCACACACGAAAGAACAAACCAGATTAAAGAAAGTAAATTGAGTATATTTGTTAATGAATATAAATTATTTGCCATGGACTGTAACGCCCCCGAACCCACCCCGGCTCGGTGCGTTACTTTGCATAACAATCCCGCGTTTAAAAAGTAATTTAAAATAATTTTCGATAAAATTTTTACTCAATTTTTGGGTTTTTAAAACCCTAAAAATTTGTTGGCAAACGTGCCCAAAATACGCGCAAAACGTACCAGAAAAGATCGGGTTAAAACATTGTAGAAATAGGACAATTTAAAAAAAAAAATAAATTTTGTATGCAGTGCGACGCGTGCACGCGCTAGTGCCGATCGATCGGCGCCATGCGTCGATCGATCGGCACCCTCTCGGGTGCGCTATCAACACCTTCCGATTGATCAGCGCGCAGCGCCGATCGATCGGTGCTAAGTGCTGCGTGCACTGCAGCCTGCGCCCCGCGCGCGCCTCTTGCGCCCTGCGCGCCACCAGCGCCCTTCTTCCATTTTTTTTATTTTTTCTTCAAACCACTCACACCTAAATCACCCAAAATTTATCTCAAACTTTCCCGACATTCCCGACTCCTTGACCCGTAAATTTCTCTGAAAAGCGACTCCAACACGGCATTAAAAACATGAAAACAAGTGAAAACCAACGTTGTTTACTCTACGAAAAATCGAGCAGAATAACAATTAAATTTTCTAAAACCAAAAATCCTGAAAAACAAATATTTACTAGCAAGAGTTTCAAAACAAACAACATTTACCACCTATCATTTATACAAATAAAAGCCAACAAACTCACAAAATACCGAATCCCACAAATCTCCTCGAAGACCATGGTCAAGACACCCCGACAAATACCTGCACCAGCATGTCTGGAACCTCGTGCATGCTCCCTAGTACTGGGCTCTCTCAACTAGCTCACCTGTAGCACCCGGCTCTATTAAACCAAATTTAATTGCCAATTATAATGTGTTAATTTTATGGAAGAATTGAGGGAGAAAGTGATTAGGTTAGTAAATAACTATGTAAGGACAAAAGGGTAATTAGCAATTTTATAAATGGATAACGTATTTAAGGGAGGGTTTAATGAGGTTTAGCCGCCATTGTTTTCCCTCATTTTCCCTTCTCGGTAATCAGCTCAAGCATAGCAGAGCTCCAGGCGATTTCCCTCTCTGACCCTCATTCCTCAAACTAGGTGAGTTTTCCCATTTTATTTCTCGAGATTTTAGTGGCTAGATAGCAGAAATAGTGTAATGCGCGTATTTTGTTAATACTGCGAGTGGGTTGAGTTCGATTTTAGTATTGAGCCGAGAGTGTATGATGATTAAAGATTTCAAACGAGCCCCTTAGGTTTTAGAACGATTTAGGATAAGGTTAGTGGTGATCTAATCGGTATTTTTGCTTATGAAACTAGGTGAGCAGGGTTTCCAGAGTAGTTGAAACCGAGCGATTTCCAGGAGACCAGGTAAGTAAAGTTTGCTTGTGCCTTCGGGCCTACATCACAAAACGTTAGGATTGTGTTTACTTGGATGTGTCTGTGTGTGTTATGCATCATGTTTTAAAAGTATACGAAAATGAATTTTAATGCATGTTGGCATGGTAAGGATTGAACGTATTGAAACAGTTATGTGAATCAGTTTTACTATTAAGGGAGCTAATCCAACCCTTAATGAGACAGCGGATATTTATACTTTGGGAGAGTTGATCCAACTCCCAATTTCACAGGGGGATCTGAACAGAGAATCAGCTTCACTGTTAAGGGAGCTAATCCAACACTTAATGAGACAGAGGATATTTATACTTTGGGAGAGTTGATCCAACTCCCAATTTCACAGGGGGATCTGAACAGAAACAACGCATGAACAACTGAGAGGAGAAAGTAGAAATTGCATGATTAGGAATTTATGTTTCGGCATTTCATTCTTTTCTTTCTATCATTGCTTTGCTTACTTAGCATTAGGCTAATAGGTGAGTTTTGTGATGTAGGTGAAGAAGTGACAGCAGGTGAATCCTCTGAGTTTATTGAGGGATAGACTGGTTGGGGAGCACACTCATGCCACGGACCTGGTGAACTGATGAGGCGATTTAACTGATGTCTGTTGGTGAGAAGGTTTAGTTGACAGTGTTTAAATTTAGAAATGTTAAGTTCCCATAACAGTAGTGGTTTCAGTACTTTGAACACGTTTTGAGATTTTTCCGATAACGGTGATCTGTTGAGTTTTAAATGTTATTTTTTACTGGATTTGATTAATGTAGTGGTTTGAGTTGTTTCTGAATGGTCTTGGAAAAGTAAGCAAATTCATTTATGTAATTAGTGTTTTGTATTGTATAGTGAGGAATAGTTGAAATGTACTCTGTTTTCTACCGGTAGTTGATGTCTATCGGTGAATGTTGAGTTATGCTGTCTATCGGAAGATGCCTTCAGAAAAGCCATCGGATGATGTAGGTTTAAGTCCATCGGAAGATGTCTTCAGAAAAGCCATCGGATGATGTATGTTTAATTCTATCGGAAGATGTCTTCGGATAAGCCATCAGATGATGTAAAAACTCTTTTGTCGTTTAGTGACCAGTGGATGTCGTGTGTAAATCCACCGGATGATGTAGAAAGTCTTTTGTCGTTTAGTGGCCGGTGGATGTCGTGTAATAGTCCACCGGAAGATGTAGGTTTAAATCTATCGGATGAAGGAAATCATCTGGCTGACGTCATCGGAAGTTGTAGAGAGTATTTTTGTCGTTTAGTCACCGGTGGATGCCGTGAGTAAAACCACCGGAAGATGGAGAGAATATTTTGTCGTTTTATGACCGGATGATGTCTTCTGTTTTCTGTTTTTAGCCTTTTTCGTTGACTTGGTTCAGCGGCAGGTGCGTCTGACTTTCGCCACCTTTAAAGCAACTCGCGGTTTAAACTTTTATTTTCCCTTGGTCAACTATTTCTAACATTTCGCCCGACTATCCAAACACTTTTTACTATTTTGTTTAAATGATTTCCGCTGCAAGCAAAAAAAAAAATATGATAGAAAGTTTAGTCATGTACGGGGTTTGTGTGACCAACCGGGTTCATATAACTCGGGGCGTTACATTACCTGCTACAGCGTCTCCACCTACACCACAGAACACAAAACGTAAGCCTAATACTTAGCAAGTCGGGAATAATGCATACGAAAACATAATGCACACTCACTCATAACACATGCAGTTTCTAACTCTCGGTTGTATTCATTCAATTCTCATTTCACTAATCATAGGCATACATCTCTCGTAGAAATCCGTTCTACTCGAGACACTCAGGCGTACATCTCTCGTAGAAATCCGTTCTACTCGAGAAACTTAGGCGTACATCTCTCGTAGAAATCCATTCTACTCGAGACACTCAGGCGTACATCTCTCGTAGAAATCTGTTCTACTCGAAACACTCAGGCGTACATCTCTCGTAGAGACACATAGGCGTACATCTCTCGTAGAGACACCGTTGCATATCTTACATTCCATACTCACAAATCAAAACATGCAAAAACTCATATTTTCGTAGTTTGAAACCATGATGCATGTCAGACAATGCTAAACCAACAAACAAGACAAAATAACCAAACAAACAAACAATTCTCTACCGTTCCATGGTGTAGGCCCGAAGGCAAAACACATACACTTCACTACTTACCTGGATTCCTCGCACGTATTCTTATTCGCTCACTCGATTGGTCCACTCGTTCACTTGTTAATCTAGCAAACATAAGGAAAACAACTTAGCAACATTAAATAACTTAGCAACATTCTATAAATTGAAAACCAGGCCTAACAACCAATCTAACAACCAATTTAAACCAACTTTAAAACCTAAACTCTAAAACCCAAAATTCCCACATTTTCTATCGTCCAACTTCAATCGGCCATAACTTACTCATTTTTTCAACGGATTTTGACGTGCCACCCCATTCCATAAACTTCTACACGTCTACTATCCATTGAAGCTATCAAATTTAACAGTCAAACAAGTTGGCCAATTCGAAAACACCCAGAACAGAACCGGCTACAAATTTCCAACAACCGATTTTTCTCCAACTTCCATCAAAACTCAAATCTTTCTCTAAAAACAACCTGAACAATCCTATCCAAGGTTTAAACCACCAAATTAACAAGAAAATAAGCAAGGGAAAGCTAAATTTTGGAACCCCCTACCTAGGGTTTCCTAACACTTCCAAAAACCCATCAATTTCACTAAAAACACCAAAATCTTAATGTTTTTTTATGCATCTATTACTAACCCAACTAAAACATACCTTAAAGCTTGTTAAAAAGGATGCAGAAGAAGAAGGGAAGCTCCTCTAATGGCTGCTGGTTCGTGGAAGAAAAAGAGAGGAGAAGACAACCAAAATTTGTCTTTTACTCCTCCATTTAACACCTTTTAAAATATCACTTAGGGTAATATTTCAATTTCTACCACAAACTAATAAAATTTTATAAACTAACCCTTCCCTCACCTTTTTCTCTTCTCTCCCGCGTGGAAGGTTCCATTCTAAAGCAATCACCAACATTGGTTCCTGCTTTTGACTTTTCAACCCACCAACACTTAAGTTTTATCTTCTTCATTCCATTGGTTCCTCTTTTTTACTTTTCAACCCTCTTTTATCTTAATTACTATAACCCTTCAACACTACCACACTTCTTCCCTTGAAATTCCCAACGTGACATACTCTCATTCAATCACTTTTATTCACTACTTTTACTTTCAACTTTACTTTTCATCACCCCACTTTCTCTTCACATTTAAACCAACATGAACCTCTCAATTCCTTCCCCTTTTGTTCACTTAAATTTACTTTTAAGTCAATTCATCTCAACTCCAATTTCTAACTATTTAGGAAAACTATAGGACTAACGTTAAGCCCTCACGATATACCTTAACTAGGGCTATGCATGTATTGGAAATTCCCGGGTGTTACATGGACAAGGATCAAACTATTTACCAAATGTTTTCTAGATTTACTGTAACACCCGGCTTTACGGGATTTAGTTTTATTCCAATATAATCGGCATTTTTGTAGATACATCAAATTAAGTCCGTTTTACGAACGAAAAGTTTTAACGAAGCCGTAATAATAAATTTGAATTTGTGGTGAAATATGAGAATTTTGGAAAAATCGAATCGTTAGTTAAATAACGAGACAAATTGGAAGAAGAAATTGAAATCAAATGGGAGGGCGATTTGGTAAATGCACAAACCAATTTTAATTAAAATCAAATTCTCACTTTCTTTCTCCTCACCCACGCCAATTTCATTTCTTCCTCTCCCTCACCGTGCGATTCTTCTCCTCCCCTATGGCGATTCTTCTCTCCGTGGTCGAAGCTTGTCCTCCGGCGACTCGAGTTTTCACGTTTCTCTTCCGTCATCGCTCTCTAGGTAAGGCTCGACACTTTTGGAACGTTAGGTATTGATTTCTAAGGTTTAAAACGATTAGGGTTCGTTAGGGTTTTTGTCAGAAACGTGAATCAATGTTTGAAATTGATAGGTTGAGCTTAGTTATGCCTCTAATGGACGTATTGATAGTTATCAGAGCTTAGTTTATCGATTTGTTGAGGTGTATTGAAGACTTGGTTAAGTTGGAGTTTAAAAACCTCCATTAATAGAGGTTTTTGACATATCGAGCGCAAATTGCTCGATGAAATGCCTCAACGAACTAAAATAGAGTTTAGGAGATTTTTCTTTAGTTAGGACATAGTTATTTTTGAAGTTTGAGGATTTAGACTCGGTTTAACGTGTATATTGTGAAATGTATAGGCGAACTAACGCTCGTGGACGGAGCTCGGTGTGCATCGACGCGAGGTAAGTTCTCGTGACTTACTGTGGCCGATTGGCCTACACCGTATGTCAGAATTTGTTGTTGAGGATTGTTGGAGCTCTGTTTGTTTAATTACTTTGCTTTGGTTGGGTAGATTAGGTTTAATCGTTTTATAGGATACGTGTTATGATGTTTTGATATATTGAGAGGTTTTGATGGTATTCTCATTATGTATGTTTGTATTACGTATTTAACTGTTCATACATCATAGTCTTCAAAATGCCATGAAAAATGAATTTACGCATTGATTTCAAAGAGAAAGAATTGCATGCATGTGGCAAGTAAAGTATCATGATTAATAACATATGGTGGTTATTCGGGTGAGGTTCAGACCTGGCGTTCCATGGTGAGCGAGTCTTCCTCCTTTCAGATGATGTGGGCTGTCTACCCACTTGATGTGCCCTATCCATCTGAATGCAATTAGGGCCCGTTAACCTAGACTGACACGTACTGAAATGAAATGACATGGACGGCTTTCATTGCATACATGATCATGCATTAGCATTTACGTAGAACTTACTGAGATTTTTATCTCATAGGTGTCTTTATGGTGTAGGTGATTTCGAGACAGGTGAGGATGATGTCCCTCCGCCTGAAGTATGAACACGTTGAGGAGTGATGGCTCGCGGGAGTGCGCTGGCAGTCGGGGCGTGATTTTGACCCGTGGGGGGCGTAGGTAAATATTTTGGGATTTGATAGATGAAGAATAGGTGAATTGTATAGTTGATATTTTAGGATGTTTGGATTTGATAGTATTTTGTTGAATTTTCAATGTTTTTCAAATAGTGGGAATGTTAAACTTTTAAACGGAACCATGCGGTTCGTTTTCACGAAATTGGTTATGTTCGATTGTGTTTTGAGTCGGTGAATAGGTCCGTAATAGCATGTGTAATGTATGCGAGAGACGGGGTTACAATGCGGAAGTATGTTATGTGAATTGTAATGGCACGTGAAGAAGGAATGAGAAAAGGAAAGAGTGTGTGGTTGTGTTGTGTGTTGTGAGTGTATGAAGTGCAGGGCGTGAGAAATATAGGAGGAAAGGATGAGCGCTCTCTGGAAAATTTCCAGAGAGCGTAGCGATTGCTCGCCACAGAATGGTGAGCAATCGCCACCTTTTGCCTGGCGATCGCTAGGCGAAGTGGTAATCGCCTATTGGCGATTGCTTGCCATGAGCAATCGCCTATTGGCGATTGAGCAGGCGTTTGCTCGCCACTTTATGGCGAGCAATCGCCACCTCCTCTGCCGCCGATTGAAAAACCAAGAGAAAAAAAAAAGATAAATATAATATGTTTTATTTTTAAATTGTTTTAATTGTTAATTAAATTATTTTAAGTATATTTAATTGATTTTAATTCAGTTTTCGAACGACTTGATTTCTATTTCAATTCCGATTTCGATTTTAAAAGTTTTATTTCCACTCGAAAGTCAGATTTACAGTTTGTACGCATAAAAATGAAAAATTTTATACGGGAAACTAAGGGTTACGGGTAGGGGTCGTTACATTTACTAACATTACTAATGGTTTAAAATCTCTTGGTAGGGTTTATCCCAACAAAGAGTTTGTTTGAAAAATTCTCAGGTGCTGTGACGACCCGCCCTGTGAAGGCGAGGATGACCCATGATTCTGTTAATTGTAAGAGCCCAACCCATACCAGTGGAGGTGTGACATTCCCACATTGCTTAGAAGAGTGGAAATTGAGTTGTTAATAAGTAAAGTTTCTTTTCCTATCTAGAACAACTCATTTGGGCTAACCCAAAAACAATTATATGAGGGCTCTAGACTGAAGCAGATAATATTGTACTGAACGACTCCACAAATAGTATTAGAGTCAATTTCCAATTGAAATTGTGGCCGACAAGGAAGTCAGGCCCCAAGGAGGGGAGATTGTGATAGCTTTCCCTGTGAAGGCAAAGACGACCTAATATTTTGTGGATTGTGAAAGTCCATCTCATACTAGTGGGGGAATTCCACTTCGCTTAGGGGAATGGAGATTTAGTTGTTTGTAAGTATAGTTCCCCTTCCTACTTAGAACAATGCATTTTGGGCTAACTCCAAAAATAAATTCATGTGGGCTACGGCTCAAAGCAAACAATATTTTATTGGGAACTCCACAAATGCCTAGCTAAAGCTTGGCAACCAAAAGTAACAGCTATCCAAGAAGCACGTGACCTTAAGGTGCTTAAGATGGAGAGTTCATCAAATCTATCATGACATATGAGATGATGATTAAGGCTAGTAAAAAGGAAGAGAAAAATGATAAAGAAGTCTCCAAGAAGAAGGATATCGCTCTCAAAACCTCATCAAGCAACCAAATGGAATTCGAGAAGGAAGAAGATGATGAGGATATTACTTTAATTACAAAGAGATTGAACATGTAATGACCCTCTCTTCCCAGTAAGATATTGTCCACTCTGGGGATTGGGCTGTGGCCCAATATCCTCCCCTCACGGCTTTGTTTGGTGAGAACTTTTCAGTCGGTCGCCCAACTTGGTACTACTCTCGCCGAAGCACTTTTAACTTCAGAGTTCTTATGGGATCCGTTGCCAATTGTGCTTCAAAACGCGTCTTACTATCTTGGGAGGTTTTCCTTACATATTCTTCATTTCTGGAATTCGTCTACACTCGAGTCCGGGATCCACCCTGCAACCCGAGGTTTGCCCCACAGTCGTACTCATACGTACACATCCGGGTCATCACAATCACCCCCCCTCGGGGCCTAACGTCCCCGTTGGCCACATTTCTGGTTGGATACAGACTCTGATACCATTTGTAACGACCCCCTCTTTCCAGTAAGATATTGTCCGCTCTGGAGATTGGGCCGTGTCCCAATATCCTCCCCTCACGGCTTTGTTTGACAAGGACTTCCCAGTCGATCACCCAACCTGGTACTACTCTTGCCGAAGCACTTTTAACTTTGGAGTTCTTATGGGATCCATTGCCAATTGTGCTCCAAAACCGTCTTACTATCTTGGGAGGGTTTCCATACATATGTTTCATTTCCATATACTTCCCCAAGCGATGTGGGATTGTGACGACCCCCTCTTTACAACCCGAGATTCGCCTACACTTGAGTCCGGGATCCACCCCGCAACCCGAGGTTTGCCCCGTAGTTGTACTTATACGTACACATTTGGGTCATCACAGAACAAATTCCTCCAACGGAAATAATGGAAAGGAAAGAAGGTTATAAAAGGGGATAGACCACAAAAATAAAAGGAAGCCACTTGCTTTGACTGTGGAAAGTCGGAGCACTTCAAAGGTGAATTTCCTCAAGCCAAGAAGGCACCAAAGACATTTAAGAAAAGAGCAATGAAAACTATTTGAAAGATAGTGATGAAATAATGTCATCCAAGGAAGAAGAAGTAGCCAACATGTTGATTTAGTTGAATGATGAACATAACGAGGTAAGTGACTACTTAAATTATTTACGTGTTGATGTGAATGAAAATGAGTTGATTGATGTCTTCAATAATTTAGTTGAGAAGTATAATCGGACTGAAGTCCAAGTATAAATTTTTAATGAAGGATAATGTTGATTTAGTTGAGCAGGAAGCTAGTATAATATCATCTTTTGAAAATGGAATTTGTGATTTGAAAGGTAAAAATAACAATTTAAGTAATATTGTGTTTAAGTTTACAAATGATAGTAGAAACTTAAATATGTTATTGGGAAAACAAAGAGTAACATTTGATAAAGATGGAATCAGATAAGAATCTTTTAAAAAGAAAAAGGTTTGGTCCATCTACTTATCACCCATGCAATAAAGTAGTAAATAAATCTTTTGTGTGTCGATTTAAATCAAATGATAAGAAGTTATCTGCTATTTTTATTTTGATTTCTAAAAGAATCAATACTAAATATCAAGGACCCAAAAAAATTTCGGTAGCTAAGAAAAAATTAACTTTTCTTGTAGGTTGACTATTATCCATTAAAGAACCTTTGATATCTTAATAATGGTGTTCAAGGCATATGACAATAGACTATTTGTGAAAGCCCGCCATGTGAAGGCAATGAGGGTCCAGTGGGGCCCAACCTATATCAGTGGGGGTACACAGTCTCACATTGCTTGGGAGAGTGAAAAATGCATGGTTTATAAGTAGATTTACCCTCTCTACATAGTACAACGCATTACCCCAAGAACAAATCTGTGCAGGCTCTGGCCCAAAGCGAACAATATTGTACTGAGAGGATCGAGGGACGTTACAAATGGTATTAGAGCCACTGTCCAACTAAAAGTGTGGCCGACGAGGACATCGGGCCCCGAAGGGAGGGAGATTGTGATAGCCCGCCATGTGAAGACAATGAAGGTCCAGTGGGGCCCAGCCCATACTAGTGGGGGTGCGCAATCCTACATTTTTTGGGAGAGTGAAAAATACATGATTTATAAGTAGTGTTCACCTCCCTACCTAGTACAACGCATTTTGGGGCTAACCCCAAGGACAAAATCGTGCAGGCTCTGGATCAAAGCGGACAATATTGTACTGGGAGGACCAGGGGACGTTACACTGTTCAACGTTTACCTCCATCACAAAGAAGAAAGAAAATATCACTTTTGGAGGTGACCAAAAAGAAAATTTATTGGAATTGGAAATATAAGTAATGCTTGTAACCCCATTATTAAAAATGTGCTTTTAGTTGATCGGTTAAATCATAATCATTAAGTATGACTCAATCGTGTGACAAAGGATATAGAGTTATTTTTGAATAAAAAATTTGCATGATTTAGGATGGTTTGGATGAAATTTTTTTTTAATAGTTATAAGAATAAGAATGTTAATACTAATGATTTGAATAATGTCTCAAACTTTGTTGAAAAATGTTTTATGCAAATTCTTCTATTGACTTTTGGTCTTGACATAGGAGATTAGGTCATGTTCACAAGTTAGCTAAGATTTCTAGAAACAATTAAGTTAGAGGTCTTCCTACAATTTCTTTTGAAAAAGATAAGATTTATGATGCATGTCAAATGAGAAAGCAAACAAATAGTTCGTTTGCTTCTAAAATATTGTATCATCTTCCAAGCCTCTCTAATTGCTCCATATAGATCTTCTTGATCCATAGAAAACCGCTAGCGTCAGGTGGTAAATATTATGCGTATGTCATTGTTGATGACTTTTTGAGATTCATTTGGGTTTTCTTCTTAAGATAAAAAGATGAAACTTTCGAAACATTTCCTAGATTTAGAAAGAAAGTGCGAAATGAAAAGAATCTCTTTATTGTTGGAATTTGATGTAATTATGGTGGTTAAATTGAAAATGAAAGTTTTGAGCTTGTTTACTAAAAATATGGCATTGAACATAATTTTTCTTCCACAAAACACCTCAATAAAATAGGGTTATTGAGAGAAAAAATAGGTCCGTCCAAGAGTTTGTTAGGACTATACTTAATGAGAATAATCTTCCCAAGTATTCTAGTACATCATAGGTGTGTTCTTCCCGGTCCTCTCCTACTAGGAAAAGGACCTCTCAATGCTCTAACACCCACACCATAGACTCAAAGTGCTCTCTGAACTATGCTTGAGAGTCACCCATCACACGGCTCTAAAACCCAACCTGTGGTGGATCCTGGTAGACAGTCTAGTTCTTAATGTTGGTCAAGTTGCTGTGTATTCCCCTTAGCATTACCGATGAGATGCTCCCTCCTGTGGTTCACTACAAGGATATCTTTTGTCACCATCCCCATATTGTATGAGACAAATATATGCATTTCGATTAGGGATGTAATCTATAGTTATGATTCTACCATATATGTCTTTTTCATTTCGTTTGGGCAGAAGCCGTTGCCAAGGCATGTTATGTCCTAAATCAAGTATATTTTAGCACAATTCTTGAGAAAGCTTCTTATGAGCTTTGGAATGAGAGAACACCAAATACTAAATATTTTAGAAGTTTTGGTTGTAAATGTTTTATCCTAAACACTAAGGATAATTTAGGTGAATTTAACTCAAAAACGGATTATGGAATATTTTTAGGTTATTCTTCAACTAGTAAAATGTATAGACGTTACAACAAAAGAATTTTAGTTGTGGAAGAATCTATGCATGCAAAGAGTTGAATGAATACCTTGAAGGGGAAATAAAAACCCTAAATTTGAGAGATAAGGATTGTGTTAACAAAGAGAGCACTATTCTTGAATTGGTTCCTAAGAAATTAGAAGCAACTACAATCGATAATATTAAAATGATCTACCCAAGGATTGGAGATATGCTAAGAATCGTCCTGATACGAACAAAGGTACAACTCAATTCAAAGCCAATGACCAAGATCCATAAGAAGATAAAGGGACCAAAAGTATAAAACCACACTTGATTTGGTCATGAAGATCCAAGAAAAAGAGTCATCACAACATGAACAAAGAAACCAAGAAGTTGCATGCATGAAGATGCATGGAGTTGCAAAAAATAATGCCAAAATATCAAACTTGGCTCAATTTCAGTATTCAGTGCCCCACGCCCTGTGCCCAGCTCCCCCCAGCGCCCCGGGCCTCGCGTGCACCATGCTTGCCCCAGCACATTCCAACATGATCTTCCGTGTCCAAAACCATCCTTTTTAATATTTTGATGATTTTTTTTTCAATTTTTATGTATTAGTTAAGTTTCCTTAAGCCTTGATTGCTTTCTATAATATTTTTAAGATTCTTAGGGATATTTATATTATTTTTAATATTTATTTTAACCTATTTAAACACTAGAATTGTAACTCTTTGAGAAAAATTATGATGAATGATATTTGATTCTTATGCATTTTTTCAGTGGTTTTTTTTTTAGAACTTTCTCTTTAGTTCTTTGTGAATAACTAGATCTTCTTCAAGCAAAAAATTGAAAGATCACTTGATAGTTTTGGTTCCGTTGGCAAGGTTTAATTGGAGTCAAGTTCATTTTTAATATATTCAAAGGCATTCCTGAGTTTTTATTCCACATTATTGAAGGGTCTCGTGTTTGATATACCCGTGGTTCTCGTCATTTGGTATCAGAGCAAAGACTCTTAGATTCAAACATTGTCTTTATTTCTCTAACAATCTCTTCTTCCCCCGAATTTATTTTTCAAAATTCTTCATAAAAAAAAAACCATTTTTTTCCTCTTACTCTAAAAGTTTCGAATATCATTATTGATATTTCGATTCTCATACTTAAAGTTTCAAAATTTATTCTTAAAATTTCGATTCTTATTCTTGAAGCCTCAAATTTCATTCTTGAAATTTCTATTAGCATTCTTGAAGTTCGAATTTCATTCTTGAAATTTGATTCTCTTAAAGTTTCCAACTGTGCTCGTAAAGTTTCGACTTTTATTTTCAAAGTCTTAAATTATATTCTTAAAATTTTGATTCTAATTACTTTGATACCAATTATTTTCATCAATTGAAAACATCAATTCTTATTCACTTTTGCACTTTGTTTTTTTCTTCATTGATTAGTTACAAAGTTTCCCTCACGTTTCTTGTAACACCCGAGATTTTTAAGAGAAAATAAAATAATAGGTAATTGTTTAATAAATAATTATTTTAAGTAATTTAAAAGAAAAGTGAATAAATTTGGTTAAAATAATTGATTAATCAAATTGTGTTCGGGTATTCTAAATGGAGAAATTAAGCTGGGTACGGGGTGAGGTTCAATCTACAAAAATTTATAATTTAAGGATGGGATTTAACGGAATTTTCAGAAGGACAAAATGGTAATGTAATTGTATTATTATTATTATTATTATTATTATTATAATAATAAAACAAAACGACAGAATTGCTTTGCCATTCTGTCGTTCGTGAGTCGAGTGCCGAGCTCCCGACGAGCCCGACGACAGGGAGAGACGAGCAGCAATTTTCGACGGCCACCGCCGGCGATTCTCGCCGTTTTCAGGCCAGACGACGGCGACGTGAGGCTCCGGTTCCTTCTCGCGCACTAAACCGAACGGTAAGCTCGATTTCGCCCTGTTCTGTCTCTGTTAAGGCCGAGAAAGATGAGCTCGATTGAGCTCCGATTTCTAGCGGCTTTTGGCCCTTCTTGGCGTCAAATGGCCGAGCTTAACGCCGGCTTTGGTTGCCTTGCCGTGTTGAGCTCAATGTGAGCGAAAATCAGTGAGGCCGATTTAGGGCACTTCGATTTTGGTAAGTGTAGCTTCGATTTTAGGTTAGATTATTCTAATTGAGGGTATATGTGGTCGATTGGTGATGAAATGAGCGTGAATTGATGAAAAATCGAAAAGGGGGAAAATTTCGGAAAAAGGGGCAGTTCGGGTTTTTCCCTTTTTGACCTAGTTCCAGTTGTTTGTTTTAAAATTCCTTTTGGCAGGTTAAAATAGGTTATTAGAGGAGTATGTGGCCGCTGGAATCGTTCGATTCCGATAACTGAAGCAAAAGTTACGCGCGTTTGAAGTTTCGGGTCGGTTTTTACCGAACCCAAATTAGTGGCCGTTTAATTAAGTTTTAGTTAGAAATTGATGATATTATGCTTTTATGCTTATTAGTGAATACACTTGTCATTATTTAGGTAGATTAAATGAATTGATGATTATTAGTGGATTTAGGTTAAAGTTTGAATATTGGAGATTTTTGGAAAACAATTAATGGAGGTTAAGTAAATTGTGAGCACCACGTGCTCGATGAAATGCCCGAATGGAGAAAATGAAAGTTTTAGGAGAAATTGCTTTAACTTGGAGCTTAGTTTAAGTTTGAGATTCGTTTATTTAGGATCGATTTTAATGTCCTTTATTTATGAAATGCCTTAGGTGGACACGGCTTTTGGACGGTGCACGGCTTGCTACGGACGCCAGGTAAGTGGATGTTAGGTTTCCGGCCCTTAAGGCCCTACATTGTGACAACATTAGGATTTTGTGTTTTCGATGATGATTTTCTGACTGTGGGTTTAATGAGTCGGGTAGCCTAGAATGTTAGTTATTAGTGGTTTGTTAAGTTTGTTATGAGTAAAGCTTGTCCATGTACGTTGTGAATGGTCGATGATATGTCTATGTATGTCTATGAACTCCTCATGCATCATGTTTTATAAAAGGTGCATACGAACTATTTACGAGCATGTTTTTACGATGAATTGAACGATAATGATTTAAAGATGATATGTGAAACGTTGAAGTAAAGAACGATCACGCGAATGATGTATGTTTCTCACGCGAATGATGTATGTTTCTCACGTGTAAAGTCATGTATGTTCTCACGGGCAAGTCATGTATGTTCTCACGGGCAAGTCATGTATGTTCTCACGGGCAAGTCATGTATGTTCTCACGGGGCAAGTCATGTATGTTCTCACGGGCAAGTCATGTATGTTCTCACGGGGCAAGTCATGTATGTTCTCACGGGGCAAGTCATGTATGTTCTCACGGGGCAAGTCATGTATGTTCTCACGGGGCAAGTCATGTATGTTCTCACGGGCAAGTCATGTATGTTCTCACGGGCAAGTCATGTATGTTCTCACGGGCAAGTCATGTATGTTCTCACGGGCAAGTCATGTATGTTCTCACGGGCAAGTCATGTATGTTCTCACGGGCAAGTCATGTATGTTCTCACGGGCAAGTCATGTATGTTCTCACGGGCAAGTCATGTATGTTCTCACGGGGCAAGTCATGTATGTTCTCACGGGCAAGTCATGTATGTTCTCACGGGCAAGTCATGTATGTTCTCACGGGGCAAGTCATGTATGTTCTCACGGGGCAAGTCATGTATGTTCTCACGGGCAAGTCATGTATGTTCTCACGGGGCAAGTCATGTATGTTCTCACGGGCAAGTCATGTATGTTCTCACGGGGCAAGTCATGTATGTTCTCACGGGCAAGTCATGTATGTTCTCACGGGCAAGTCATGTATGTTCTCACGGGCAAGTCATGTATGTTCTCACGGGCAAGTCATGTATGTTCTCACGGGGCAAGTCATGTATGTTCTCACGGGCAAGTCATGTATGTTCTCACGGGCAAGTCATGTATGTTCTCACGGGCAAGTCATGTATGTTCTCACGGGCAAGTCATGTATGTTCTCACGGGCAAGTCATGTATGTTCTCACGGGCAAGTCATGTATGTTCTCACGGGCAAGTCATGTATGTTCTCACGGGCAAGTCATGTATGTTCTCACGGGCAAGTCATGTATGTTCTCACGGGCAAGTCATGTATGTTCTCACGGGCAAGTCATGTATGTTCTCACGGGCAAGTCATGTATGTTCTCACGGGCAAGTCATGTATGTTCTCACGGGCAAGTCATGTATGTTCTCACGGGCAAGTCATGTATGTTCTCACGGGCAAGTCATGTATGTTCTCACGGGCAAGTCATGTATGTTCTCACGGGCAAGTCATGTATGTTCTCACGGGCAAGTCATGTATGTTCTCACGGGCAAGTCATGTATGTTCTCACGGGGCAAGTCATGTATGTTCTCACGGGCAAGTCATGTATGTTCTCACGGGGCAAGTCATGTATGTTCTCACGGGCAAGTCATGTATGTTCTCACGGGCAAGTCATGTATGTTCTCACGGGCAAGTCATGTATGTTCTCACGGGGCAAGTCATGTATGTTCTCACGGGCAAGTCATGTATGTTCTCACGGGCAAGTCATGTATGTTCTCACGGGCAAGTCATGTATGTTCTCACGGGCAAGTCATGTATGTTCTCACGGGCAAGTCATGTATGTTCTCACGGGCAAGTCATGTATGTTCTCAGCATACGCTACTGTTTATGGTGTAAGATGTAGGTGACAGGTCGTGAAGGTGAGAGTTCCTCTTGATGACAAGGAATAGGTGGTCGAGGGTTGGTGCTCGTGGCGACGGGGTGTGTTTTGGCTTGGCTTGATGATCGGTGGTGTGCCCCGAACTGTTTGGTGGCAAATGATGTGAGTTAGTTTTGTTGGTTAGTAGGTTACGTGTAGGTTTTGTTTGTGAAAGTATGGAAATGTTTAAGTATATGGATTAGATGTTTGGTGGAAAATGTATGAAAAGTCGAGTGTTGATGTATATGTAGTCGAAGTAGAACGTTTAGAATGTGGAGTCTTAATTTTAAAATATACTGGAACTGTTTGGTTATTTTGAACTGTTTTGGTTATTTTGAAACAGGTAAGGATACGCTCGATTTTTAGAGCGATCCACGCAGTTCGTTTTCTTGAATTTGTCCGAAATTGTAGGTTATATTAGTGTCGTGTTTTGATGATCGATGAACGAGTGATTTTAAGGGATTTCAACTATCCGAGACTTCGATTTAATGGTTTAGAAGTCGAAACGTTATGAGTGAAATAAAAAGAAAAACTTACGTGGTTATGAGAGTTCAAAGTTAAGGTTACGTTATGGTTAGTTTGTTTAAGGGTTTTGGGAAATGTTTTTTTAAAAAAATAAATAAATAAGAGAAGTAATGATTATGTCACGGCAAGTCCGTGGCGGCCCTGATCGGGTTGGGGTCGTCATAGTTATGGTATCAGAGAGACGGAGTTTTAAAAGCGAGTTCTGTGATATGCCTGTCAAAAACACACCGCCGCACGAGGACTCTCCATCGACTGTAAGTATTTAAGTTTAAGTTTGATTCATAGATGTTTATATTATTTTGTCGTGTATTTGTATTGTGTCTAGGAACAAGAAAATGCCGAAAGCACCTAGACAACCTGAGGAGAATCTCGTTGGCCAGCTTATAGACGTAGTGCACCGACAATCAGAACAGATAGAGATTTTACTCAACCGAGATGGGAATGATAGTGGACAAGGTAGTGTTTCATGGAACCGAGGTAGAGAACAAACTAGGCAATTTCAACCTCCAACGTTTGGTGGATGTGTTATGGATCCGATCCAGGTTGAGGGGTCCCTCGATGTTTTTCCGTCACCCCCAGTCGATGAAAAGCCACCACCAGCGAGGGACATTAAGAGGCCCAACGATTCCTCGATTGTGCAGGATAGGAGCGAACGACCCCGAGGAGCTCGTCAAGCTCCTTCGTGCCCTACATGTTGGAAGTGTCATTTCGGGGAATGTAAATTGTATTCGGACCGATGTTTTAGGTGCGATAAAAGGGGTCACAGAACCAGGGATTGTCTAGGGCAGAGCAAGAAGCTACCGAGTGGTCCCTCAAGGACAATTGTTATGACCGAAGATAGGGAAGTTGCCCAACCAAGTGTGGTGCCAGGTATAATTTTATTTCGGTAGTCTATAGAATGAAGAACATTAAAATAGAGGTGTAGTTTAGAGTAAGAATTTAATAGTAGGATGTGCAACATAGATAGAAGTAGACAAAGGGATGAAAAATATTAGGTGGGAGAGTTACTAGGTGAAGGCAACACAACGCAAACTTTGGACAGAGATAGTTATGCATTAAGATAGGTAACCTGACCTTGATACCACTAGTATATCTAAGTGAATAAGAGGACGTAGTAGAAACTCGTATATCTTGGACTCGAGCTAAGTTTGAGTTATTTAGATGAAGACATTTTCGAGAGTTTAACTTAAGTAAACTATCGAGAGAGTAAGGGACGTGTTGCTTACTTTTACAAAGATAGTGCGATTGATCGATACGAAGTCTAGGATGTATAGTCAGGATGGTTACATAGAAGTATTAGTATTGACAAATTTTGATGAGGGAAATATTGAGATCTAAGTGAGGTTGGTAAGTTAATAAATTTAGGGACAATAAAGGATCAAGGTTATACGATAGATGATACTCAAATTATATAATTTGGACGTTCTCTAGGAGATAGGTACCATCTTAAAGGACTAAGCAACGAAGGACAAATATTGATACGTGAAAAGATTATGGCCGCCACTTAATAGAAAAGAAGACTTAGTAAAGTTAAGAGTGACCAATAAATAGAAGATGCGTTAGGCAATTAGATGCTGCTTAACCTAGGGACATAAGGCAAAGTATGAGAGTTAGAAATTATTGGAAACGCCTAAGAAGTGTAACAAAATTTTGAAGAAGGGTTTAGCACCTTAGATTGAAAGTCAAGTTTAGAGGTCCAGTACACCTCATTCAATTTAGAGGAGCTGGTGAATTGACAAGGGTAAGTATCAATTATAGGAGATATAACAAGGATAAAAGATTTCAGATTCCTTGAGTCATGGGCGTCGAAGTTAAGAGTTGAGTCTATAGTAATATAGTTTAAGTTAAGAACCCCGAATATGAAGCTCATTTCTGGGATGGATGTAGAAATCGTCATTACTCAATAGGTGGTTAAAACCATGGATCAGTTAAAATTTAGCACCTAAGTAGTAATTGAGGAAATATGAAGAATGAGATCAGATTAGGTGAGTTAGAAAGCTTGGCCTATAAGGGATTAAGTGAAGGCCGATTCATATGAGAATTTAAGGAAGTGAACTCGATCACTTTGTTAATTGCCTGGAGACTTGGGAATTGATAGGGCTTGTGGTATGAGCCATGGCATGCTTAGTTCCATTAAGGTAATGATGCTTTTAAAATTTTGGGAAAATAGAAGGATAAGATTTAAGAACTTTAGAAGATTTAGATTAGGGTTGTAGGTCTACCTACAACAAGTTTGCTAACAAGAAAATTGTTAGACCAATTATTGTGAAGAAGACAAATAGAATATCTAGAACCTGATTAACAGGAATGAAAGATAGTGGACTAGATCGTAACTTTGGAGGAAGTCCTTGTAAGATATTAAGAATGAGTGTAGAACATTTTTGTTTGATGAAATAAAGGGTTTAGATTTAAAGTTAAACTTGAATGTGAAGTAGTGCGAATCGAGGGATTGGTGAGTTATCAAGTACATTAGGAATAGGATTAAATTAGGAATTTTAAAGGGCCAACATGTAGGTAACGAAGTTGGAGCCAATGATTTTGGGAATAGCTAACGTGAATTAGATCCCAACTTGAGGAAAATAGAGGCTATATGAAGTAAGATAAAATGACCGGTTAGGTAAATCCTTGGGCATCGGACAGTGTCATATGGATAAGTGAGAAGATTAACTAGATTAAATGAAGGTTGGAATAAGAGTCAAGTAGTTAAGGTTATAGAATTTTGAGCACATTGGATGAAAGGAAGAGAGGGTTGCACGAGGACTGTGCAAGTGAGCCTAGAAGTGAAGTTAGAGCAGGAGGTATTGGGGATGTTCCGACTCGTAAGTTACGTCGATTCGTTAGTATACCCTTTAAGGTGTTGGGTGAATAATTAAAGAATTAGTTTAGACTTAAGATTTGTTTGTGATCAATAAAGACCGATGTAAGAATTTGATGAAACGATCGTAGTGGAAATAATTATAGAAACCTAGTGGATACCGTGAAAGCGTAAAGAAATAGATTTAATAATTACAGCCCTATATACAAGAATGGCATTAGAGTAGCTAAGGAAATGCTATAATTGCCCAATGTAAGTAGGTTTAGAAAATGAGATTGATAATTTGGAAAGGAGATAGTAGTGTAAAGAAGAGTTTGAAATAGAGGATTAGGATGAGAGATCTAAGTATCAGGTCCTTAGTGTTATAGAATTGAAGAAGCTTTAAGGGTTTGAAGTGATTAGGTACGAATTGTTGTCACGAAATTTGAAGAGTTAGAAATTGAATGAACTTAGCTTGAGGGACAAACTAGAGTTGAAGTTAAGTTAAATAAAAATTTGAAGGTCTAGGCGACGAAGGGTTAAGTTGCAGTCGATGGATGTAGGAGTAATTGACTTACGAAGTGCGAAGTTAGACGGATTGAAAGCTTCGGAGATATAGAAAACTATGAAGACCCGAAGGGTGAGAAGGACCATAGGGTTGTCGAGGTTAGTATTTCAAGCATTGTACTTAGATAATGTGATGGTGAGTAATTAGAAGGTTAACCAAGCAATAATTTTGGGGACAAAATTCCAATTAAGGAGGGAAGGATGTAACACCCGAAATTTTTAAGAGAAAATAAAATAATAGGTAATTGTTTAATAAATAATTGTTTTAAGTAATTTAAAAGAAAAGTGAATAAATTTGATTAAAATAATTGATTAATCAAATTGTGTTCGGGTATTCTAAATGGAGAAATTAAGCTGGGTACGGGGTGAGGTTCAATCTACAAAAATTTATAATTTAAGGACAGGATTTAACGGAATTTTCAGAAGGACAAAAAGGTAATGTAATTGTATTATTATTATTATTATTATTATTATTATTATTATTATAATAATAATAATAAAAATAAAACAAAACGACAGAATGGCTTTGCCATTCTGTCGTTCGTGAGTCGAGTGTCGAGCTCCCGACGAGCCCGACGACAGGGAGAGACGAGCAGCGATTTTCGACGGCCACCGCCGGCGATTCTCGCCATTTTCAGGCCAGACGACGGCGACGTGAGGCTCCGATTCCTTCTCGCCCTGTTCTGTCTCTGTTAAGGCCGAGAAAGATGAGCTCGATTGAGCTCTGATTTCTGGCGGCTTTTGGCCGTTCTTGGCGTCAAATGGTCGAGCTTAATGTCTGCTTTGGTTGTCTGGCCGTGTTGAGCTCAATGTGAGCAAAAATCAGTGAGGCCGATTTAGGGCACTTCGGTTTTGGTGAGTGTAGCTTCGATTTTAGGTTAGATTATTCTAATTGAGGGTATATGTGGTCGATTGGTGATGAAATGAGCGTGAATTGATGAAAAATCGAAAAGGGGGAAAATTCCGGAAAAAGGGGCAGTTCGGGTTTTGCCCATTTTGACCTAGTTCCGATTGTTTGTTTTAAAATTCCTTTTGGCAGATTAAAATAGGTTATTAGAGGAGTACGTGGCCGCTGGAATCGTTCGATTCCGATAACCGACGCAAAAGTTATGCGCATTTGAAGTTTCGGGTCGGTTTTTACCGAACCCAAATTAGTGGCCGTTTAATTAAGTTTTAGTTAGAAATTGATGATATTATGCTTTTATGCTTATTAGTGAATACACTTGTCGTTATTTAGGTAGATTAAATGAATTGATGATTATTAGTGGATTTAGGTTAAAGTTTGAATATTGGAGATTTTTGGAAAACCATTAATGGAGGTTAAGTAAATTGTGAGCACCACGTGCTCGATGAAATGCCCGAATGGAGAAAATGAAAGTTTTAGGAGAAATTGCTTTAGCTTGGAGCTTAGTTTAAGTTTGAGATTCGTTTATTTAGGATCGATTTTAATGTCCTTTATTTATGAAATGCCTTAGGTGGACACGGTTTTGGACGGTGCACGGCTTGCTACGGACGCCAGGTAAGTGGATGTTAGGTTTCCGGCCCTTAAGGCCCTACATTGTGACAACATTAGGATTTTGTGTTTTCGATGATGATTTTATGACTGTGGGTTTAATGAGTCGGGTAGCCTAGAATGTTAGTTATTAGTGGTTTGTTAAGTTTGTTATGAGTAAAGCTTGTCCATGTACGTTGTGAATGGTCGATGATATGTCTATGTATGTCTATGAACTCCTCATGCATCATGTTTTATAAAAGGTGCATACGAACTATTTACGAGCATGTTTTTACGATGAATTGAACGATAATGATTTGAAGATGATATGTGAAACGTTGAAGTAAAGAACGATCAGGTGAATGATGTATGTTTCTCACGCGAATGATGTATGTTTCTCACGTGTAAAGATGTATGTTTCTCACGTGTAAAGATGTATGTTTCTCACGCGAATGATGTATGTTCTCACGGGGCAATTCATGTATGTTCTCACGGGGCAAGTCATGTATGTTCTCACAGGGCAAGTCATGTATGTTCTCACGGGGCAAGTCATGGTTCTCACGGGGCAAGGAAATGGTCTACTACGTAGACAGATGAGAAAATGTTAACAAAACGAAACGAAATGAATATGTTTTATGAAAAGTCACGCATTCATGCATAAGTTATCCATAGAGCATCCCCTTACTAAGCATTAGGCTTACTGTTTATGTTGTATGATGTAGGTGACAGGTGTGAAGGTGAGAGTTCCTCTTGATGACAAGGAATAGGTGGTCGACGGGTGGTGCTCGTGGCGACGAGGTGTGTTTTTGCTTGGCTTGATGATCCGGTGGTGTGCCCCGAACTGTTTTGGTGGCAAATGATGTGAGTTAGTTTTGTTGGTTAGTAGGTCTACGTGTAGGTTTTGTTTGTGAAAGTATGGAAATGTTAAGTATATGGATTAGATGTTTTGGTGGAAAAATGTATGAAAAGTCGAGTGTTGATGTATATGTAGTGGAAGTAGAACGTTTAGAATGTGGAGTCTTAATTTTAAAATATACTGGAACTATTTGGTTATTTTGAACTTTTTGGTTATTTTGAAACAGGTAAGGATACGCTCGATTTTAGACCGATCCACGCAGTTCGTTTTCTTGAATTTGTCCGAAATTGTAGGTTATATTAGTGTCGTGTTTTGATGATCGATGAACGAGTGATTTAAGGGATTTCAACAATCCGAGACTTCGATTTAATGGTTTAGAAGTCGAAACGTTATGAGTGAAATAAAAAGAAAAACTTACGTGGTTATGAGAGTTCAAAGTTAAGGTTACGTTATGGTTAGTTTGTTTAAGGGTTTTGGGAAATGTTTTTTTTAAAAAAAAAAAAATAAGAGAAGTAATGATTATGTCATGGCAAGTCCGTGGCGGCCCTGATCGGGTTGGGGTCGTCACATTTCTTATTCCTTTCTTTCAAAATAGTTTGAATCTACTATTCTTGGAGGTTGGAATTTTTAGCTTCAAAGTTTAATCTTGCTTTTTTTACTTATTGAATATTTTCTCTTGATCAGAGTTTTACATAAAGAACGAAAAGGGAAAATTGAGAGGTAAAAGGTAAGAGGGTGAGATTAATTTTTAAAAAGCCACACTTTAGTGAAACATGAGTGACGTGACATTGAGTGTAAAAATGTGAGGGAGTGCGTGACTTCTGTTTAATTATTATTTTTGCTCTAACACGTTTTATTTCTCTTGTTGGAATCGTGAGTAGTGAGGAAAGACATATGAACTTTAATCTAGACATGTACGTGAAGGTTGTACATGATTAGTTTAAGGGATTGAACATGAGAATGAATATGATGGAGTCCTCTTCTAGTCACCATGCACGGAGAAACAAAGCACCAATGGAGCACGACAATGAGGTGACTAGGAGGATGGTAATTACAAAAAGGAGAAATTTGCTAAAACAACACGTGAGGATGGAAACCTAGGCTACATCAAAATGATAATTCTACCTTTTCAAGATAAGAGTGATCCTGAACTATATATAGAATGAAAAAAAAAGCTGATCACATTTTTGAATTTTCTAACTACACCAATGACAAAAAGATCAAGTTAATTGCGATGAAGTTCACCGCTTATGCAAGAAAATGGTTGGATAAATTGGTAAGAACTCAAAGGTGGTATGGTGAGCAACCAATTTGTAACACCCGGTTTCTATTAACCGATTTACCTTGTTTTATTTTTTTGAGAATGCTTTAAAAATTTAAATTTGGGTGATTTAGTGATTAGGTTAATAAGTGAATGAGTAAGGACAAAATGGTAAATTACAATTTATTGTGGATAACGTATTTAAGGGAGGGTTTAATGAGGTTTAGCCGCCACTGCCCCCTCATTTTCCTTTCTCGGTATTCAGCTAAAGCTCATCAGAATTCCAGGCAACTTTCCCTCCGATTCTCCAGTGATTTCTCCGATTTAGATGAGTTCCTTCATTTTTCCTTATGACTTGACAGTTAGATAACAGAGGGAGTGCAATGTATGTGTTTTTGGGAGTGTTGTGAATGTGTGTAGTTTCGGGTTTAGTGCAGAATCGGGAATACACAAAGATCTGAGCTCCCAAACTATTTTCCTTAAGACTCTTGGATAGTTTAGAATGAAGTTTAACTAATACACAGTCTATGGTTTTAGGTTTTAGCAAACCCGAAATGGTAAGCAACCAAACAATTTTCAGAAAATCCAGGTAAGTGAAGTAGTGTGTGTGCCTTCGGGCCTACATCACAAAACAGTAGGTTTATGCATGTTTGAGTGTTTTTTTTATGTCATGCATCATGTTTTTGAAGAAATACGAAAATGAATTTATATGTGATGTTATGGCAAGGTATGAATAGATTGAAACAGATCAGCTGTTAAGGGAACTAATCCGCCCCTTAATTGAGTAAAGGATTTATTACTTTGGGAGAACTGATCCCACTCCCAATGGAATTGAGGGATCAGATCAGCTGTTAAGGGAACTAATCTGCCCCTTAATTGAGAAGAGGATGTATGACTTTGGAAAAGTTGATCCACTTCCCAATGGAACCGAGGGATCATATCAGTGAATGAACGAAATTGCAACTGAGATGTGAAAGTAGAAACTGCATAATTAGGATTTATGTTTCAGTATTCCATTTCATTATTGCTTTACTTGCTTAGCATTAGGCTAATAGATGAGTTTTGTGATGTAGGTGTCGAGGTTACTGCAGGTGATTTTCCTGAGTTCACAAATGCATAGATGATGTTGGGGGAGCACATCCAGGCCACGACTTGGTAAACTGATGAGGCGGTTCAACCAGTGTTTTGTGTATGTGTATTGTAGTAAACAATTGGATAGCTGAGTTGTGTTTGAGTTTCGTTGACAGAACCAACTCTTAATGTTTTGATCTTATGTTTGAAAACTCTCTGGTTCAGTCGACAATGTTTTCACTTAAGTATGTTGAGTCTTATAACAGTAATAGTTTTCAATGTTTTGAACACATTACTCTTAGATTTTCTAATAATAGTACTCTGCTGATTTAGCGTTGGTTTTACTGGATTTTGAGTAATGTAGGAATTGGAGTTGTTTCTAAATAGTTTCATTAAAGCGAATAAGTCCTTTTGTAGTATAGTTGTTTTCATATGGAACATGAATTGTGAAAAAGTTGCTCTGTTTTCTATCGGCAGTTGTAGTCTATCGGTAGAAGACATTGTTCTTCTATCGGTAGAAAATGGATGTTTTCTACCGGTAGGAATAGCGTGTTAAATCTATCGGATGGCGTAGTTTATTTTATCTGCAGAAGTTGGATGAAAGGGATTCATCCGGCTGACGTCGTCGGTAGAAGTGTTAAAGAGTTTTGTCGTTTAGCTATCGGTGGAAGCAGGATGAAAGGATTCATCCGGCTGACGTCATCGGTAGCTGGTGAGCGAAAGATGTAGTCTGTTTATCCGCTGCTGGAACAACTTGTCCTCGCTTCTTCCGTTGACTTTGTTCATCGGTAGATGCATTTGACTTTTTGCAAAGTTCTAAGTATTTCACACTCCATGCCCTCATTTCTTGACCGACTATTTTCTTAACACTTAAATTAATTATTCAACATTGTTTTATAGGTTCGTTTAACTCTATTTTTCCCCAAATAATTTCCGCTGCAAGTTTTAATTGATTGAGTTTCCAGTGAACGTCAAATCTGGATTTTTGAGCGAAGTTTTAAATTGGTCAAAATTCCTTAGTTATGTTCGGGTTTATGAGTAACGAACCGGGCTCAGAAAACTCCGGGCGTTACACAATTAGTACATTCAAAGACATGAAAGTAATTTGGTACAAAAGATTTATTCCTAACCATTATTATCGAGATTGGTGTAGAAAATTACAAGGATTTAAAAGTGTGGAGGATTACTACTAAGAAATTGAGGAAGCCACAATGACACGATTTGTTGGAGGTTTGAATAGAGAAATTATGGATATTGTGGATTGCAACATTATATGAATCTAGAGGACTTATTGCAAAAAACCATCAAGATTGAAAAATAATTTAAACGCCAGGAAAACTCTAAGATTGGATCGGCATCAAATTCTTCTTGGAAATTAAATTAGAGGGATGAGAAGTCAACTTCAAAACCAAAGGAGGAATGCAAAGGCAAGTATATGACAACAAGTACTACCTCTATGCAAGGTAAAATCAAAACTTCTACACCAAGTAATACTTGTGAAATTAAATGCTTTAGAGGTCAAGGATTTGGTCATATTGCTTCTAATTGACCAAATAAAAGAACTATGATGATATTGGATAATGGTGATATAGCAAGTGTTAAGTCAAGTGATAATGAAATGTCACCATTAGAAGATTGTAACGATATAGATATAGAGGAACCTAACAAAGCTGAGTTGTTGGTCACTAGGAGAGCACTTAACATTCAACCTAAAAGAAATGGAGATGAGGTGCAAAGAGAGCACATTTTTTATACTAGATGCTTTGTGAACAACAAGATAAGTAGTTTGATTATTGATAGTGGAAGTTGTACTAATATTGCTAGCACTTTGTTTGTAGAAAAGTTGAGTTTGGAAATTGAGAAGCATCTAAAGCCCTATAAGCTACAATCATTGAGTGATTTCGAAGAAGTGAAAATGACTAAAAGAGTAAAAATCACACTTTCAATTAGAAAATATAAAGATTAAGTCATTTGTTATGTGGTACCAACGCAAACAACGCATATACTCTTGGGGAGACCTTGACAATTCAAAAAGAGGGAAAATCCAATAAGTGATGTGAAAATTATGTTGATGGCAAAGAAACAAATACTTATAACTTCGTGCAATGACTATTACTTTTTATCTAACGACCTAACCACTTCCAATCCAAGTGTTTTGTATGATGCAGAAGATTTGAGGATGAATATTTTTGAAGAGGAAGGGAATAATACGAACTAAAGTACAACCAAGTTCAAAGTTAAGGACCAAGATCCATTAGAGGGTAAATGAGACCTAAAGTACAAAACCCCACATGATTTGGTAATGAAGATTCAAGAAACAAAGCCATCACAACATGAACAAAGAAACCAAGAAGTTGAATGCATAGAGATGTATGGAGTTGCATGGAGATGCGTGGAGTTGCATGGAGATTGATGGAGAGGTATGGAGTTGCAAAAAAATTTCTAAAATATCAAAATTAGTGCAATTCCAGCATTCAGTGAGCCAGTAGGGCACGAGCGTGCCTTGTGCCCCGCGCCCAAGGCCACACGCCCTAACACGTTCCTACGTAACATTTCATGTTTAAAACCTTCATTTTTCATATTTTCATGATTTTCTTTCTATGTTTATGTATTAGTTAAGTTTCTTTAATCGTAAATTGCTTTGTATAATATTTTAAAGATTATTAGAGATATTTATATTATTTTTAATATTTATTTTAGCCTATTTAAGTTGTAACCCTTTGGGAACAATTATGATGAATGATGTTTGATTAAAACTTATGCTTTTTTAGTGATTCTTTTTAGAATCTTTGCTTTAGTTCTTTGTGAAGAACTATATATTATTCAAGCAAAAACTTGAAAGATTACTTGATAGCTTTGGTTGACATGCCTAGGGGTCCAATCACTCATAAATCCAATAATGTAACGCCCCGAATTGTATAAATCCGGTTCGCTACTCATAATACTGAACCGAGCTATGACTCTTTGAGAAAATTTCAAAATTTCACTCAACGGTCAAAATTTGACCCTTAAAACGTTAAAACTTGCAGCGGAAAAACCATTTGTATAAAACAACATTTATTAATTAATTAAAATATTAAAGACAATTGGTTGAAAGAAAACAAAACAAAACAGAACATATCTACCGCTGAACAGTTTCAGCGATAGAAATAGAAACAAAAGGCATCCACCGCTAAACAGTGTTAGCGGCAAAAGCAGAAACAAGATAGTCTCAGCGGTAGAAGTAGAGACAGAATACGTCTTCTGCTATCGAACATCCACCGCTCACATCAGTCGAGCGACGCGTTGACTACACAGATCCATCGCTCAAGTCAGCCGAACGACACGTCGGCTACCCACATCTACCAATAGACAGCATCCACCGATAGACAACGTCAACCGGTGAACAGTAACACTCAACATCCACCGATAGACAACATCCACCGGTGAACAGTAACACTCAGCATCCACCGATAGACAACATCCACCGGTGAACAATAACACTCAACATCCACCGATAGACAACGTCCACCGATAGACAATAACACTCAAAACAAAGAACAACTCTGACTGCTAAAAGAACTTGTAAATTCACTGTAATCATTCAAAATAGCTCAAATCCACAAATTGCTCTAAAATTCAATAAAAGGCCTAATTATAATCATCGAGTATCCTTACCAGAAAAATCCCAAAAAAACATAACCGAAAGACTAAGACTATCACTGTCTTTAAAATTCTCAGCTAAAGTAAACTGGACAATAGTTCACTAAACTTCACACCTACAGCCATTAGTTTAACCGCCCCATCAGTTCACCAAGTCGAGGCATGAATGTGCTCCCCCAACCAGGCTAGTCCTGAACATGCTCAGAGAACACACCTTCTGAGGCTTCTTCACCTACATCACAAAATTCATCTATTAGCCTAATACTAAATAAGTGAAGAAATAATGAAATAAAATGCTGAAACATAAATCCTAGTCATGCAGTTTCTACTTTCACATCTCAGTTACATAAACGTTCTTTCTCTGATCTGATCCCTGGATTCCATTGGGAAGTAGATTAATTTTTTCCAAAGTCATACATCCTCTTCTCCATTAAGGGGCGGCGTAACGCCCCCGAACCCACCCCGGCTCGGTGCGCTACTTTGCTAACCCAAACTGTGTTTAAAACGACGTTTAAAATAATTTTTGATAAATTTTTGACTCGATTTTTGAGTTTTCTGAACCCTCAAAAAATTTTGGAAAACGTGAATAAAATACGTTGAAAAATGTCGGGTCAAAACATTTTGGAAATAGAAAAAAATAATTTTTTTTTTTATTTTTGGGTGCTGGGCGTAGGGAGCGCGCGTGCACCGCGCGCGTGAGCAGCGTGCTGTGCGCCTCCTACGCGCCCAGCGCCGGAACGCTCGGCACCCTCTCGGGTGCTAGCGCGCCAACATGCCCCATTTTGTCGTTTTTTCGACCTTTTCTCACTTTTCTTCATTTTCTGTCGAGCTAAACACCTCAAAAAATTCTAAAATTTTCACCACACAATCCCGACACCCTAAACTCCGTGTCCCATAAAAAATCTTGAAAAACCGACTTAAAACGGTTATTAAAAAAATAGAGAAAGTAAACTCGACGTTATTTATTTTAAACTAAACGGACGGCATAACGCCTAAAATTATCAAAATCCCAAAACCTGCAAATTTAACTATTGTAAAGACTATTCGAACCATTCCCAAAACAATGTACACACCATATTCATCAAATTGTCAAATCATCGTTATTCACATAATCTAAACAATTTAAAATACCAAAACCGTTTAAAACAACCACAACTATCTACATCAAAATATTAACCTCCCACAACTACCCAAGGAAGACAGTGGCTAAGACGCCCCGACAATAGCCCGCACCGGCGTACCCCGTACTCCTCCGACTGCTGCCTAGTCTTGGGCTGTCTCTTCTACCTCACCTGAGTAATACTTGTCACCTACACCATAGAACACAAAACATAAGCCTAATGCTTACCAAGACTGCTACCTAGTCTTGGGCTGTCTCTTCAACCCTAGGATGTAGTTTCTACACACTCTGTTGTTTTCTTTTCATTCTGGTTGCATATATCTTTCACTTTCATATGAATCAAGTAGGCACACGCCTCAACACAATCCAGGACGGCCACGCCTTGACCCACAGAGCAAGATTGGAGGCACACGTCCTAACACAATCCAAGACAGCCATACCGAATCTTCTCCCATCGATCGTAGAATCCTTAGTGTGCCTTCAAGCACGAACAGGTCGAGGCATTCATACTTTCGACACGTTACGTAATTTAGCATAGCATCTTTAATAGAATCCCTCTCGGGGTGCTACAACGAGCCACTAGCCCGACGAGGCTAATCCTTCTCGAGGTGCTACAACGTGCCACTTGCCCGATGAGGCTATTCCCTCTCGGGGTGCTAGAACGAGCCACTTGCCTGACGATGCTATTCTACTCGAGACCAAGTTGCATATCCATTTTATTTATCTTACATTTCATCCTCACCACTCAAACATGTCAAACCCGTGGTTTCGTAGTTATAAAACAATGATGCATGACACACGATGCTCGACTCAAAACAAAACACAACAAACAAGCAATAAATCCCTACCGTTCCACGGTGTAGGCCCGAAGGCAACAAAACACGCATCTACTACTTACCTGGTTGCTCGGCACTCGATTGCTCCCTACGTCCAATCAATTCACTCGCTCGATAACCTAACAAATATAGAGAAATAACTTAGCATCAATCTAGGAAATTCTAAGAATTAACTAAGCGAAAACTACCAGCAATTCAACCTAACTCACAACAAAACCCTAACACCCGATTTTATCTAAAATTCTTAGCGTCCAACTTCGAACGGCCATAACTTACTTATTTTTCAACGGATTTTTACGTGCCAACCCAATCTGTAAACCTCTACACGTCTACTATCCATTGAAACACTCAAATTGACCAAACAAACAAAAAGGCCAATCCGAAAATGCCAAAACAGAACCGGGTATATATATTGTACAAAACCGGTTTCTCCAAAACTTATCCTAAAACTCAAATCTATCCTTAAAAATAACCTAAATCATTCTATCCAACATTTAAACACCCAAATTGGCAAGAAAATAAACTAAGGAATGAGAATTTTCGGAGGTTCCCATTTAGGGTTTCCAAACACTTAACAAACTTCACTAAAAACTCAACAAAACATCAACAATCAACACCTAAAGGTATCCAACCTAAAACCCATTTAAATTTACCTTGATTCCTTTCCAAAAATTGAAGAGGAGAATATGGAGAAACCCTAGAAGAAAGCTGCAATTCTCGTGGAAGGAGAAGGAGGAAAAGAGAAATTTTTGACCTTTACTCTTTAACCATCCAACTATTAAAATATCACACCTTTTTCCTCTTTTCCATTTCACCCATAAACTTTTAAATTTTATAAACTTACCTCACCCTAACTCTCCATCAACCCAATGTGAAAGCCTCACTTTGATATATATATATATATATTTTTTTTTTTTTTCTTCCTCAATTTGACTTTTCAACACATAATACCTCATCTTTTTCTTTTTGACTTTTCCCCATTTACATTTCTTCTTCAACTACAAAGTTTGACTTTCAAACTTTACTTTTAATCATACTTCTTTTCTTTTCTTCTCCAACGTGAAATGAACTCTCCAACGTGAAATTGTTCATTTTTCAAACCTTCATCCATTTGCATTCCATTCTTCTTTTCTAACCCAATTGATTAATTAACTTACAATAATTAGATTCTCACTCATCTTTTCCAACATTTTCTCTTCCAATATCACTTTCTAACTCACTTACTAGGAAAACGTTAATACTAACCTTCCTAATCATTAAATCTAAGGCTAAACACGTTATAGAAATTTTTCGGGTGTTACAGGCGGATTAGTTCCCTTAATAGCTGATCTGATCTGATCCTCATATTCCATTGGGAAGTGGATCAATTTTCCCAAAGTCATACATCCTCTTCTAGATTAAGGGGCGGATTAGTTCTCTTAATAGTTGGTCTGTTACAATCTATTCAAACCTTACCATGCCATTACATGTAAATTCATTTTCGTATATTTTCAAAAGAAATGATACATGAGATTCAGTAAACATTCAAACATGCATAAACATACTGTTTTGTGATGTAGGCCCGAAGGCACACGTATACTTCACTTACCTGGTTTCCTGGAAAAGCTTGTTTGCAAACTACTTCGGGTTTTGCTCAAAACCTATAGCCGTAGACAGAGTATTAGTTAAGCTTCATTCTAAACTATCCTCAAATCTACCAGAACTCGTAAAGAAACTAGTTTGGGAACTCTGATAATCAAGCATTCCTGATTTGCCCCAAACCCGAACTAACTCTCACTTACAGGATTCTCAAAACTCACATTTAAAATCCCCCTCTATCATCGATAGTTACAATGTAGCAAGAAATCGAAGTAGAACTCACCTAGCTTGGAGAAAATGGGAGAGAATATCGTCGAGAGAAACTCTGCTTAGCTGAGCTGAATGCCGAGAAATGAAAATGAGAAACAGTGGCGGCTAAACCTTATTAAACCCTCCCTTAAATACGTTATCCACTATAGATCTCTGTTTACCATTTTGCCCTTATTTAATCACTCATTAACCTAATCAATAATTCTCCCAATTTCATCCATAAAATGTACACTATTAGTTGACAAGGTAAAATCAGTTCGATGGAACCGGGTGTTACAAATAAAGGCCTAAACTTTATTTATTCCCTCCATTCATTACGTGTTCTCTTTTGTAGGTAGGAATCTATGGGAGGAATGCACATAGAAAGCTTACTTGATCAACATGATCACCCACTGACATGGAGTACCTCCTTGGAGAGCTCGGATTGTATTGAAGAAATCATTAGAGCACCAGTTGAAGTATCAGAAGCCAGAATTTGTCTTTCGGGAGACAACTCCATGTAATTTTAGCATTTTTCTTTTTTTTGGCAAATTTTGGGCCATTAGTTCTGCTTTACTTCACTACCGAGACTTAGTCACGTATGGTAGCTTGATTTGGAGTTTACCATCCATTGGCTCTCACATTGAGGGACCATCACTTGGTCCATCACTTGGCATACTTTGGGAGGCCTTGCTTGGCCCATTTGGGAGTCATCTCATGAAAGAGCACTTGGAGCACTTAGAGTGGAGCACTTGGAGCATTTGGAGAGGAGCACTTGAAGGCCCAAAAGGTGACCCAAGCTTGAAGCTTCATCCAAGCAAGCCCAAGTAGTGGAGGACCAAGGAGGGAGGACTTGGTGAAATCCAACGGATCACCCTTGGCCATGACTTCATGAAGAGGTCCATCATCTTGGCCCTCCATCATTTTCCATCATCCATAGCCCATATTCCCCCTCACTTATGGAAACCCTAAATTAACCCTAGGTCTATAAATAACATCCTTTTGAAATGGCTTGCAACTTTTTTCCAATTTGAATATTGAAGTATCTTTGTTTGAACTTGGAGAGATTCCATTGTTTATCCACGGTTTTCTAACTGTGTAGAAGAAAAAGCCCTCTATTGGTAAACAAGCTTTGTAACACCCGAGATCAATGTGTAATGCTTTAGATTTAATTAAGTTATAGATCTTAGATTTATCTAAATTTGAGAGAAAATAAAAGGATAAGGTGGTTGTTTAATTTATAGTTGTTTTAATTAATTTAAAAGCAAACAAATGTAGGTTCAGGTCCCAGTGAAATTAAGCCAGGGGTTATAATTTAAGAACGAGATTTAATGAAAATTCGAAATGGTCAAAAACACGGGAGGGCAAAACGGTAAATGATGATTTATTAATGTTTTAATAGGAATCAGTAATAATAATAATAATAATAATAATAATAATAATAATAATAATAATAATAATAATAATAATAATAATAATAATAATAATAATAATAATAATAATAATAAAAACAAAACAACAGAATGGCTCGAAGGCCATTCTGTTGTTCGAGTGCCCGAAGGCCGAGAGGAGAACAGGGGAGAGGAGGGAGACGAGGGAGAGGCGAGCGACGATCGACGGCCGGTTCATCGCATTTTCTAGCGTTCTCCAGCTAGACGACGGCGACGAGCAGGGTCCGGCTCTCTCCGTGCACGAACCACCCGGTAAGGTTCGGTTTTCACCCTGTTTTTGGTTCGTTTGAGGCTGTGAGTGATGAGCTTGTTTTGGCTCCGATCACCGGCCGTTTTTGGCTGCTCTCAGCGTCGAATTGCCGAGCTCAGTGCTGGCAAGGATTGCTGAGCAGTGTGCAGATCGGGAGGAGCTAAAAACTGAGGGCTAGGTTTTTGGAGCCTCAGGTTTTTGTGCGGAACTCTGATTTTTCTTGTTAGGTTATGCTAATTGGATGTTAGAATGATCAATTGGAGAAGCAATTGGTAAAAATCAGATTGAAGTAGAGAGTTTGGACTTTTAGGGTAAGAACAAAATCTGTTTTTGGGGGATTTGACCGAGCTATAGTTATTTGTTTTAAATTTCCTTTTGGCAGGTTAAACTAGGTTTTTAGGGGAGTATGTGGCCGCTGGAATCACTCGATTATGATAACCGACGCGAAAGTTATGCACATTTGAAGTTTCGCATCGGTTTTTACCGAACCCAAATTAGTTGCCCGTTTAGTTAGGTTTTAGTTGGATTAGGCTAGAAATAGTAGTTTGAGAGTAATTGGTGAATGTAGGCTTGATTTTAATGAAGTTTGAATATTTGTCGTAGGTCGAGCTGTAGATGGGCAGGGAACCGAGTATCCTCAGCGAGCTAGGATTCCAGGTAAGTAGTGCAATACCTTCGTTTTGCGTTCGGGCCTACACCACGGGACGGAAGGGTTATTGTTTGATTTTTGTTGGTTGGTTGATTTATGTTAAGCACGTGTTGAGTATCATGCATTGTTTTTAAGTTACTTGGTTGATTTATGTTAAGCACGTGTTGAGTATCGTTACGAAAATGAACTTGTGCATGACATGAAAGGTGAGTGTGAAACGTAACAAGAAAGATTAAGAAAAATGTAGATCGAGTAGAGTCGCCAGGTTAGGCAAGTTGTCGGGGAGGCACTTGTAACATGCCGGGGAGGTATTTTGCTGGGGAGGCAGTGAGTTTGGACTCTACTTGAGATATAAAGTTGAAAATACGTAAGTATCATGGGAGGAGATTGTGTGCTGCCGTCCAATGGGGGGACCCGGGCGTGAGCTGGCCGATCTTGCTCGGTGGATCAAGGTGTGGCCGTCCAATGAGCTGGGAGCTTGGATGTGTGCCTACTTGATTCACGTGTGAAAATGGAAAGATTAATAAAACGACTACGAACGAAAACAACAGAGTGAGTAAGGACTCCATGTATTAGGGCAGTGTATGTGCATATTTACATTTCTTTTCCATACTTGCTAAGCGTAAGCTTACGTGTGTGTTTGTGTTCTGTGGTGTAGGTAACGACACGGTTACAGGTGGGCTAGACGAGGGAGCCAGGATTAGGCAGCAGTCGGTGGCACACGGAGCACGCCGGTGCGGGCAGTTGTCGGGGCGTCTTGACCATGGTATTCGGGGGTTGTGGGACTTTGTATTTTGGTGGTTTATTGTAGATTTTGTTTATGGGAAATGTTGGGAATTCATAACTCTTTTTGGTTGATGTTTGGTTGATGTTTGGAAAGTTATAATTAAGTTAAGGGTGATATGTCGCCCTATACTGTGGACTTTCTTCATTTAGGGATGTTAGTATTATAGTTTCTCTCTTTATTACTATTTGGAGATTTTGTATGCTGGATAGTTGAGTAAGTAAATTCTGGATCTGGTTGAGGATTGATTCATTTGCAGGTATCTAGCATTTTGGAGGCGCCATTTTCAGGCGTTACTTTGTCGAAATTTTCGGGGAGGACGCCGCGGTGCTTAACGATTAGGATTAAGGGAAATTAGTGAGTCTAGGGAGCTAGGTATGACATAATAGAGCTTCGGGATACTTAGCTTTAAATTCCGATGTGTCAATAATTTTTATGTTTTGACATCGGGGTTAGAGTGAGCCAAGTAGCTCACCGATCTAGGGTGGGTTCGGGGGCATTACAAGATGGTATCAGAGCATAAATGGTCAAGTCGTTCAAAGGATTACCCGACAATACCGGCCGCCATGCAACGTGCTTCACAGACTGTAAGTATTTCTTTACTTTTAGTTAGTCTATATCTAATATTAGATTGGTTTAACCCCTGTTTGATTGTAGTGGACTAGAGAATCCCGAGTGTACCGAGACAACCTTGGTGGATCCTTTAAGCTAATTCATAGATGTAGTGAATCGATAGTTCGAATAGCTAGGAATTTTATTGGAGAAAGTGAAACAGATATTAGAGAATCTTAGGATGAGAGTAAGTCTGATATCCTAGGAATATGGGAAAAATGGTAGGGTCGATCCGAGTTAAATGTAAATGTTAGCCCGGGTAGAAGTGATAGTCGTTAGGAAAGATATGAGTTATATCTTAGTGTTAAAAGGATGCGAACATGTTGGGTTGAATGTAAGGCGATATGCATGAACATAACTAACCTAGGTGTTTGTAAGAATGGTACGCCTAGGATTGTTACCTTTAAGGATAAGATTAGAATAGATAGAAATTTGACCCTAGTTAGCAAATCTTTGGGAACACTCGGATACGATGAACTGGAGAGGAGTTTGAAGTTATCGGGAGATACCCTAGACTGTTGAGGTAACATTTGTAGGTTACGGGGTAGGTTACGTGTAATACCCGGTTTTGCAGGATATTAATATTATATTATATGATGATATTTTTGTAAATATGTCAAATCAAGTCTGTTTTGCGAGCGGAGAGCTTTATTATGATCCTAACGATTAATTGGAATTTTAGGAAATTTACGAGAATTTTTGGAGTAACAACGCTATATTTCGAGTAATTACGTTTCTCGTAATACAAAAAGTGTTTTAGTAAAAATAGTAAACGAGGTCCGATTTGCAAACAGACAGTTTTAATAAATCCCAAATAATAATTTGGAGTTGTTGGCAAAATAAGAAAATTTGGAGAACCTGAATTATTGATCAATCGATGAAACAAAGGAAGAAACGAATATAAAAACTATGGAAGGGCAAAACGGTAATTTGCCAAGTCAATTTAATATTTAAAAAACCTTCCTATCTTCCTCCTTCACCATTTTCAAGCCAGAACCTTCTTTTTTCTTTTCCTTCACGATTCCTCTCTGCCGTCGGCGATTCCTCAACGTCCGACCTCCGTTATTCCTCCGATCAACTTCCGTTCTTCGTGTTTTCTCCTCCAATCGACACTCTAGGTATAAATCTATAGTTTTAGAGCGTTAGTTTTCTGTTTTAACGAAGATATACGGTTAGGGTTTCGTTTAGGGTTTTCATTAAAAACGTAAATTTAAGGTTCAAAATTGATAGGTTTGTCGTAATTAAGGATATAGTGAATGTATTGGACGTTATTGGACAAATTTAATTGATTTAGGACGAATGATAAAATTTGAGAATTTTCAGGTTTTAGGGAAAAACTCATTAATTGTTGTTTCGAAGTATCGATCGTAAATTGGTCGTCGATATGCCTCGATTAATTAAGTTAGAACTTTTAAGAATTTCCTTAGTTAAGGTTTCGTTAAATTTGGACGTTTAGTAACTTAAACTTGTTTTAACATCGACCATTGTGTTTTGCCTCAGACAAACAACGCTCGTGGACGAAGCTCGAGGTTCAGTGCGCACAAGGTAAGTTCTCGTGACTTACTCTGGCCGATTGGCCTACACCATACTTCGATGTCGCGTCGAGGATCTTAGTGTATTGTCTGTTTAAATTGCTTTGGTTGGGTAGTTAGGTCAGTTGCTTTATAGGTTATGTTTTATTCGTCTTGATGGTATGCATGATGATTGTTTATTTTATGATTATAACTGTTCATGCATCACGTATTTTAACTAAGCATGAAAATGAATTTCCGCACGATGTTTTCAGAAAACCGATGTGGCCCGAATGGGGGCTATCGATCTATTGTGTGGAACGATTAAGGGTCTGACCAATACCACATCTCATGTAATGTAATAAAATACGTAATCTGTTATCTGGTCACGCGAGGTCTGGCTCAGGCACGGCTGTACGTGTTGTAAGCGTGTACCCCCTTCCTCTAGCTGGAAAGAGTAGTCCGACCGCTGGATGGGCTCTCTCCGGTTAGGGGGATGAGATCTCAGTGATATTCTTTCTGCCATGATCTGTACGTTATGCATGATTTCTGAACTCCATATGCACTGCACGTATCTGCATTTACGTGAAATTTACTGAGCCTTTAGGTCATAGTGTAACGACCCGGTGAGGATCGCCACGAAATTCTTGACTTGACATAAAACTTTAACTCATATTTGAACTCTTCTCTCCTTTTTTTTTATAACAGTATACCTAACAGGCTTAAAGACTTCAACTTAATGGATGGAAAATTAGTCCCTCGTACCTGCTTCCAATCGACGTACAAGTTGCATGGATCTGCATGCATCAATCGATAGACATGGCACGTGCACCCCACATGACTCTTTTAAACACCTATCGGCAGATGCGAATACTCGCATCGACCGACGATCACGTGCGTCTCATGTGACCAATTTAAAAACATCTATCGATGGCTTACAAGCTCTATGTCATCCGATCACTAAACGACAAAATTATTACTTACATCATCCGGTGGTTTATTACACTACATCTGCCGATTGCTATACGACAAAATAACACTTTCATCATCCGATGGCTTATTTCACTACATCTGCCGATTGCTATACGACAAAATAACACTTTCATCATCCGATGGCTTATTTCACTACATCTGCCAATCGCTAGACGACAAATTAACACTTTCATCATCCGATGGCTTATTTCACTACATCTGCCGATCGCTAGACGACAAATTAACACTTTCATCATCCGATGGCTTATTTCACTACATCTGCCGATCGCTAGACGACAAATTAACACTTTCATCATCCGATGGCTTATTTCACTACATCTGCCGATCGCTAGACGACAAAATAACACTTTCATCATCCGATGGCTTATTTCACTACATCTGCCGATCGCTAGACGACAAAATAACACTTTCATCATCCGATGGCTTATTTCACTACATCTGCCGATCGCTAGACGACAAAATAACACTTTCATCATCCGATGGCTTATTTCACTACATCTGCCGATCGCTAGACGACAAATTAACACTTTCATCATCCGATGGCTTATTTCACTACATCTGCCGATCGCTAGACGACAAAATAACACTTTCATCATCCGATGGCTTATTTCACTACATCTGCCGATCGCTAGACGACAAAATAACACTTTCATCATCCGATGGCTTATTTCACTACATCTGCCGATCGCTAGACGACAAATTAACACTTTCATCATCCGATGGCTTATTTCACTACATCTGCCGATCGCTAGACGACAAAATAACACTTTCATCATCCGATGGCTTATTTCACTACATCTGCCGATCGCTAGACGACAAATTAACACTTTCATCATCCGATGGCTTATTTCACTACATCTGCCGATCGCTAGACGACAAATTAACACTTTCATCATCCGATGGCTTATTTCACTACATCTGCCGATCGCTAGACGACAAATTAACACTTTCATCATCCGATGGCTTATTTCACTACATCTGCCGATCGCTAGACGACAAAATAACACTTTCATCATCCGATGGCTTATTTCACTACATCTGCCGATCGCTAGACGACAAATTAACACTTTCATCATCCGATGGCTTATTTCACTACATCTGCCGATCGCTAGACGACAAAATAACACTTTCATCATCCGATGGCTTATTTCACTACATCTGCCGATTGCTATACGACAAAATAACACTTTCATCATCCGATGGCTTATTTCACTACATCTGCCGATCGCTAGACGACAAAATAACACTTTCATCATCCGATGGCTTATTTCACTACATCTGCCGATCGCTAGACGACAAATTAACACTTTCATCATCCGATGGCTTATTTCACTACATCTGCCGATCGCTAGACGACAAATTATGATCATGCACATTATAACTTTACTCATCCACTATGACAAGGATCATACCAGAGTAGATGACTTCACAACATACATAGACCCTTCAAGTGCAGGCAAACTCATTATCATAATTAAACTTCAGACCATCTAAACAACCTAGTACACCCACGATGTAGGGCTCTATTAGCCGGGAATCTTAATACATTCGCTTACCTGGTCTCCTTAGCACTTGAGCTCCCTTCTCTTCAAACTTCTTCACCTAAACATTTACATTGTAGTAGTTAAAACAAAATCCTAGTAGTTCTAGTCTCGAGTTATCCTAAGATCTAATAGCTAAGAGTCCTTCCCGAGTTCTTAGTTTAATACTCAATGTAACCCGAAATCCCAAAACCAAAACAGACGGATTCGATAATGATAACTCAGGGTTGGTTGTTCTAAATGTCCAGAATCGATTCGGAAAGACATTACTTATCTCGGGTTTCAAAGTGTTCTTATTAATATTCGGCCATTGAAGAATCCAAACTTCAATACAGAGCTGGAAAACTGGGCTAATAAACTAACAAATAACCACATTGTTAAACCCGTACCTCGAGCACAAAGTACCCGAGAAGTAGCAAAGAAACCGATCGCTGAAGGAGGGATTTCCAGCTGACAGAGAGCGAGAGCTTGGGAGAGAAGAAATCGCCGGAAGTTAGGGATGTCGGCTACAGTGGTTTAAATGAGGTTTGAATCCTTTCATTTTTCTTTAAATACTGGCCTCAATCCTCCGATATTACAGCTTTGCCACTCAACCTAGTTTAGATCCACATGTAATTAATTAAGCTTGGCATAAATCCTAAACTTCGAAGATTAAATATTTATGACCGTTAATACAGTTAAGGAAATCACCTGGCCGTTAACTCGGGTGTTACACATAGTGTGTCTGTATGGTGTAGGTGACATTGTGGGTGACATTGAGCATGGTGAGGATGACGTTCCTCCTCCCGATGTATGATGCAATTGATGGAGAATGGCCCATGGGAGTGTGCTGAGCAATCGGTGCTTTATGACCCGTGGGGATGTGTATAAGTATTTTGGGGGATTTGATGGTAATATAAAATGTTAAGTTAGAACATAATAGGATGCTTGGATCTGGCTAGATGTTAGGTTCATGTTTTGATGTTTTAAAACGTTTTGAAAACCTGTTTTTTTTAGCTACTTAGAATTTTAAACAGGATGAATTGTATAGTTTTAAACATATCCACACAATTTGTTTTATGAAATTAGGTTATGCGTTACAATCGTTTTGAGTCAAATGTTTGGGTGATTATGAGGTGTTTAGTATGTTAATTTGAAGTATAGGTTGAGGAAGTGGGAATGGCTAGTGACTAGCATGTGATTTAAGTTGGAATGAAAAAGAAAGAAATGGGAGAAGCTTGGAAGAAATGAAGGAGACGTTCGATCACGGAAAGAGGGGCGATCGAACGTGAACTTCTCTAGAATTCCAGAGAAGTTGGCGAAAGTGCGCACGAAAGGAGGTGATCGTGCGCAGGAGGAGAAGAAAAGAGGGGGGGGGGGGGGGGGGGGCGCACGATCGGCCAAGCCATGACCGATCGTGCGGCCATGAGGGCGGCGCCCGATCGCCTAACATTTGGCGATCGAGCGCCCCTCAATTTCGAGGGGAATTTCCTCTTTTGTCCCGCGACCGATTATATGTTTTTAATTTATTTATTTAATTGTTTTAAATCGTTTTAATTTCAATTGTTTTAGTATTTGTTTTAAACGATTACTAAACGAACTCTGATTTTGTATTTGTTTTAAACGATTTACTAAACAAACTCTGATTTCAATTTAATCTCCGCTTAAGGTTAGGTTTAAAGTTTATAATGATAAGTATAAAAAAAATATGTACGAGAAAAATGGGTACAGTACTAAGGTCGCTACAATTTATGGTATCAGAGCCCCCGGGTTTTAAAAATGGTTCTGTAGACTGATCGACTGCACAGCCACTACGCGGACATCCTTCCTCAACTGTAAGTACGTATACTGCTTTGTCTGAGTTAGATTTCTTAGAATTGTTTGCTTTGATTTTTTTAGGAGTTATAAAATATGGTTCGAGGAAAAGATCCTCAGGATGGCGCGCTAGATTGACTTACGAAGTTGTTAGACTGTTAGTTTCTGCACATGGACCGTCAAGCATAACAAATTGAGAATTTAGTAAATCGAGAGAACCAGAGGGCCCAGGATTTAGTGGTTCCTAATAACCAGGGCATGCAGAAGTTCCAAGGCCTACGGCCTCCAGTATTCGATGGCTGATCATCGGATCCAAATATTGTGGAGGAATGGATCCGGGTGATGGAGGATATGCTGGATTATGCAGAGGTAGGGAACGGGAGTAAGGTGGCTTATGTAACCTTCCACCTGGCGTTAGACGCCCGTTTCTGGTGGGATTCGATCAAGACGACGACGGACGTATCAGTTATGACATGGGAGCGGTTTAAGACCATATTCTTTAACAAGTATTTCAGCCACATAGTGAGGCCGCCAAAGAGCAATGAGTTCACACAGCTAAAGCAGACAGGTTCGGTTGCTGAGTACATACGGAAGTTCGAGGCTTTATCACGATTTGCCCCGCGTCTTGTCAGCGGTAACGAGGAGAAAGTGCACCAGTTTATGGAGGGACTTAATCCGGAGATTTGGATGCACGTTATTGTCTCAGGTATTATTGATGTGCCCTATTCTGACATCACAGCTAGAGCTCTAGATATTGAGGCTGCCAGAGCTACTTGTGTTAGACCGAGGGAGCCAGCTAAGGGCTTCTTCCGTGAGATCCGACCTCAGTCGCAGAACCGAGGTTGGCAGCCTAGAGCACAGCCCCAGCAGCAGTAGAGGGGTGTTAAAAGACCTCTTGAGGGAGGTAACGATCGGGGTAAGGGGAAGCAAGTACCGGGGGCTTCTCAGATGCCATGGTGCCCTAGGTGCCAGAAGGAGCATAGTGGTGAGTGCCGCGTTTGCACTAATCAGTGTTTTAGATGTGGGGAGATTGGCCATTACGTCAAGGATTGCCCGAAGCCCGACCGAGATCTGTCAGGCGGTGATCAGAGGAGAGTTATGCCGAGGATTTTTGCATTTATTGAGCCTGGCGATGTCGAAGACGAGGCTCAGCCCTCTGTGATAGCAGGTACTATTCTGATTATGGGCACCGCTGTTTTTACTTTGATGGATACGGGAGCTACGCACTCCTTCATATCGACTGCATGCATGACTGGATTGGGATTAGAGTCTGAGTTAGCTGGGGTCGAGTATAGAGTGATGCTGCCTTCAAGAGAGCTTATGCAGTCAGAACGTATTCTCCAGGGCAATGTCATCTCAGTGGGGGATATTACCCTTTATGCTCGTTTGATAGTTATGAGCATAGAGCAGTATGATCTTATTTTAGGGATGGACTGGCTTGCACAGCACTTCGCCACCATCGATTGTCGATCCGGGATTGTGACCTTTCGACCCTCGGGTAAAGCCCGAGTTTTCTTATCAGGCGATGAGCAGATTGAGCGGATGGCCTATTTCTTATTCCATGAAGGTCAACGAGCAGTTTAAAGGTGCGTGCTCTATTTATTTGGTCTCAGTATTTGATGTTCAGTTACTCAGCGGAGTAAAGCCGAGTGACATTCCTATAGTCAGAGAGTTCTCTTAGATATTCCTCGATGATCTTCCCGGGTTACCGCCAGACCGGGAGATTGAGTTTACTATTGATGTCTATCCAAATACCGTGCAAAGGTTTAAGAACCCGTATCGGTTGGCACCAGCCGAGTTGAAAGAGCTAAAGACTCAGCCTGACGAGTTGTTAGAGAAGGGTTTTATTCGACCCAGCGTTTCACCCTGGGGTGCGCCCATTTTGTTTGTCAAGAAGAAAGATGGGACCCTCAGGATGTGCATCGATTACAGAGAGTTGAACAAATTGACGATGAAGAATAAATATCTGTTGCCCCGGATTGATGACCTATTCGATCAGCTACAGGGTGCCTGAGTATTTTCCAGGATTGACCTATGCTTAGGTTATTATCAGCTGAAGGTCCGGAGGGATGATATTTAGAAAACGGCATTCTGAACGAGGTATGGGCATTATGAGTTCCTTGTCATGTCTTTTGGACTTACTAATGCCCCTGCAGCGTTTATGGATTTGATGAACCGTGTCTTCAAGGAGTATCTGGACAAGTTCGTGGTGGTTTTAATCGACGATATCTTGATCTATTCTAAGACGAAGGAAGAGCACGAGGAACATCTACAGATTGTTTTGCAGATTCTGAGTCAATGCCAGCTATATTCAAAGTTCTCTAAATGCGAGTTTTGGCTGGATATGGTAAGTTTTCTTGGCCATATCATATCGCAGGAAGGAGTTTCTGTTGATCCGAGCAAGATTCAGGTGGTCAGAGATTGGCCACAGCTGAAGAACGTACGTGAGGTGCGTGGATTTCTCGGATTAGCTGGTTATTATCGAAAGTTTATAGAGAGATTTTCAAAGATTGCAATTCCTCTTTCACGTTTGACTCGGAAGAACGAGAAGTTTGTATGGTCGGCTGCTTGTGACGACAGTTTTATGGAGTTAAAGCAGAGATTGACCACCTCTCCAGTGTTGACTCTACCTGTTGAGGGTGATAAGTTCAGTATTTATTGTGACGCATCTGGAGTTGGACTCGGTTGTGTATTGATGCAGGAAGGGAGAGTTATTGCTTATGCTTCTCGGCAGTTAAAGCCGTATGAGCAGAATTACCCTACGCACGACCTTGAGTTAGCAGCTGTGGTCTTCGCAGTGAAGATATGGAGACATTATTTATATGGGCAGCAGTGCGAGAGATTTTCCGATCACAAGAGCTTGAAGTATTTATTTACGCAGAAAGAGCTGAATATGCGACAGAGAAGGTGGCTTGAGTTCGTCAAAGATTATGATTTCGATATAAAGTACCACCCAGGAAAGGCGAACAAGGTAGCTTATGCTTTGAGTAGAATGCCTTCTATGAGTCAGCCTTCACTTGCAGCGATGTCGGTTACGCTGCGGTCTGAGATTGAGAGGTTTGATGTGGAGATAGTGGCAGAGTTGTCCAGTATGCTTGCCAACATTTCTCTCAGGCCGACTATTCTGGATAAGATACGCGAAGCTCAGCAGAATGATGCGGAATGTGAGGAGCTTCGATCGAGCATGACCTCTGGAGACTCGTCTGATTTCTATTTATCCGACGATGGTGTTCTAAAGTTCAGGCATAGGTGGTACGTGCCTAACGATGAGGATCTGAAGAAAGAAATATTGGCTGAGGCACATTCTTCGGCATATTCTGTGCACCCAGGAGGTACCAAGATGTACCGGGATATAAAGCAACATTTCTGGTGGCCAAATATGAAGAGAAAGGTTGCCAAGTACGTTGGAACCTGTCTAGTCTGTCAACAGGTAAAGGCAGAGCACCAGAGACCGGCCGGAACATTATAGCCACTGCCGATTCTGGAGTGGAAATGGGAGCAGATCTCCATGGATTTCATAGTGGGGCTCCAGAGGACGACGAAGGGCCATGATGGTGGGTGATTGTGGACCGATTGACAAAGTCGGCCCACTTCTTATCTGTGAAGATGACATCTTCTATGGATCAGCTTGCCGAGCTTTATGTGCAGGAGATTGTTAGACTTCATGGAGTGCCAGTTTCGATTGTCTCAGACAGAGATCCGAGATTCACTTCGAAGTTCTGGAAAAGCCTGCATAAAGCTATGGGGACTCAGCTTAATTTTAGCACGGCGTTTCATCCTCAGACTGATGGACAGACAGAGAGGACTAATCAGATTCTCGAGGATATGCTCAGAGCCTGTGTGTTGGAGTTTCAGGGATCATGGAACAGGTATTTGCCACTGATCGAGTTCTCTTATAATAACAGCTTTCAGGCTACCGTTGGCATGGCTCCATATGAGGCACTATATGGTCGGAAGTGTAGGTCTCCGTTATATTGGGACAAGGTTGGCGAGGCCAACATCGTCGGTCCAGAGATTCTACAACAAACGACAGAGAAGATTGCCATTGTCCGACAGCGTATTGAGATAGCTCAGAGCTGACAGAAGAGCTATGCTGACACGAGATGGTGAGATCTAGAGTTCGAAGAAAGTGATGACGTTTATTTGAAGATTTCTCCATTTAAGGGAGTCATGCGGTTCAAAAGGAGGGGTAAGTTGAACCCTCGATATGTGGGACCCTTTCCTATTCTGAAGAAGATCGGGAAGTTGGCGTACAGATTAGAGCTTCCGGCTTCTATGGAGGGTATCCACGATGTATTTCATGTGTCCATGCTTCGGAAGTGTTTGCGTGATCCATCACATCCCGTGGAGACAACAGAGATCGAGGTACAGCCTACCTTGACTTATGAGGAGAGGCCAGTACGTATTTTGGAGTCTTCCATCAAGTATTGCGCAACAAAGAGATTCCGCTAGTCAAAGTACTGTGGCGGAACCACGAGGTGGAAGAGGCTACTTGGGAGCGACAGCAGGATATGATGGCTAAGTATCCTGAGTCGTTTGTATGATTTAATTTTGTGGGCAAAATTCTAAATAAGGTGGATGGAATGTAATACCTTGTTTTGCGGGATATTAATAGTATATTATATGATGACATTTTTGTAAATATGTCAAATCAAGTATGTTTTGCGAGCGGAGAGCTTTATTATGATCCTAACGATTAACTGGAATTTTAGGAAATTTACGAGAATTTTCGGAGTAATAACGCTATATTTCGAGTAATTACGTTTCTCGTAATACAAATGGTGTTTTAGTAAAAATAGTAAACGAGGTCCGATTTGCAAACGGACAGTTTTAATAAATCCCAAATAATAAGTTGGAGTTGTTGGCAAAATAAGGAAATTTGGAGAACCCGAATTATTGATCAATCGACGAAACAAAGGAAGAAACGAATATAAAAACTATGGAAGGGCAAAACGGTAATTTGCCAAGTCAATTTAATATTTAAAAAACCTTCCTCTCTTACTCCTTCACCATTTTCACGCCAGAACCTTCTTTTTTCTTTTCCTTCGCGATTCCTCTTTGTCGCCGGTGATTCCTCAACGTCCGACCTCCGTTCTTCCTCCGATCAACTTCCGTTCTTCGTGTTTTCTCCTCCAATCGACGCTCTATGTATGAATCTATAGTTTTAGAGCGTTAGTTTTTGGTTTTCACAAAGATATACGGTTAGGGTTTCGTTTAGGGTTTTCGTTAAAAACGTAAATTTAAGGTTCAAAATCGATAGGTTTGTCGTAATTAAGGATATAGTGAATGTATTGGACGTTATTGGACGAATTTAATTGATTTAGGACGAATGATAAAATTTGAGAATTTTTGGGTTTTAGGGAAAAACTCGTTATGCCTCGATAAGGTTTCGTTAAATTTGGACGTTTAGTAACTTAAACTTGTTTTAACATTGACTGTTGTGTTTTGCCTCAAACAAATAACGCTCATGGACGGAGCTCAAGGTTCAGTGCGCACGAGGTAAGTTCTCGTGACTTACTCTGGCCGATTGGCCTACACCGTACTTCGATGTTGCGTCAAGGATCTTAGTGTATTGTCTGTTTAAATTGCTTTGGTTGGGTAGTTAGGTTAGTTGCTTTATAGGTTATGTTTTATTCATCTTGATGGTATGCATGATGGTTGTTTATTTTATGCTTATAACTGTTCATGCATCACGTATTTTAACTAAGCATGAACATGAATTTCCGCACGATGTTTTCAGAAAACCGATGTGGCCCGAAAGGGGGCTATCGATCTATTGTGTGGACAAATTAAGGGTCTGACCAATACCACATCTCATGTTATATAATAAAATACGTAATCTGTTATCTGGTCACACGAGGTCGGGCTCAGGCACGGCTGTACGTGTTGTAAGCGTGTACCCCCTCCTCTAGCTGGAAAGAGTAGTCCGACCGCTGGATGGGCTCTCTCCGGTTAGGGGGATGAGATCTCGGTGATATTCTGTCTGCCATGATCTGTACGTTATGCATGATTTTTGAACTCCATATGCACTGCACGCATCTGCATTTACGTGGAATTTACTGAGCCTTTAGCTCATAGTGTGTCTGTATGGTGTAGGTGACGTTGTGGGTGACATTGAGCCAGGTGAGGATGACGTTTCTCCTCCTGATGTATGATGCAGTTGATGGAGAATGGCCCGTGGGAGTGTGCTGAGCAGTCGGTGCGTTATGACCCGTGGGGATTTGTGTAAGTATTTTAGGGGATTTGACGGTAATATAAAATGTAAAGTTAGAACATAATAGGATGCTTGGATCTGGCTAGATGTTAGGTTCATGTTTTGATGTTTTAAAACGTTTTGAAAACCTATTTTTTTTAGTTGCTTAGAAATTTTAAATAGGAGGAATTGTATAGTTTTAAACATATCCACGCAGTTTGTTTTATGAAATTAGGTTATGCGTTAAAAGCGTTTTGAGTCAAATGTTTGGGTGATTATGAGGTGTTCAGTATTTTAATTTGAAGTATAGGTTGAGGAAGTGGGAATGGCTAGTGACTAGAGTGCGATTGAAGTTGGAATGAAAAAGAAAGAAAAGGGAGAAGCTTGGAAGAAATGAAGGAGACGTTCGATCACGGAAAGAGGGGCGATCGAACGTGAACTTCTCTGGAATTCCAGAGAAGTTGGCGAAAGTGCGCACAAAAGGAGGCAATCGTGCGCAGGAGGAGAAGAAAAGGGGGGGGGGGGGGGGGCACGATCGGCAAAGCCATGACCGATCGTGCGGCCATGAGGGCGGCGCCCGATCGCCTAACATTTGGCGATCGAGCGCCCCTCAATTTCGAGGGGAATTTCACCTTTTGTCCCTCGGCCGATGATATGTTTTTAATTAATTAATTTAATTGTTTTAATTGTATTTAATCGTTTTAATTTCAATTGTTTTAGTATTTGTTTTAAACGACTTACTAAACGAACTCTGATTTTGTATTTGTTTTAAACGATTTACTAAACGAACTCTGATTTTGATTTAATCTCCGCTTAAGGTTAGGTTTAAAGTTTATAGTGATAAGTATAAAAAAAAATATGTACGAGAAAAATTGGTACAGTACTAGGGTCGCTACATTACGGGGATAAAAGGGGATAACAAAAAGTAGAATATTTTTTATACACATAGAGTTGAGAGTGTTTATGTGAAGACTGTATTCAAGAGTTTAGCTTAAGCAAATAGTCGAAAGGGTATGAGAAGTAGTTATTGCTGTAGTACTTTTTCGTGGATGTGATTCATCGGTGCAAAGTCGTAAAGGTGAAATCTAAGTGATCATGTAGGAATGTTTGTAGTGATCAATATGGGGAATGGAAATAGAAAAATTTACTTAGAATTGGAAAGCCAATAGACTTTGAGGTATTAGTGGGTCAAGGTTACATGCAAGGTGATATTCAGGTTAGAAAAATGGTTGATCCTTTGGGATGTGAGTATCGTCTTAAGAGATTATTCAATCAAGGACAATTGTAGATACACAAAAAGAGTACAACCGCTATTGACATGATTGCAAGTAATGTTAGCAAACATATTAAATCATCGAGAGTAAGTACCCATCGTAGGAATGTAACAGGTAGAAACCGAACTGGAGGAGTGAAAGATAATAGATTAGTTAATTAATTTTGGCGAGAATCCTGAGTGAAATTAGATATTTGTATTAGTGTTAAGAAACTTGGGAAGAAATTAGAAGTCGTATACTATTTGAAGCCGTATACTATAGAAAGAGGAAGGTTAGAATTTGAGGTCTTGACCTTTATGATGATCTTAAGTAATTAGTAGTGTACGATCTACGGAATTAGAGAATTTCGAATAAGAGGAATGAGAAATGGCATGAAAAGTGTGTGAGTGATTTAAGGATAATGTTAAGTTAGAAAGTTAAAGGTTCGACTCGTATGTAACGAAGTCGAAACTACTGATGTCGTAAATAGATTAGAAGAGTGGATAAGCTTAAGAGTTGACGAGCTTAAGAGTGAGATGTGAGAACTCAAGTATTAGTAGATCATGAATAAGAAAATAGAGGTTGGGAGATGTAAGCTAGAAGAACAATTAGATTATATTCTAGATTTTTGACGGACATAAGAAAGAGAGAAGTGATGAAATTAGTTAACTATGAGAGAGAGTTAGGATAAGAGAGTTAGCCATTAGAAATTGAGTATTTTGTATGAAGTTGAAGAACTTAGAGGATATTGAGAATTAAATTATAAAAGTTTGAAAGTATAGGAGAGGAGTGATTAAGTTAAGAGTACATAGTTATGAAAGTTAAACTAAGTTATGCGTTTGAACTATGTTAGTGGGTGAAGAGTGAGAAGTGAGGTAAGTGAGAAGCTTAGTAAATTCTAATGGAGAATAATGGATAGGAAGGACATGAAGTGTGTAAATATTATGGAAGTTTTGAGGTCGAACGAAAGTGCGTAAATATCATTTAGGGTGTCGAGTGTAAAGTCGGGAAAGAGTTAGTTTAGACTTAAGAATTTGAGTGTTTGGTAATGACTGAAATTAGGAGTTAGACAAATTGAGCATAGTGAATGTAAGTATGAAGATTCAGAATATACTTTGAGGAATAGTTGATAGGTTTAAGAGATGAGAGCTTTGAGTATGAGGGTTAAATTGTCTTGATTGGATGATATAAGTGTAAGAGATAGAAGTGATAAGTTAGGAGTGAGATGGTGGAGTAGAAAGAAAGTTAAAACTTAAGGATGTTTATGTACTGAGTTCTTAGTGGTACAGTATTAAGATGTTTATGTCAGTAATGATGAACATTGGATTAGAGAAGTTAGAGGTGGAATTAAGATGGAAAAGTTTGAAAGTATTGGTGATAATGGATTTAATTGAAGTTATGGACGTATAAATACTCAATCCATATGGAGCAAAGTTAGGAAAATGAAAACTTTGGGAGATGTAGAAAAGTGTAGTGAAGTCAATAATTGTAGGGATTATTGAGCGTTGTGGTGTATAGTTTAGGGATTATTGAGAGTTGTGGTGTATAGTTTGAGGTGTATATTTTAGAATGACCCAAAGGTAGTGAGAAGTCGGAATTTGAGGCATGTAGTACCCGATAGGTGAGTAAGGGTATTGGGTAGTTGTGATGAGTACATTGACAAATAACAAGGCCACAAATTTTGAGGACAAAATTTTTGTAAGGAGGGTGGATTGTAACACCTGAGATCAATGTGTACTGCTTTAGATTTAATTAAGTTATGGATCTTAGATTTATCTAAATTTGAGAGAAAATAAAAGGATAAGGTGGTTGTTTAATTTATAGTTGTTTTAATTAATTTAAAAGCAAACAAATGTAGGTTCGGGTCCCAGTGAAATTAAGCCAGGGTTTATAATTTAAGAATGAGATTTAATGAAAATTCAAAATGGTCGAAAACACGGGAGGGCAAAACGGTAAATGATGATTTATTAATGTTTTAATAGGAATTAGTAGTAGTATTATTATTATTATTATTATTATTATATTATTAATAATAAAAACAAAACAACAGAATGGCTCGAAGGCCATTCTGTTGTTCGAGTGCCCGAAGGCCGAGAGGAGAACAGGGGAGAGGAGGGAGACGAGGGAGAGGCGAGCGACGATCTACGGCCGGTTCATCGCATTTTCTAGCGTTCTCCAGCTAGACGACGGCGACGAGCAGGGTCCGGCTCTCTCCGTGCACGAACCACCCGATAAGGTTCGATTTTCACCCTGTTTTTGGTTTGTTTGAGCCTGTGAGTGACGAGCTTGTTTTCGCTCCGATCACTGGCCGTTTTTGGCTGCTCTCGGCGTCGAATTGCCGAGCTCAGTGCTGGCAAGGATTGCTGAGCAGTGTGCAACTTGGGAGGAGCTAAAAACCGAGGGCTAGGTTTTTGGAGCCTCAGGTTTTTGTGCGGAACTCTGATTTTTCTTGTTAGGTTATGCTAATTGGATGTTAGAATGATCAATTGGTGAAGGAATTGGTAAAAATCAGATTGAAGTAGAGAGTTTGGACTTTTAGGGTAAGAACTGAATCTGTTTTTTGGGGATTTGACCTAGCTATAGTTATTTGTTTTAAATTTCCTTTTGGCAGTTAAACTAGGTTGTTAGGGGAGTATGTGGCCGCTGGAATCGCTCGATTCTGATAACTAACGCGAAAGTTATGCATGTTTGAAGTTTCGGGTTGGTTTTTACCGAACCCAAATTAGTGGCCCGTTTAGTTAGGTTTTAGTTGGATTAGGCTAGAAATAGTAGTTTGAGAGTAATTGGTGAATGTAGGCTTGATTTTAATGAAGTTTGAATATTTGTCGTAGGTCGAGCAGTAGATGGGCAGGGAACCGTGTATCCTCAGCGAGCTAGGACGCCAGGTAAGTAGTGGATTACCTTTGTTTTACCTTCGGGCCTACACCACGGGTCGGTAGGGTTATTGTTTGATTTTTGTTGGTTGGTTGATTTATGTTAAGCACGTGTTGAGTATCATGCATTGTTTTTAAGTTACTTGGTTGATTAATGTTAAGCACGTGTTGAGTATCATTACGAAAATGAACTTGTGCATGACGTGAAAGGTGAGTGTGAAACGTAACAAGAAAGATTAAGAAAAAGGTAGTTCGAGTAGAGTCGCCAGGTTAGGCAAGTTGTCGGGGAGGCACTTTTAACATGCCAGAGAGGCATTTTGCCAGTGAGGCAGTGAGTTGGGACTCTACTCGAGATATAAAGTTGAAAATACGTAAGTATCATGGGAGGAGATTGTGTGCTGCCGTCCAACGGGGGGACCCGGGCGTGAGCTGGCCGATCTTGCTCGGTGGATCAAGGTGTGTCCGTCCAATGAGCTAGGAGCTTGGATGTGTGCCTACTTGATTCACGTGTGAAAATGGAAAGATTAATAAAACGACTACGAACGAAAACAACAGAGTGAGTAGGGACTCCATGTATTAGGGTAGTGTATGTGCATGTTTACATTTCTTTTCCATACTTGCTAAGCGTAAGCTTACGTGTGTGTGTGTTCTGTGGTGTAGGTAACGACGCGGTTACAGGTGGGCTAGATGAGGGAGCCAGGATTAGGCAGCAGTCGGTGGCACACGGAGCACGCCGGTGCAGGCAGTTGTCGGGGCGTCTTGACCATGGTCTTCGGGGGATGTGGGGCTTTGTATTTTGGTGGTTTATTGTAGATTTTGTTTATGGGAAATGTTGGGAATTCATAACTCTTTTTGGTTGATGTTTGGTTGATATTTGGAAAGTTATAATTAAGTTAAGGGTGATATGTCGCCCTATACTGTAGACTTTCTTCATTTAGGGATGTTAGTATTATAGTTTCTCTCTTTATTACTATTTGGAGATTTCGTTTGCTGGATAGTTGAGTAAGTAAATTCTGGATCTAGTTGAGGATTGATTTATTTACAGGTATCTAGCATTTTGGAGGCGCCATTTTCAGGCGTTACTTTGTTGAAATTTTCGGGGAAGATGCCGTGGTGCTTAACGGTTAGGATTAAGGGAAATTAGTGAGTCTAGGCAGCTAGGTATGACATAATAGAGTTTCGGGAGACTTAGCTTTAAATTTCGATGTGTCAATAATTTTTATGTTTTGGGGTTTACATTGGGGTTAGAGTGAGCCAAGTAGCGCACCGAGCCAGGGTGGGTTCGGGGGCGTTACAAGCTTGAAGGTGCTTGGTTTAGTTCTTATCTCTTATTCTTCCTCTCTCTTAGGAGAGTCCATAGGTTGAAGAAGGTGAAACCTTCCCCAAGGTGGTGGTGTTTTCCCATGAAAAATACCTCAACCCAAAAGCATAACATAGGATAGCTTTTTAAGGCCTCCAAGGAGTTCTTCACCCACGGTTTTTCCATCCATTGCCTCCACCATTTCATCTCTAAATCCATGGTTTTATTCATCACTATCTCCCATTCATTTCATCTTCATATTGCATCCCATTTCAAAATCATCTTCATCTCCATTTTTTTTTCTTCATTTATCGACCAACACATCTCACCCAAGCACTTGTTATTTTTGTGTGTTTTTGAGGTAGCCCTTTTGGGTGGCTACCCTATAATTGGTTCTTACCAACAAGTTCGTTCTGGGTCAAACTTATTGTTTAATAACTTTGGTTATGTCGGTAAGATTCGATTGTGGTTAATTTTGTTTTTAATTGATTTAAATGCGTTACTGAGTTTCTATTTCGCGTTGTTGAAGGGTCTCAAGTTTGATATACTCGTGGTTCTCATCACATCCCACAGATGATATTGTAGGTAATTCAACCCTAAGAGTCAAAACTAGATCCTCCTTTAAAAGTTTTTGTGCAAACAACATTCATATCTCAAATAGAGTTTAAAAATTTCAATGAAGCTGAATTTGATGAAAAATAGATTATGGTCATGCAAGAAGAGTGGAATAATTTTGAAAGAACAACATTTGAGAATTTGTTCCAAGGCCAAAATAACACTCTATTATAGGAATTAAATGGGTTTTAAAAAAAAAATAGATGAGAATGAAGTTGTAGTAAGGAACAAGGCTAAGTTAGTTACAAAACGATACAATAAAGAAACGCTCATTGATTTTGAGGAAACTTTTGCACCAGTATCTAAGTGAAGTCTATTCGTACGCTTCTTGCATTTTTTTGCTTTAAGAATTTTATTATCTACCAAATGGATGCTAGTGTCATTCTAAATAGGTTTGTTATGAACGAAGTTTATGTTGAGTAACTCTTTGGTTTTGAAATCGATCATAACCTTGATTATGTTTTACATGTTCAATATGGCTCTTTATGGTATTATGTAATACCCAAAAAATTCAACGTATCCGGCATGTTACGTTTGAAAGAATTTGATATGTTGATTATATTTTTAGTGTTAAAATAAGGATATTAATGAGTTACATGAGGAGAAGATGATGAATGTAACGTCCCCGAACCCACCCTGGCTCGGAGCGCTACATTGCTAACCAATCCCACATTAAAACATAATTTAATATAATTTTCTAAAACCCCAAAACATAAAATAAAACTGACACAGTTGAATTTAAAACTAAATCTTCCGAAGCTCTCTTATGTCATACCTAGTAGCCTAGACTCAACAATTTCCCTTAATCCTAACCTTTAAGCACCACGGCGTCCTTCCCGGAAATTTCGACAAAGTAACGCCTGAAAATGGCGCCTCCACAATGCTAGGTACCTGCAATAAATCAATCCCCAACCAGATCCAGAATACTCCTACTTAACTAACCAGCATACAAAATCTCCAAATAGCAGTAAAGAGGGAAACTATAATACTAACATCTCTAAATGAAGAAAGTTCACAGTATAGGGCGACACATCGCCTTTAACTATGACTATGCTCAACAGATAGAAATAGCTATACCATAACTGTTAAAAACATCAACTAAAAAGAGTTACATATTCCCATCATTTCTACAAAAAGACATTTACAATAAACTACTAAAATGCAAAGCCCCACGTCCCCCAAGACCACGGTTGAGGCACCCCGACAACTGCCCGCATCGGCGCGCCCCGTGTGCCACTGACTGCCGCCTAATCTTGGCTCCCTCATCTAGCTCACTTGTAACACGTCATCACCTACACCATAGAACACAAAAGTAAGCCTAATGCTTAGCAAGTAGGGAATAACAAATGTGACAACACAATGCAATCAACCTAACACATGCAGTTTCTACCACTCAGTTGTGCTTATTTGCTGTTCATTGCTTTAATCTTTCTTAAGCCGTGTGGAACGAGTTGGCACACATCCCATGACCGTCTAGGATGGCCACACTCCGAACCACCAGAGCTAGACCAGATAGCAAACATCCCATAACCGTCTAGGATGGCTTGCATGATCTTCCTCGTCGATCGTAGAATCCTATAACCGTCTAGGAAATTCTTACTCACGACAAGATCCTCTCGGGGTGCTACACACCAGCACCTCAGCCCGACAAGGCACACTATTCGAGATGCATTTCGTGTTTTAGCCGGTCATCTCTCATAGGGTTCCCCTCGGGGTGCTACACACCAGCACCTCAGCCCGACAAGGCACACTATTCGAGATGCATTTCGTGTTTTAGCCGGTCATCTTTCATAGGGTTCCCCTCGGGGTGCTACACACCAGCACCTCAGCCCGACAAGGCACACTATTCGAGATGCATTTAGAATTCACTTTATCTGATTACGTTCATGCTCACAATGCCAAACAATGCCACTAATCGTACCTAACGTGCTATACCATGATGCATGCTTCAAATATGCAATACGACACAAAAAAAAAATAACACAACGCAACACAAAACAAAACAACAAAACAAGCAAACAACAAATAATTCCCTATCGTTCCATGGTGTAGGCCCGGAGGCAAAACACAAGCAATCCACTACTTACCTGGCGTCCTATCTCGCTGAGGATGCTCGGTTATCTGTCCACCTATGGCTCGACCTACGACAAATATTCAAACTTTATTAAACTCAAGGTTACATTCACCAATTACTCTTAAACTACTATTTCTAGCCTAATCCAACTAAAACCTAACTAAACGGGCCACTAATTTGGTTTCGGTAAAAACCAACCCGAAACTTCAAACGCGCGTAACTTTTGCGTCGGTTATCGTAATCGAACAATTTTAGCGGCCACGTACTCCTCTAATAACCTATTTTAACCTGCCAAAATGAATTTTAAAACAAATGACCGTAGCTAGGTCAAAAATGACAAAACCCGATTCTGCCCTTTACATGGAATTTCCCCTTTTCTAGTTTTTCATCAATTTTCACCCATTTTCTCACCAATCGATCACCCTAACATCCAATTAACATAATCTAACGAAAAATCAAGGTTTCACACAAGAAACCCAAAGCTCAGAGAACCGGGTTCTCAGATTTTGCCCCAATCCGAGCTCCTTGATGCTCGACAATCTTTGCCGGCATTACGCTCGGCAAGACGACGCTGAGAACAGTCAAAAAGGGCCGGTGATCGGAACTCAACGCAGCTCGACACCCTCGGCCACAAACTGAGCAAGAACAGGGCACACAAAAATCGAGCCTTACCTGTCGGTTCATGCGCGGAGACGGGCTGGAAATGGCAGCCCTGGAAGCGCCGCCGTCGTCTGGCCTGAAAAAGGCGAGAAATCGCCGGTGTTCGTCGTCCCTCTCCCTCCTTTTCCGATCGCGAGCGCGAACCTGAACAACTGAATGGCTCCTTCGAGCCATTCTGTTGTTTAATTAATAATAATAATAATAATAATAATAATAATAATAATAATAATAAGAGTAATAATAATAATAAAGTAAACATTAATAAATCCTCATTTACCGATTTGCCCTCCCGTGTTTTCAACCATTTCGAATTTCATTAATCTCGTTCTTAAATTATAACCCACGGCTTAATTGCACTGGAAATACCCGAACCTAAATTAAGAAACCATTCACTTTTCTTTTAAATTAATTAAAACAACCTATTTTATTATTCTTTTATTTTTTCTCAAATTTTTCCTTCTTTTTTTTAAAAAAAAAAACCCGGGTGTTACAATGAATTTCTAAGGATTTAGCAAGTTTGATTGAGGGATTTTAGTCTTGGTAAGGTGAGATCATTTAAAAAGTGAAAGTTTAAAACAACACGTTAAAGGTGTCAATCTGTGAATAGTAGGTGTCAACCTGTAGTGTTGAAAAATGAGACAGATGTTAAAGGTGTCGACCTGTAGTGTTAAAAAATGAGACAGATTGTTCAAAGTGTCGACTTATGAACAGGGACCAGTCGACACTTCCCCTGCAAATGTTGAAATTTCATGCAAAATTGAAGAGAATATGCTTGAAGTGTCAACCGAATTGATAAAGTTTCAATCAAAAAGTCTAAAAATCCCACCGACTTAGACTTACTTAAGGATTAAATGATGACGATTCACTTAATTAACCTATTTCTTGATGGCCAAGGTATTAAGGTTACTGATGGGTTGAGTTGTCAACACCTGCTTCTCATTTCCTCTCTATAAATAGAATTCTATGCTTGCTATTCTTCCTCATACCTTGCAAGCTTAGAAGCCATGAAATTGCAGCTTCTTCTCTTCCATTTTACAGGCAAGGTAAGCATTATTTTGAAATTCTTGAGTTTTAGTTAATGATACATGATAATCTATGCATAAAAAGTGGTATAACAAGGGTGTTATAAAGAGATTTTCAAGAGAGTTCTATTGGACTTCAAGATTTCCAATCAGATTTATTCTTTTATGCTTTGGAATGTATTAAAATTTTGTTAAATGCATGTTGTTCATCATGCATTTAAAGAAATGGACATAAGGACACATGTTTATACAATTATTGTGAGATTGATAAAAATTGAAAAAAACTTTGCAGCTTTGGTTTGTGAAGACTAATTACCCATTAAATGAACTTATAAAGTTATTATATTTTATTATGTTATACTGGACATATTAATGGAACTATAGGCTCTGGAATCAACAGAATTGGAGGAGTGGATTGCAAGTTATGAATTGTTGAAGTTGGACAAAAAATGTGTATAATAAATCTGCACATGGTTCAATTTTGGTAACACCGATCTACGTTAATGATTTTTAATGCCTAAAATGTTTTGAGAAGTTACAAGACACGTTAAAGAATCTTTGGGCATTGGAATTATGATAATTAGATTAGTATATTGAAAGTTATGAATTGTTAAAGTTGGAAGAAAACAGTGAAGGAAAAATGAGATTTTCATGCATGACGGAATTACTTGATGGGTTGCAAGAGGACTTACTCTGAATGGATTTGATATATTAATATACAACTTTTAAGGAACAATAGGTTCAAGAATCACTCGAATTGGAAAATTACATGAAGAGTTATGCATGTTTTATTTATATGGGTATAATGAATTCTAACATGGAATTTGGTTGGTTTTAGGTTGATCTTATCAAAGGGATAACCAAATAAGTTGTTGTGAATTGTTCTAAGAACCTAAGTTAAGTAATATGTGTTTGCAATTTTTCTAACAGCCTACATCACAAGATGTTAGGATTATATTTGTTTATAGCTATATTCGAAGATATTGATTTAGGAATTTGATGAGATATAGTTATATTTAATACGTTGATCGAGTATATGCTTTGTTACTTGTATGCTTAGATATAGATATATGATAAATTTGATCAAGGATATACTTTGTTGCTTGTATGCTTAGATATAGATACATGCAACAATGTTGCACAAGGATATGTTTTTGTGATATTGTTTGAATGATCATGCATTACGCTTTATGAAAAGAACGAAAATATTTTCATGCATATATTTTCATTAAGAAAGATTGACACGAAATGAATATACTTAGAGAAGTTTTGTGGAGGCGGGGTTCAGGACAGGCTATCCCGAAGGTGTGACTTATGGGGGATAGGCTTGTTAATTCTGGTATGGCAGGGCCTCGCCAAAGGTGACGAGGTCGCCATGTGTTGATGCGTGTGACAACTAACGGAGGTCTCGATTGATGTCGAGACTATCTTCTGAAGGTGTGAGAAATAAGTGGTGTGTGCCCCATAGTCATGCCTACTCTTTCCCTAGATTGATGCCCAGAAAGGATAAACAAAAAACAAAGAAATAAAGAAAGAAAACAAAAAAGGGAAAAAATAAAGATGAAGAAATTGCACGTTTTATGAAAATCCATATCATGTTATGTTATTTACGCATTACTTACTGAGTGTTGAAATCATAGATGAATCTTATGATGTAGAAAAAGAAGAACAATGATAAGAATCATGTTTAATAAGCTGAATGAAAGATGAAGTTGAGAAGGTATGTCCATGGTGAGCGCTTTGGCATTGCTACGACGATTTTCGACCTAGGGAAATTGGCTCACAAGATGTATTTCGATAAAAAGACATTTAATGAAGTCTATGTATTTTGTTGATGTTGAACTATTTATGAGAAGTCTACTGCTACCCTGAAGATTTTCAAAAGATAAAAGTTTATAACATTTTAGAAGAAAAAGAAAAGTCTTCCGCTACACAAATGATTTTCTAAAGTTATCTTATAAGGGTTTGGAAAGGAAAAGAAAATTAATAAGAAAAACGGAGCGTTACATATTAAGCAAGCTCTTAGAACTTGGTATGAAAAGTTAAGTATATTACTTCTAGTGCGAATTTAAGAAGGAAAAAATTGATTCCACTTTGCTGACCAAACATAAAGTTAATGGCATGTTTATTGTAACGCCCCGAGTCTTCCAGACCCGGTTTGCTACCAAAAACATTGAACTGAACTAAGAGAAATTACGGAAAATTTTAAATTTTCCCTTAGTGATGATAATTCTATCTTTAATCCTCGACTTTACAGCGGAAAACTCAATAAGTAGACAACGTTGATAATTAGACAAAACGTTAAGACATTTGGCCGAAGGGAATTGGAAACTTAAGGACATCTACCGATTGACACATGCATCCCACGTGATTCATTAAACTTCATCCGATCACAAAATGACAAGACTTAATATCGGCTTCTACCGATTGACACATGCACATCACGTGACTCATTAAACTTCATCCGATCACAAAACGACAAGACTTAATATCGGCTTCTACCGATTGACACATGCACATCACGTGACTCATTAAACTTCATCCGATCACAAAACGACAAGACTTAATATCGGCTTCTACCGATTGAGACATGCACATCACGTGACTCATTATACTCCTTTCGATAGAAGATATCATCCGATAGAGGACATCATCCGATGGAAGACATCATCCGATGGAAGACATCATCCGATAGACAGGGAACTTTCAGACTTTCACAAACTTCAACATGACTAAATAAACTAACACACAGTTGGACCATAATCTCATCTAGAATACGTGTAGTGAAAAACTCTAACAAAACAGATTGCTCTATCATTTCACGATCATTCTAAAACTCAGAAGTTAATCAGTCAGGTTCCAGTATCCATTGTTTTAAGAAAGCATCCTACATAGACCTCAGTATTCATAACCTTACTAATATGATAAAAGTAGTAACCAGGAGTTGAAATCGCCTTCCAGCCACACACTGACAACCTGAATTCCTTTCAGCAACCAGCCTTAAACATCCTCATTAGACTTGAAATCCTCACATGATAGTTCTTCACCTACATCATAAGGTTTAAACTATAAGCCTAATGCTTAGTAAGGAGTGCAATGCTAACATGTATGCATGAATGCACAAATTAAAGGGAACACATGTTCATGATCTTTTCGTGTTCTTATTCTTGTTCATGTTCATCGTTTTCATCATATGGATTAAGGGAGGATTTGTGCCGAAAAGGGGGTTGACAGTGAGAGTGTACATAGTCCCTTGCGGGTCGTATTCATGGTCCTTCTTTTGGACAGTGACATACGCCAAACCGCCCCCAACACTCTTTTAATCCTTGTTGCACAAGTTTCATGTTCATATCTTGTTCATGGGAGAATTCATGCACTTAAAACATTTTCATATGCTTGAGAAATATTCATGATGCATGAGCATGAGTAAAATCTTAGTTCATCAGACTACTGGACAAGCCATTCATTCATCAAAGGATCATAACATCAACTTGAGTACCGAAGACAACCAGATGTTAGCACAGGTACTTTTAACATCATAAACAACTTCTACTTAGTACCCTTGTGATGTAGGACCCTAATGGCCGGAAGTCTTACTCACTCACTTACCTGGTTTCCTTAGCAACTTGAGCACTTCTCTTCAAACTTCTTCACCTAGAAACATTTCACATCACAGTGTTAAATCAAAATCCTAACTAAAAGTCATCCTAGTACCTAACATAAATATTTCTAAATCTTCCTAGTCGAGCGCCTAGTGTGTACAGATTAAACTTCCAGAACCTAAATAACCGGATTAAGTCTAACAACTAAACACGGTCTGTTATCTTGATGTCCAGAATCGAATCGAAAATGCCCTTACTAAACACGGATCATGATTGTCACTACCATTACTCTGTTTGTGAAGAATCCGAAACCTCAAGTTCTAGTTGAAGAAAGAGCTCTAAGTAACTACCCAGTAACTACATTGTTTAAGTCTTACCTATAGCGTGGATTGTCGAAGTGGAGGCTAAAGAACTAGTCGCCGGCGAAGGAATAGCTGGCAGGGAGGGAGCTCTGGAAGGAGGGAATCGCTGAGAGAGGAAATGTCGGCTACAGCGAGGTTTTAATGAGGTTTAAGAATTCCCATAACCTATTTATACCAATTAAAATCCACCTTAATTACAAACTTGCCACCCAACCTAGCTTCACTCAACTTGTAATAAATAAGTCTTGGCATTAAATTTAAAATCATAAAGGTCAATAAAAGGGTGACAATAAAAATGGTTAAGAAAATCACCTGGCCGAAATTGTCGAGTGTTACATCCACCCCTCCTTAAACAAAATTTTCGTCCTCGAAAATTGATCAAACAAAGAGCTCTAGATATTTGTCCAACATGTTTTGCTGTCGCTCCCAAGTGGCTTCTTCAATGCCATGATTCGTCCACAAAACTTTTACAAGAGGATTTCTTTATTCCGTAGAGTCTTAACTGCAGATTCCAAAATTCGTACAAGTTTCTCTTCATACGTTAATGTCGGCTCAAACTCAATTTCCGTTGGCTTAACAACCTGTGACAGATCACGTATGCATTTTCTTAGCATGGATACATGAAAGACATTATGGACCTTTTCTAGTGATGGAGGCAATTGCAACCTATAAGCGGTTTTACCAATCCTTGTCAAGACAAGGAAGGGACCAATGAATCGTGGACTAAGTTTTTCCTTCTTGCCAAATCTTAAAACTCCCTTAAACGGTGAAATCTTTAAGAAAACTTCATCTCCAACTGCAAATTCAAGGTCTCTCCTTCTTTGGTTTGCATAACTCTTCTGTCGGCTTTGTGCAGTCATCATCCTTTTCCTAATTATGGCAATCCTGTCTGACATCTGCTGTAAAATTTTAGGGCCTAGAAGTTTTGCTTCGCCAACCTTATCCCAGTATAAGGGTGATATACACTTCCTACCATAGAATGCCTCGTAAAGTGCCATACCGATAGTGGACTGGAAATTATTGTTGTAGGAGAATTCAACCAAGGGTTGGTATCGACACCAAGATGTCTGGAAATCCAGCACACACGCCCTCAACATATCTTCAACTGTCTGAATTGTTCTCTCTGATTGGCCATCTGTCTGAGGATGAAAAACAGTGCTGAAAGATAACTTTGTACCAAGCGTGCCTTGAAGACTTTGCCAAAACCTCGAGGTGAACCTGGGATCACGATCGGAGACAATGGATATAGGAATCCCATGCAATCTGATAATTTCTTGAACATACAGATTAGCAAGCTGGTCCATCGTGTACGTTGTCCTTACCGGTAGAAAGTGAGCTGATTTTGTCATTCTGTTAATTACGACCCAAATGCTATCATGACCTTTAGTTGTCTTAGGTAATCCTACAACAAAATCCATGGCAATGTTTTCCCATTTCCATTCGGGAATCGGTAAGGGTTGGAGGGTACCTCCTGGACGTTGATGTTCTGCTTTAACTTGTTGGCATATCAGACACGACTTTACATACTTGGCAATATCCCTCTTCAAATTCGGCCACCAATAGAGTAACTTCAAGTCCCGATACATCTTGGTGGTGCTAGGATGTATAGAAAAGGGAGACGAGTGTGCCTCGGCCAAGATCAACTTACGTAATTCCTCATCACTTGGAATGTACCATCGATTCCTAAATTTCAAAATACCATCCTTGGAGAGACTGAACTCAGAAGAGGCGTCCTTCAACTTACTCATCATGCTACTATTTTCCTTTGAATCCTTTTGTTGTGCCTCCTTGATCCTATCCATGATAGTTGGTCTAATAGAAACATCGGCAAGTAAGGCTGACAGTTCAGAAACCAACTCCAACTCGAACTTCTGTACTTCTGTCCTTAAAGGTATACACATGGTTGACACCGCGGGCTTCATGGTCGTCGACATCCTACTTAATGCATCGGGTACAACATTAGCCTTACCCGGGTGGTACTTAATTTCAAAGTCATAATCCTTAACAAACTCTAACCAACGTCTTTGGCTCATGTTCAACTCCTTTTGAGTAAAAAGGTACTTCAGGCTTTTATGGTCAGAAAACACTTCACACTGCTAACCATACAAATAGTGTCTTCAAAATTTTAATGCAAAAACAACTGCGGCTAATTCCAAATCGTGAGTGGGGTAGTTCTGCTCATAACTCTTCAGTTGTCGGGAATCATACGCTACAACCTTGCCTTCTTGCATCAAAACACATCCAAGTCCCACTTTGGATGCGTCACAATAAACACTAAATCTTCCTTCTTCAGTTGGAAGTTTCAAAAGAGGAGCTGTAGTCAACTTCAATTTTAGTGTTTGGAAGCTATCTTCACAAGCTTAAGACCAAGAGTATTTGGTGTCTTTCTTTGTCAAACTAGTTAAAGGCTTAGCTATCGTAGAGAATCCCATAATGAACTTCCTATAATAACTTGCTAGACCAAGGAAACTACGGACCTCACTGGCATTCCTTGGCTGTGGCCAGTCCTTAACAGCTTGAATCTTGGTTTGGTCTACGGATATGCCCTCAGCAGAGATGACATGACTTAAAAAGTTGACCTTATCTAACCAGAACTCACATTTGGACAACTTGGCATAGAGTTGCTGCTGTTCTAATGTCGTCAAAACTATTCTTAAGTGTTTTTCATGGTCAGCTTTGGTCCGTGAATAAATTAGGATATCATCTATAAACACAATCATAAACTTGTCCAAATACTCACGAAACACACGGTTCATCAAGTCCATAAAAGCTGCAGGTGCATTCGTCAATCCAAATGACATCACCAGAAATTCATAGTGTCCATATCGGGTTCTAAATGCTGTCTTTGGTACATCACTCTCCTTAACCTTTAGTTGGTAATAACCCGAACGTAAGTCAATTTTTGAAAATACCTTAGCTCCTTGTAGTTGGTCAAACAAGTCATCAATTCGGGGTAAGGGATATTTATTCTTGATCGTTAATTTGTTCAGTTCTCTGTAATCAATGCACATTCTAAGAGAACCATCTTTCTTCTTAATGAATAGGACAGGTGCACCCCAGGGAGAATAGTTGGGGCGTATAAATCCCTTGTCTACTACTTCCTGTAGTTGGACCTTCAATTCTCTCAACTCAACAGGTGCCATGCGGTAGGGGTTCTTAGACACAGGTAAAGCCTCGGGATATGTATCGATTACAAATTCGATATTTCTATCAGGTGGTAGCCCAGGCAAGTCGTCCAAAAATGCATCTGGGAACTCTCGGACTGTAACACCCGGAAACTTTGAATTCTAGTTTTAAGTTATAGCTGCCGGGTTTTTAATTTGTAAGCCCTATATCGTTTAATTCGTGGAAATAGTAAATTAAGTCCAAATGGCCAAAGGAAAGTTTTGTTAGGACCCTAGGAATAAAATAGAATATTTGGAGAAATAAGGGAATTTTGGAGAAATTAAATCGATAGACGAAGTAACGATTTAAGTTAAGAAATTGACTAAGGGTATTTAGGTAATTTTGAGGTTTAATTCTATTAAAACCTAAGTTCTCTCTCTCTCTTTCTCACTTCTCCTCCACGCACGAAAATCCTCTCCCTCTCCTCTCTCGCGACATTTCTTCTCCTCCATCGCCATTCCTTCAAACGCCGACGACTCCTCTGTTTCCGGCGAGTTTCTCCTCTAGTTTCTACCCCAAATCGACTCTTAGGGTAAGCTCTACGTTTTAGTCAAGATATTGTTCGTTTTTGAAGCTATTTTTAGTTAGGGTTTGTGGAGAAACTTAGGGTTTTTGTTAGAAATCGTTAGGGTTTTTTATTTATTACTGTAACACCCGAGAAATTCGTTTTAGGAACTTCGAACCTTAATTTTCAAATGTTGATATTTTAATCAATTTTAGAGTTTCTATTTCGTTGAAATAATAAAATAAGTCCAAATGGCGAACGGGAAGTTTCGTTAGAGCCCTAAGAATAAATAGGAATATTTGGTGAAGTAAAATAATTCTGGAGAAATTAAATCGAAGGATGAAATAACGATTTGAGCTAAGGAAATATAAGAAGGGGCATTTAGGTAATTGTGGAAGTCAAAATGTTGATAAAAATACAAAAACTCTCTCTCTCTTCCTCACTTCTCCTCTACGCACGAAACCTCTCCCTTTTCTCTCTATTTTGGCGATTTCCTCTCCTCCATCGCCATTCCTCCAACGCCGACGGTTCCTTCCGTTTCCGACGAGTTTATCTCCTATTTTCTTCAACAAATCAACCCTCCAAGTAAGCTCTATACTTTGGTCATGTTTGTAGTCGTTTTGGGTTTTGTTTTGAGTTAGGGTTTGTAAAGAAAATTAGGGGTTTTGTTAGAAATCATTAGGGTTGTTTATTTGTTACTCATTGATGATATATTTATGATTTTTGAAGTTGTTGGAGTTGATTAGTGATGTTAATGTGAGATCTAGGTTGTTGGAAAGGTGGTTGAAAGACATTAATGGAGTTTTGAAGCTTGTGAACACCAAGTGTTTGATGAAATGCCTAAAAGAAAAGGATTGGAGTGTGTAGAAGGATTTGTCCTAGCTAGAGAAGTCGATTATTTAGATTCGATGCTTGAAAATCGATATTAATGATGTGATGTTAAATGCTCTAGGTAACCAAAGCTCAACGGACGGTGCTCGGCATATTTAGGACGCCAGGTAAGTGAGCGTTAGGCTTTCCGGCCACTAAGGCCCTACGTCGTACAATGTTGAAAATGTTGATTGTTATGAAGAAAGTGATCATACGGGTAGCTAAGGAACGACAGGTAGTTAAGTAGTGCCTTAGCGATTTAGGTAGCGTTCATTTGATAAGTTTTCTTTACGTGTATGTTAGTGTTCATGTGATAGGTTTTCCTTACGTGTATGCTAGTGCTCATGTGATAGGTTTTCCTTACGTGTATGTCTCCTCATGCATCATGTTTTAGCAAAATGCATATGAACTGTTTACGAACATGATTTTATGAAAAGATTAAGTGAAAGAACGATGTATGTTTCTCACGGGAGTATATGAAGGTTTCTCACGGGAGTATATGAATGTTTCTCACGGGAGTATATGAAGTTTCTCACGGGAGTATATGAATGTTTCTCACGGGCAGATATGAATGTTTCGAGTATATGAATGTTTCTCACGGGAGTATATGAATGTTTCTCACGGGAGTATATGAATGTTTCTCACGGGAGTATATGAAGGTTTCTCACGGGAGTATATGAATGTTTCTCACGGAGTATATGAATGTTTCTCACGGGAGTATATGAATGTTTCTCACGGAGTATATGAATGTTTCTCACGGGAGTATATGAATGTTTCTCACGGGAGTATATGAAGGTTTCTCACGGGAGTATATGAAGGTTTCTCACGGGAGTATATGAATGTTTCTCACGGAGTATATGAATGTTTCTCACGGAGTATATGAATGTTTCTCACGGGAGTATATGAATGTTTCTCACGGGAGTATATGAATGTTTCTCACGGGAGTATATGAATGTTTCTCACGGGAGTATATGAAGGTTTCTCACGGGAGTATATGAATGTTTCTCACGGGAGTATATGAATGTTTCTCACGGGAGTATATGAATGTTTCTCACGGGAGTATATGAATGTTTCTCACGGAGTATATGAATGTTTCTCACGGGAGTATATGAATGTTTCTCACGGAGTATATGAATGTTTCTCACGGGAGTATATGAATGTTTCTCACGGAGTATATGAATGTTTCTCACGGGAGTATATGAAGGTTTCTCACGGGAGTATATGAAGGTTTCTCACGGGAGTATATGAAGGTTTCTCACGGGAGTATATGAATGTTTCTCACGGAGTATATGAATGTTTCTCACGGGAGTATATGAAGGTTTCTCACGGGAGTATATGAATGTTTCTCACGGGAGTATATGAATGTTTCTCACGGGAGTATATGAATGTTTCTCACGGGAGTATATGAATGTTTCTCACGGGAGTATATGAAGGTTTCTCACGGGAGTATATGAATGTTTCTCACGGGAGTATATGAATGTTTCTCACGGGAGTATATGAATGTTTCTCACGGGAGTATATGAATGTTTCTCACGGGAGTATATGAATGTTTCTCACGGGAGTATATGAATGTTTCTCACGGGACTATGTTTTTCACGGAACAAGAAAAAGGTTTTACGAAATGATTTTACAAATGTCATGCATATATGTGATGTTATGTCTAGTACGCTCCTTACTAAGCATTAGGCTTAATGTAGTTATTGTATGATGTAGGTGACGAGAACGAAGGTGAGGAACCACCTTACGATGATCAAGTGTAGCGGTCGATGGGCGGAGCTCGCGGCGGCGGCTTGTGTTTTGGCTAGGCAGGGCTACTCACGGTTAGAGGTTTTTGAGGGTCTTTAGTGACGTTTTTGAGTTAATGGCAAATTGTACAGATTTTGTGAATGTTTAGATACGTTACTAGGATGTTTGGAGACTGTATGGATAACGTAAAAGGTTTCGTGAAATGTTTAGTGGTGTTTCTGATGTTTTAAAACAGATAGGAATGTTAAACTTTTAACCGGAACCACGCGGTTCGTTTTTATGAAAATCAGTTATATTTTTAAGGTGATTTGTGTTGTGTTAGGGGTTTGGACAAAGGTTAAGTTTGGAGCATGTATTATGGATGTATGTAACGAAAGGTGTGAAGAAAGTGTGAGAAAGGAGGAAGGATTGATAAGTGTTATGTTTTTAGAGTGTTATGGTGTTGATAGTTTTATGTTAAAAATCGTGAAGTGCAGGGGTGAAGTGAAGAGAACGAAGGAAGAAGAAAAGGGGGGGATGAACCGCACTCTCTGGAGGAATTCCAGAGAGTGTGGCGATTGCTCGCCTCTGGGAGGCGAGCAATCGCCTCCTCCTCTGCCTGGCAGGCGACTGCTGGGCGTGGCAAATCGCCAGGAGGCGATTGCTCACTAGGAGCAATCGCCTGCCAGCGATTGCTCGCCAGGAGCAATCGCTGGCTGGCGAGTAATCACCAGATTTCTGGCGATTACTCGCCACCTGTTCTGGCTTCTAAAAAAAAAAATGTTTTTATTAATTGTTTTCTTTTATTAAGAAATTGTTTTATTGTTTAAAGTTTATAGTTTTAGTAATTGTTTTAAATGACTTACTAAATGAACTTCGATTTCACTTCCGATTTCGACTTTGGTTTAGATTTTCGCTTAAGTACAGTTAAAGTAAAAGTTAAAAAAAAAATGTGTTATCACGGGTAAGTGTCGTGACAATTACTCATTAATGATGTATTAGCAATTATTGAGGTTGTTGGAGTAGATTGATGATGTTGGTTGAGGTTTAATGTTAAGTTTAGGTTGTTGAAAATGATTTGGAAAGTATTAATGGAGTTTTGAAGTTGGTGAGCACCACGTGCTCGATGAAATGCCTAGAAGAAATGAATTAGAATGTTTGGAAGAGTTTGTCCTAGCTTGAGAAGTCGATTGTTTAGATTCGATGTTTGAAAGTCGATATTAATGATGTGTTGTTAAATGCTCTAGGTAACCCAAGCTCAAAGGACGGTGCTCGGCATATTTAGGACGCCAGGTAAGTGAGCGTTAGGCTTTCCGGCCACTAAGGCCCTACGTCGTACAATGTTGATGATGTTTGATGTGATGAAAAAGGTGGAAATAGGGGTTGGTAGAAAGGACGGGTAGTTTTAGGTAGTGCTTTAGTGATTTAAGTAGTGCTCGTTTGATAGGTTTTTCCTTACGTATGTTATACCTCATGCATCATGTTTTACTAAAGTGCATACGAACTATTTATGAGCATGTTTTATGAAAATGTTGAATTAAAGAACGATAATGAATGATGAATGATGAATGTTACTACGGGGCAAGTCACGAATGTACTACGGGGCAAGTCATGAATGTACTACGGGGCAAGTCACACTAATGTACTACGGGGCAAGTCATGAATGTACTACAGGGCAAGTCATGAATGTACTACGGGGCAAGAAAACGGTTTAAAAGAAATGAAACGAAAATGTTTTATAAATGTCATGCATATATGTAAAGTTATGTTTAGTACGCTCCTTATTAAGCATTAGGCTTAATGGATTTATCGTATGATGTAGGTGACGAGAACGAAGGTGAGGAACCACCTTATGACGATCAAGTGTAGCGGTCGATGGTTGGAGCTCGTGGCAGTGGCTTGTGTTTTGGTTAGGTTGGTGACTCACGGTTAGAAGTTTTTGAGAGTCTTATTGATGTTTTGGGATTTATGGTGATATGTAAGAAGTTTGGTATGATTTGATACGTTTTTAGGGTGTTTGGTGATTGTATAGTGTTTTGAAACGTTTTTGATGTTTTTCCAAACAGGAGGAAAATGTAATGTTTTAAACGGAACCACGGGGTTCGTTTATTTGAAATTCATTTGTATGTTGAAGTGATTTGTGTTGGTTATGAGTTTTGGGTAAATTTAGTGTGGAAGTGTTAAGTAAGAAATAAGTGATGATTGTGTGAAGAGAAAGTGTTGTATGTTTTGTGTGTGTGAAGGAATTTATTGTTGAATGTGTGAGATCGGGGAAGAAATCGATAGGTGTTATGTTTTTTATTGTTTAGTGTTTAGTGATGATATAAGGATGAAGTGCAAGGTGTGTGGAAGAAAAGGGAAAGAAGAGGCTCGGCTCTCTGGAGAAATCCAGAGAGCCTGGCGATTATTCGCCTCTGGGAGGCGAGTAATCGCCTCTTGGGTGAAAAGTGGCGACGCTCTCTGGAGAAATCCAGAGAGCGTGGCGACTGATCGCCACAATTGTGGCGAACAGTCGCCCATATGGCGATCAGTAGCCACTTTTGTGGCTATTGATCGCCATGCCTTATAAAGAAAAGTGGCGATCAATAGCCACTTTTGTGGCTATTGATAGCCATGCCCTATAAAGAAAAGTGGCGATCAGTAGCCACTTTTGTGGCTATTGATAGCCATGCATTATAAAAAAAAAAAAGTTTTATTAAATGAATTTCTTTTGTTAATTAATTGTTTTATTGTTTAAAGTTTAATGTTTTAATACTTGCTTTAAATGATTTACTAAACGAACTTTGATTTAAATTCTGATTTTAACTTCGATTAAGATTTCCGCCTAAGTACAGTTAAAGTAAAAGTTTTCAAAAAAAAAAAAAAAAAAAAAACGACATCACGGGTAAGGGTCGTGACACGGACATGGGAATATCCTGAAGTTCTACCTTACTCTTTACTCGGACATCAATTACACTAGCTAGATAACTCTCACAACCACCTTTCAATAACCGTTGAGTCTCTAGCGAGGATATCACCGGTATTTTACTTGTTTTTGGAATAGCTTGGAAGGAATACCGATATCCGTTTGGGGGTCGGAACTCAACTAATCCAGATCTACAACTTATCGTGGCATAATGTCTCAATAACCAATCCATCCCTAGTATAACTTCATATCCCTTCATTTCAATTACGATCAGTTCTACGTATAACTTCTTATTTCCTAATGACACAACTTCACCTTTTATTATCCGTTCGGAATGTAAAGACTTCCCAGATGGTAACATAACACTATACGACCTCTCGGCTGGCAAGAGTTCTAATATATGCTTACATACAAAAAGGGTTGATATAAACAAGTGTGTGGCTCCCGTATCTGTAAGTGTATAAGTAGAAATTCCACAGATCATAATTGTACCTGTTATGACCGTATGCTGCACCACATCCTCATCCTCCATCAAAGCATAGACTCTAGGCGCTACTCTTGCTCGGTTCGGGTCTTGCGGCATGGGGCAATCTCTGACTATGTGTCCAACCTTGTCACATCTATAGCAACGACCAGAATATAGTTTACATTCGCCATGGTGCTTCTTCTGGCAGGTGGAACATAGGGGAGCTAGAGGTCGCTTTCTTTTTCCTTGATCATCATTTGGATTGAAGGGTCTCTTAACACCTTTCTGCTGTTGCTGCAGTCCCCTATTCGGTTGTGGTTGCCAACCTCTGCCCTGGCGCGGTGGTAGCTGAGTATCCTTGATGAACTTCCTTGGTGGTTCACGTTGTCCTTGTACTGTTAACTTAACTTCCTCCAATTCCAAAGCCTTAGCAGCCACTTCAGAATAAGTTATGTTATGGATCCATCAGTCTATGCTCCCTGGAAGAGGCTCGGCTTCAGTCCATGGACAAACTGGTGGATCATATCTTCCTCATCATCCACCAAACGGGGTGCAAACCTGGACAAGGCCTCAAACTTACAGATGTAGTCGGCCACAGAACCGGTTTGGCGCAGCTGCATGAACTCCATCTTTTTGCTAGCCCGAACCGCTCGGCTAAAATACTTGTCATAAAAGGCCGTCTTGAACCATGCCCAAGTCATATTTTCCGCATTCGTAGTGCTCTGAATTGAGTCCCACCAGTGCCTTGCACCCAATGCAAGATGAAAAACAGCACAAGTGACCTTGTCCCCTTCATCGACCTTGGCATACTTGAACATGTCCTCAATTTTCTGAATCCACTCCTCAGCATAAATAGGATCCAAAAATTGATCATTGAATACTAGAGGTTAAAGGCGGTGAAAACGCTCGCTTCCATTGTCGTTAGTCGTATTTGAGCTAGAATTCCCTTGCTCATCCCTAGCAGTCACCCACTGCTCAATTTGGCGGGACTGGCGAATAACCAACTCGGTTAACTGAGCGATGGTGTTACTATCCTCATTGCTATCCCTTTGTTGACCTCTTACCATTTGAGATTCCTAAACAAGTAATCATAAACACATCTTAACGTAATGACATTACTAAAATCGTAAATACTTACAGTTACTAGAGTGTACTCAGGTGGTAGTCAATGCTGGAAGTCTTCAGAATCAATTTTAGAACCCGGTTTTGCTTTGATACCATAATTGTAACGCCCCGAGTCTTCCAGACCCGGTTTGCTACCCAAAACATTGAACTGAACTAAGAGAAATTACAGAAAATTTTAAATTTTCCCTCAGTGATGATAATTCTATCTTTAATCCTCGACTTTACAGCGGAAAACTCAATAAGTAGACAACATTTATAATTAGACAAAACGTTAAGACATTTGGCCGAAGGGAATTGGAAACTCAAGGACATCTACCGATTGACACATGCATCCCACGTGATTCATTAAACTTCATCCGATCACAAAACGACAAGACTTAATATCGGCTTCTACCGATTGACACATGCATCCCAAGTGATTCATTAAACTTCATCCGATCACAAAACGACAAGACTTAATATCGGCTTCTACCGATTGACACATGCACATCACGTGACTCATTAAACTTCATCCGATCACAAAATGACAAGACTTAATATCGGCTTCTACCGATTGACACATGCACATCACGTGACTCATTAAACTTCATCCGATCACAAAACGACAAGACTTAATATCGGCTTCTACCGATTGACACATGCACATCACGTGACTCATTATACTCCTTCCGATAGAAAATATCATCCGATAGAGGACATCATCCGATGGAAAACATCATCTGATGGAAGACATCATCCGATAGAAGACATCATCTGATGGAAGACATTATCCAATAGAAGACATCATCCGATGGAAGACATCATCCGATAGACAGCGAACTTTCAGACTTTCACAAACTTCAACATGACTGAATAAACTAACACACAGTTGGACTATAATCTCATCTAGAATACGTGTAGCGAAAAACTCTAACAAAACAGATCGTTCTATCATTTCACGATCATTCTCAAACTCAGAAGTTAATCAGTCAGGTTCCAGTATCCATTGTAATAAGAAAGCATCCTACATAGACCTCAGTATTCATAACCTTACTAGTATGATAAAAGTAGTAACCAGGAGTTGAAATCGCCTTCCAGCCACACACTGACAACCTTCATTCCTTTCAGCAACCAGCCTTAAACATCCTCATTAGACTTGAAATCCTCACCATATAGTTCTTCACCTACATCATAAGGTTTAAACTATAAGCCTAATGCTTAGTAAGGAGTGCAATGCTAACATGTATGCATGAATGCACAAATTAAAGGGAACACATGTTCATGATCTTTTCCTGTTCTTATTCTTGTTCATGTTCATCGTTTTCATCATATGGATTAAGGGAGGATTTGTGCTGAAAGGGGGGTTGACAGTGAGAGTGTACATAGTCCCTTGCGGGTCGTATTCATGGTCCTTCTTTTGGACAGTGACATACGCCAAACCGCCCCCAACCCTCTCTTAATCCTTGTTGCACAAGTTTCATGTTCATATCTTGTTCATGGGAGAATTCATGCACTTAAAACATTTTCATATGCTTGAGAAATATTCATGATGCATGAGCATAAGTAAAATCTTAGTTCATCAGACTACTGGACAAGCCATTCATTCATCAAAGGATCATAACATCAACTTGAGCACCGAAGACAACCAGACGTTAGCACATGTACTTTTAACATCATAAACAACTTCTACTTAGTACCCTTGTGATGTAGGGCCCTAATGGCCGGAAGTCTTACTCACTCACTTACCTGGTTTCCTTAGCAACTTCAGTACTTCTCTTCAAACTTCTTCACCTAGAAACATTTCACATCACAGTGTTAAATCAAAATCCAAACTAAAAGTTATCCTAGTACCTAACATAAATATTTCTAAATCTTCCTAGTCGAGCACCTAGTGTGTACAAATTAAACTTCCAGAACCTAAATAACCGGATTAAGTCTAACAACTAAACACGGTCTGTTATCTTAATGTCCAGAATCGAATCAGAAATGCCCTTACTAAACACAGATCATGATTGTCACTACCATTACTCTGTTAGTGAAGAATCCAAAACCTCAAGTTCTAGCTGAAGACAGAGCTCTAAGTAACTACCCAGTAAGTACATTGTCTAAGTCTTACCTAGACCGTGGATTTTCGAAGTGGAGGCTGAAGAACTGGTCGCCGGCGAAGGAATAGCTGGCAGGGAGGGAGCTCTGGAAGGAGGGAATCGCCGAGAGAGGAAATGTCGGCTACAGCGAGGTTTTAATGTGGTTTAAGAATTCCCATAACCTATTTATACCAATTAAAATCTACCTTAATTACAAACTTGCCACCCAACCTAGCTTCACTCAACTTGTATTAAATAAGTCTTTGTATTAAATTTAAAATCATAAAGGTCAATAAAAGGGTGACAATAAAAATGGTTAAGAAAATCACCTGGCCAAAATTTTCGGGTGTTACATTTATTGTTATAATTTATGTTGATGACATCGTATTTTGGTGCTACAAATGAGTCTTTTCATAAGGATTTTTCCTCAGTAATGCAAAATGAGTTTGAAATGAATTTGATTGGAGAGTTAAAATTTTTCGTACTACTTCAAATTAGGCTGTAACGACCCCAAAAGGATCGTCACATAATCCGTATCTTTCTTAATCATTTAATTCTTATTCCTCACACTTTAATCATTATTGATAATATATATATATATATTTTTTAAACATAACTTAGCTCAAGATGTCATGCGCTATTCACTAGGCATCGCTCAGTAAAGAAATACATTACTCATCTGCCGGCGGGCAGTGCAATGTGTGTCAGCTGATGAAGAGAAACTTAAACCCTTAGACTGCATATACCGATAGAGAAATAAACCACATCTACCGGTCACTAGACGATAAAATTATACTTACATCTTCCGATGGCTTAAACACTCTACATCTGCCTGTCACTGGATGATAAAATAACACTTACATCATCCCGTAACTTAAATACACTTCATCTGCCGATCACTAGACGACAAAATAGCACTTTCATCTTCCGATGGCTTAAACACTCTACATCTGCCGGTCACTGGACGATGAAATAACACTTACATCATCCGGTAACTTAAATACACTTCATCTGCCGATCACTAGATGACAAAATAGCACTTTCATCTTCCGGTAGTTTAAACACTCTACATCTGCCAGTCACTGGACGATGAAATAACACTTACATCATCCGGTAACCTAAATACACTTCATCTGCCGATCACTAGACGACAAAATAGCACTTTCATCATCCGATAGGCATAACCTTCACTGATTTCAACTTCAATGGCATAACATTCATACAGAATTCATATAGCGGAAGACTTCAGCAAACAGACCGTTCAATACTCCTTAAAGTTATTTCCAGATTCAGTGGTCAACAGACAACTTCGAAGGAAGACTCAATATTATAAGATAGACTCATCCTACTCAAACTATCATATTCATTATCGTAACTAAAATCATAAAAACATTAATTAGGGGTCTCATTTGCCATCCAGCCACAGAAATTGCACCCTGATCACCTTCCAGCAACCAAGCTCAGACATCATCATAAACTTTGGGATCCTCACCTGAAATCTCGTCACCTACATCATAAGGTTTAAACTATAAGTCTAATGCTTAGTAAGGAATGCAATACTAACAAGTATGCATGAATGCTCATTTGAGAAACAAATGCTCATGAATCCTTTCTTGTTCGTATTCATACACAAAATCTCCATTCATATTCATCAATCATATTCATCATTCATATTCATCAATCATATTTTTCGTTCATGTTGTGTGGATTAAGAGAGGATTTGTGCCGGTAAATGGGGTTGACAGTGAGAGTGTACATAATCCCTTGCGGGTCGTAATCATGGTCCTTCCTTTTGGACAGTGACATACGTCAAACCGCCCCCAACCCTCACTTAATTCACGTAGCATAAGATTTACTTCGTTATCTTACTTTATTCATGAGAAAACCATGCTCTTAAAATATTTTCGTATGCATAAAATATTTATGATGCATGTACATGGAAATTCTTAAATCGTCAAGCTACAGAACAGAGCACTATCCAACATGGAACCTTACCATTGAACTAATCATCAACATAAATGCTAGTCAGTAACATAAGGAACTACTAATCATTGTATGAGTTTCTACCTAGCATCCTTTGATGTAGGGTCCTAAAGACCAAGAAACCTATACATTCACTTACCTGGTCTCCTTAGCAATTTGAGCTCCTTTCTCTTCAAACTTCTTCACCTAAAACATTTACATTGCAGTAGTTAAAACAAAACCCTATTAGTTCTAACCACAAGTCATCCTAGGATCTAATAGCTAAAGTCACTCACGAATCCTTAGTATAGTTCTCTGTGCAGTTTGAAATCCAAAACCCAAAACAGACATATTCGATTAGCGATAACTCAGGGTTGGTTGTTTAATGTCCAAAATCGATTCGGAATGACATTACCACTTTCAGATTTTAAAATATCCTTACTAATACTCGGCCATTGAAGAATCCAGAACCTCAACACATAGCTGAAAACAGAGCTTAACGACTAAAATATAGCTACATTGCCAAACTCGTACCTCGAGCACAAAGTAGCCGAGAAGCAGCAAGGAAACCGATCGTCGAAGGAGGGATTTCTAGCTGACAGAGAGCGAGAGCTCGGGAGGGAAAGTCGCCGAGAGTAAGAGATGACGGCTACAGTGGTTTAAATGAGGTTTGAATCCTTTACTTTTTCTTTAAATACCGGTCTCAATCCTCCATGATTACAACTTTGCCACTCAACCTAGTTTAAATCCACATGTAATTAATTAAGCTTGGCATAAAACTCTAAACCGTGAAAATTGAATATTCATCACTGTTAATATAGTTAGGAAGTCACCTGGTTGAAGTTGTCAGGTGTTACATAGGCAATCTTGTGAAAGAATTTTTTTAAATCAAGAGAAATATGTCAAAGAACTTCTTAAGAGGTTTGGGATGGACACACCCAAATCATCTCGTACTCCTATGAGAAGTTTCACTAAGTCGGATAAAGATGAGAAAGGAAAAAGTGTGGACTCAAAGAAATATTGTTGTATGATAAATTCATTGTATTTAACAGCAAGTAAACTCAATATTCTCTTTAGTGTGTAATTATGTGCTAGATTTCAAACATCCCTTAAGAATTTCACTTAATGCAGTAATTGTTTTATTCAAATATCGAAGTGGGACCTTTGACTTAGGATTATGGTATCTCAAAGGAAAATCTTTTAATTTAGTGAATTTAGTGGGATATTCTGACTCTAATTATGTTGGTAAACTCGTGGATAGGAAGGCCGTAAGTTGAATTTGTCAATTCCTTGGATAATCTCTTGTGTCTTGGTTCTTTAAGAAACAAAATTCAATGGCTCTGTATAATGCCAAAAGTGAATATATAGCCTCCGAAAGCTGTTGCGCTCAAATGCTTTGAATGAAGAAAACTTTGGAAGATTATAACTAATTTTATAAGAAAATTCCAATTAGGTGTAATAAAACTATTTCAATATTATTTAATTTGAGAACATGTGCAAAAGAGAGATTTGACCCTAGAATTCATTAATTCTGAGAATTAATTAGCTAATATTGTAACGCCCCCGAACCCACCATGGCTCAGTGCTCTACTTGCTCACACTTACCACAATTAAAATAGAATTTAAAATATAATCCGATAAAATTTTGACTCTATTTTTTTGGATTTTTTGAACTCTCGAAAATGGTTGGAAAACGTGCATAAAATACATGCCAAACATGTCGAAAAAGATCGGGTTAAAACATTTTTGAAATAGGAAAATTTAAAAAAAAACTCGGGTTGGCACACCATTAGCGCTGCGCGCGCATCGTGCGCTGCTGCTGCGAGTGACCTTGCGTGTGAGGGCCGATTGATCGGCGCCAGGCGCCAATCGATCGGAACCCTCTCGGGTGCGTGATCGAGGAACAATATTGTTGGCCGATCGATCAGCGCTGTGCGCCGATCGATCGGCGCTAAGCACTGCACGCGCCCCAGCAGCGCTCGTGCCCACCAGCATCCTGCGCGCCTCCTCCTCGGCCACCAGCGCTCCTACTCGACTAACTTCCATTTTTCTTCAAATCCCACACCACCAAAACACCTAAAACTTACCCAAAACTTTTCCCGACATTCCGACTCCTTGACACGTAAAAATATCGAAAAGCATGACTCGTAAATCGTAGCAAAAACGTAAAAATGGGTTAAAATGAACATCGTTTACTTTATTAAAAACAGAGCAGCATAACAGCTAAAGTTTTGAATTCCACCAAACCTGAAAATCAAACATATTCCAAAACAACATTTACAAGAGTTTATATAACCACCGTCATTTATACAAACCATGTCTCACCAAAACACCAAATCCCACGAACATCCAAAATAGTTAGAAAACTATATACAATCTAAAATATCGATTCCCACACATCTCCCAGAAGACCATGGTCGAGACGCCCCGACTGCTCCCTAGTTCTGGGCTCCCTCATCCAACTCACCTGTAAACACATCATCACCTGCACCACAGAACACAAAACGTATGCCTAATGCTTAGCAAGTAGGGAATAATGAATGCAAACACATACAATGCACACACACCCTAACACATGCAGTTTCTACTCGCTCTGCTGTTTTCGTTTCATTTTCGTTTCATTAATCTTTCACTTTTACACGTGAATCAATTAGGCACACATTCGAGTCCTGCTCATTGGACGGCCACACCTTGACCCCCAGAGCAAGATCGGCCAGCTCACATCCGGGCCCCCCCCATTGGAGGGCCGCACACGATCTCCTCCTACATCGATCATAGAGTCCTCTAGTGCTCCACTTGCACGTTAACGACGAGACATTCATACTCACGACACTTACGTATTTTCAACGGTACGTCTCTTATAGAGTCACTCGCAAGTGCTTCCCCAGCACCCTGCGCAACCTGGCGACTCCCCTCGAGACCATATTTCATTTATTCTTCTCTTTTTTTATGTTTCATGAACACCTTTCAAACCATGCACAAAACTCATGTTCGTAGCTTAAAACATGATGCATGACATTTACACAATATTCAAACACAAACCAAAACGACAACCAAACAATAAACCCTATCGTTCCGTGGTGTAAGCCCGAAGGCAAAAAAAATGCACTTCACTACTTACCTGATTTCCAGGCACGTGCTCAATTGCTTCAACTAGGCTACCTGCTCGTTCATCAACCTAACAAATAGGGAAAACTCACTTAGTAGCAACCTAAGAAATTCAAAAGAATTACCGAAACAAAAACTAACAAAAATCAAACCACTTAAAGTTTCAAACCCTAAAAACCCAATTTTCCTACAATTTTATTATCCAAACTTCAATCGGGCATAACTTACTCATTTTTCAACTGATTTAGACGTTCCACCCCATTCCGTAAACCTCTATACGTCTACTATCTATTGAAACAATCAAATTTAACAACCAAATAATTTGGCTAATTGAAAATCACCAAAACAGAACCGGTGAACAATTTTACCAAAACCGGTTTTTCACAAACTCACGTCCATTCTCTAATTTATTCACCTAAACACCCTAAACTAACCTATTTAAAGTTTAAACCAACCATTTAGCAAGAAAACTCACCAAGAAAACCAAAAATTTGATGCCCTCATTTAGGGTTTCCCAAACCCTAACCAAACTCACTCAAAACACACCTAAAACACCAAAAACTACCCCTAAGAGGCATCAAACTCAAACCCATTAAAAATTTACTTTGAATCCTTGAAGAAACTTGATGCAAATGGAGAGGAGAAACCCTACAATGGATACTAGATTTTCGTGAAGAGGGAGAGGAGAAAGAATGCTATTTTGCCTTTCAACCATTCATTTTTCCAAAATTTAAAACACAAGTTTTTCCCACTTTTAAAAACTTCCACCAAATTTCTATTTTTTTTAAAATAGCCTCATTTTTTCCCTTCACACTTACACCAACGTGAATGCCTTCTCTTTTCCTTTACTTTTCACTCTTTTAATTCATTTTCTTTCTTAATTACTAAAACTCTTCCTTATTGACTAAAAAAAATATCACTATCATACTTGCTTTCCAATTTCCACTTTCCATTCAATGGCTTAATAAAACTATAAGATTAATGTTAAGCTTCCACAAAACATCTAATCTAAGGGCTACGTACGTTATAGGAAAGTTCCGGGAGTTATAGATGTAATACCAGGGAAATTTCCTCAACAAGAGTGCCTTTGGATTTAATTATGTTATGCGAACATATTACGGATCCTAGAAGTATCCTAAGTATTTGATTTAGTATGAGTGCATGGAATAGAAAATAATGTATAAGGTAGTTGGATTTTTAAATAGTGATTTAAATGTAGTTGTTTTTTTTAAAATAAATGAAATGAAATAAAAAAAAAGAAAAAAGAAAAGAGAAGAGGACAAAAGTGTGATGCTTCTCGTTGGAAAAGTGTGATGCAAGGTGGTTATAAAATAGAATTTTATAGTGGTTGTTTAATGAAATAGTTGTTTTAATTAATTGAAAAAAAAATAGCAAAAAGTAGGGAAAGTAATAAATTAAAAAGTAAAGTTGGAAAGTTGAATTTACAAAACAATTCACGATGCAAATAAATGAGGGAATAGGAAAGTAAAGTAGAAGAAAGCTTTAATGGTTTAAAAAGTCAAGATGTTGGAAAAATATAGATGAAAGTGGAATGTGTGGGTTGATTAAGTCAAACCTTGTAAAAGGGAAGTAAAAGTGAAAGAAGAGGGAGTGTAGATGAAGCTTCCACGTTGGATAGAGAAAAGTAAATGAGGGAGGGTTACTTTACAAAAAGAGAAAGTTTGTGGTTAAGTTTGAAAAGTGGAAAAGTTAGGTTTTAAAAAGGTGAGATTTGTGAAGTAAAAAGACCAAAAACTTGTTTTCTTCTCCTCTCCTTTCTCGTTGGCAGCCATGGGAGGGCTTTCCTCCATGATTTCTTCAATTTTGGCCAAGGTTTAAGGTAAGTCTTTTGTGGGTTTTGTTATTTATACTTACCTTAGGAGATTTTGAGTAGATTAGTGTGTTTTTGGAGGGGTTTTGGTGGAGTTTGGAAAACCCTAATGGGGGATTCCGAATTTTAGTTTTCTTTGCTAAAATTTCTTGCTATTTTGATGGTTTACATGTTAGATAAGTTAGTTTGGATGGTTTATGAAGTTAGATAGGAGAATGGGTGGAAGTTTTGCAAAAACTGGTTTTTGGAACATTGATGGCAGAATCTGTTTTTGGGATTTTGAGTTAACCATGATGTTTGGATGGTTAATTTATTTGTTTCAATGGAAAGTAGACGTGTAGAGATTTCTAGATTGGGGTGACACGTTGAAATCTGATTAAAAATGAGGGAGTTATGGCCGATTGAAGTTTGGACAACGAAAATGAGGGAAAAATTGGGTTTTGGGTTTTTATGTTGTCGAGTTAGTTGGTTTGTGTTAGAAATGGAGTAAGAATTCTTTATATTATGTTTTGGTGATATTAAGTGATTTTTCCCATTAATGTCCTAGGTTAACGAGCAAGTGAATTGTGTACTCGGAGTAAGCTAACCGTGCAGGAGTTCAGGTAAGCAGTGGATGTGTAACTTTTGCCTTCGGGCCTACACTATGGAACGGTAGGGAATTGTTTGCTTGGTTGTTTTGTTTTTGTCTTGTGTTGTGCGTTGCATGTGACATGCATCATGGTTTTCAAACTACGAAATACATGTTTTGAGCATCGTTTGCAATTTGTGAAAGTGAAAAGTAAAGATAAAAATATATATGAGACAATGTAAACTTTTGCGGAGTCGTCTCGTCACAAATTAGTGCCTGAAAGAATGGCAGTTCGAGAGGGTTCCACAAAAGACGTGTGGTGGTCTCTTGTGGAGTAGCCTCATCACAAATAGTGCCTGAAAGAAATGAAATTCGGGAGGTTATCACAAGGTATCCTCGGCGAGAATAGTGCCTGGAAGAATGGCAATTCGGGAGGTTATCACAAGGTATCCTCGTCGCGAATAGTGCCTGGAAGAATGGCAATTCGAGAGGTTATCAGAAAGTCTCCTCGTCGCAAATTGTGCCTGGAAGAATGGCAATTCGGGAGGTGTCTACAAGAGAGTCACAGTTGAAAGTACATAAGTTGTCGTGATTATGAACAAGGTTCTATGATCGACATGGGAGAAGATCGTGTATGGCCGTCTCGTGTGTGAACACGATGTGTGCCTCGGATCTGGCTCTGCGTGGTCAACACGTGACCATCCTGTTAGGATAGGTATTTGCTTGACTCACATGTGAAAGTGAAGAGTAATGAATCGAGAATGAGTTGAACAAAACCGAGAGTTAGAAACCGCATGTATTAGGGTTGTGAGTGAGGTTGTTTGTGTAGTCTGCATTATGTTTTCGTATGCATTATTCCCTACTTACTAAGCATTAGGCTTACGTTTTGTGTTATGTGGTGTAGGTGACGACGTCATTATAGGTTAGAGCTATATGCAAAGCTAGGATTGGGACACAGTTGGTGATGTACGCGATATGCCGGTACGGGCAGTTGTCGGGGCGTCTCGACCATGATCTTCGGGGAGAGTGAAGGATTGGTATTTTGATGTAAATAAGTAGTTTAGTTTGGACTTTGTTTTGTATAAGGGATAATGGTTTTATAACTTTGGTAAATATTGTTTTGGGTATGTTTTATAACCTGTTAGATTTTCAGGTTTTGGGTTTTTAGTAATTTAGTCGTTATGTTGCTCAATTTTTTTAGTAAAGCAAACGACGTCTGTTTTTAACGATTTTCGTGTTTTTGCTGAAAAGTTATAGTCGAAAATTATTTTAAATTACGTTTTAAACGTGGGGTTAGTGAGCAAAGTAGCGCACCGAGTCGGGGCGGGTTCGGAGGCGTTACAAGATGGTATCAGAGCAAAATGGTCGAGTCGTTCAAAGGATTACCCGACAATGCCGGCAGCCATGCAACGTGCTTCACTGACTGTAAGTATTTCTTTACTCTTAGTTAGTTATATCTAAGATTGAGATAGATAGAAATTTGACCCTAGTTAGTAAACCCTTGGAGTTTTAGGAATTCGATAAATCAAAGTGGAGTTTGAAGTTAGAAACGAAATTATTGGGAAACACCTTAGACCGTCGAAATGTCACAAGTAAGTTTATAAGGATATGTGTGGATAACAAAAAGTAGGTTTACGTAGAGTTGACAGGATTTAGATGTAGACTATATTCGAGCGTCTAGTTTAAATAAATTGATGAGAGGGTTTAAGAATTTAAGAAGTGGAGACAACGATAGGTGGTCTGTGGGGGAAAATTTGGATGAACTTTATGAGAGAAAAAGCGAGAGGGGAACCTAGCCTAAGTTAGAGAATGTTGTGAGTTTAATTGATTGTCGATTAAATTGAGGTCAACAATAGTAGAGATTATTGGGTGTTAAGAGGCATAGTTAGAGTGACCCAAACTAGAGTCATAGAGAGTTGACAATCCTCGATAAATGTTCGATATTATATTTATTGAGAGTAAGAGTTGTGAATGCAAAGAGATACTCATTGAAAAATCAGGAAAGGTAACGTGTAGGAGGTTAAGATGAAGGGTGTTAAGTTAGTTACAACAAGTTAGCAAACAAGAAGGTTATTGAGCGACTTGTGGTAAAGAGAGTTGGAAGAATATTTAGAACCCAAGTCGAAAGAATAAAAGAAAGTAGTTAGTCAGTAAATTTCAGAGAGAATTCCGAGTGAAAATAGATAATTGTTGAAGTATTGAGTAATTTGGGAAAGAGATTATAAGTTGTATTGTATAGAAAGTCTTAAGTTTTTAGTAGCATACAATTTGAAGAGATATAGGAATTTTGAATGAGAGGAACGAGAACTCGCACGAAAATGTTCGAGTGCATTAGGGATAGGGTTAAGATAGAAAGTTCGAAGGTTCGACTCGTATGTAACGAAGTTGAAGCCTAAGATTTCGTAAATAGATTAGGCTAAGGTTGGCGTGCTTAAGAGTAAGATGTAAATTAGAACTCGAGTATTATAAAAGTAAGGTTAGCTGGATATTGGTTTTTGTAACACCCGGGATTTTTTTTAAATTGGAGAGAAAATAAAAGAAATAATAAAATAGGTTGTTTTAATTAAATTAAAAGAAAAGTGAATAGGTTCGGGTACTTCCTGTGAAATTAAGCCGTAGGTTATAATTTAAGAACAAGATTTAATGAAATTCGAAATGGTCGAAAACACGGGAGGTCAAAACGGTAAATGAGGATTTAACTAATGGTTAGTTTTATTATTATTATTATGATAAAAAAAATAAAACACAAAACAACAGAATGGCCGAAGCCATTCTGTTGCTCGATTTCCCGAGCGCGAGGACAGGGAAGGGGAGAGGGCGAGGCGCGAGCGACGAAGGCGACAGCCGTTCACCGCCGTGGTTCTGACCAGACAACGTCGACGGCGTCAAGGGCTGCCATTTCCGCCGTCGCCGCGCACAAATCGATCGGTATGCATAAGTTTTTCCTCTGTTTTTGCTCTGTTCGTGGCTGAGGGTGAGGAGCGAGTTTGTGCTCCGATCACCGGCCAATTTTGGGAGCTCTCGGCATGGGTTTGCCGACCCTTGGACCAGCAATGGTCGCCGAGTTGTGGGAAGCTCAATTTGAGCGAAAAACAGTGAAACTCGATTTGGGCATTTCGAGTTTTGCTTGTAATCTCGGGATTTTTTTTGGTTAGTTTATGTTAATTAGAGGTTAGGGTAGTTGATTGGTGAGGAATTTGGTGAGAATTGATGAAAAATCAAAATAGGGAAAATTCCGGGTTAAGGGCAGATTCGGGTTTTGACCTAGCTACGGTCGTTTGTTTTAAAATTCCTTGTGAGAGGTTAAAATAGGTTATTAGAGGAGTACATGGCCGCATGAATCGTTCGATTCTGATAACCGACGCAAAAGTTACGCGCGTTTGAAGTTTTGGGTCGGTTTTTACCGAACCCAAATTAGTGGCCCGTTTAAATAGGTTTTAGTTGGATTAGGCTAGAAATAGTAGTTTGAGAGTTAATTGGTGAAAGTAGGCTTGATTTTAATGAAGTTTGAATTATTGTCGTAGGTCGAGCTGTAGATGGACAGGTAACCGAGTATCCTCAGCGAGCTAGGACGCCAGGTAAGTAGAGGATGAGTGTTTGTTGCCTTCGGGCCTACACCATAAAACGGTAGGGTTTGTTTGCTTGTTTGTTATGTTTTGCTTTGTGTCATGCATCGTGTGCCATGCATCGTTGTTTTCTAAACTACGAAACCACGTGTTTTGCATGCTTGAGTGGTGAGGATGAAATGGAAGATAATAATTGATTTGCAACTTGGTCTCGAGTAGAATAGCTTCGTTGGGCAAGTGGCTCGTTGAGCACCCTGCGAGTTTTACTCGAGATGCTATGCTAATGTACGTAATTCATCGTGAGTATGAATGCCTCGACCTGTTCGTGCTTGAAGTGCACAATGAGGATTCTACGATAGATTGGGGGAGATTCGTGTTGGCTGTCCTGGACTGTGTTGGGACGTGTGCCTCCGGTCTAGCTCCGTGGATCAAGGCGTGGCCGTCCTGGACTGTGTGGGGGCGTGTGCCTACTTGATTCACCTGAAAGTGAAAGATAACTGCAACCGAAATGAAAAGAAAGCAACAGAGTGTGTAGAAACTGCATGTTAGGGTTGAGTCGAGCATTTAGTGTGTTGTTGTGCATTATTTCCCTACTTGCTAAGTGTTAGGCTTACTTTTGTGTTCTATGGTGTAGGTGGCGAGTTTTATCCTGGTGAGGTAAAGAGGACAGCTGAGGACTAGGCCGCAGTCGGAGGAGTTCGGGGCATGCCGGTGCAAGGCAGTTGTTGGGGCGCCTCGACCATAGTCTTAGGAGGATGTGGGGTTTTATATTTTGATTGTCTATTTTAGATGTCTGTTTGTAGAAATGATGGGAATGCTTAACTATGTGTATTTGTTGTTATAGTCATAGTTCAGGTTGATGTGTTACCCTGTATTGTGGGTTTCTTCTTTTTGGTTGATTGTTGGAGATTTCGTAGGTTGGTTAGATGGTTAGGAATATTCTGGATTGGATTTTATGCAGGTATTTAGCATTTTGGAGGCACCATTTTCAGGCGTTACTTTGTCGAAATTTTCGGGAAGAACGCCGGGGTGCTGAAAGGTTAGGGGTCAGGGAATTGGTGAGTCTAGGCAGTTAGGTATGACGTAAGAGAGTTTCAAGAGACCTAGCTTTAAGAGAGCTTAGGGAGATTAGCTTTAAATTTCGCAGTGTCAGTTTTATTTTATGCTTTGGGGTTTATAATAATTATTTTAAATTATGTTTTAGCGTGAGATTGGTTAGCAATATAGCGCTCCGAGCCAGGGTGGGTTCGGGGGCGTTACAGTTTTGGCGAGATACCGTTAGGATTTCCGTAAGTGTAGAAGTAACAACTGAAAAGAGGGTTAGGGCTGTTGGTTAAGATGAGAACTTTGGCTGAAGGAGTTAAATTAATAAGATGAAAGAGTTTGCTCCACCGTAACAAACTAGGTCAGTGATTGAGGATGGAAGTTTTACGTAGAGTTAGGAAAGACAATAAATTTGTGATAGTATAGAGTCGAAGTTTGAAGTTAGGAGTGACATTCATCAGAAGATACTCTAAACTGTGGTATGATTGCGTGGAAAATAGCTTAAGTAATAGATGATAAGCATAAGCATGGAATGTAAAATAAAACTTGAGTATTATTAGATCTAGGGTGATAAAATAGATGCTGTATGATGTCAGGTAGAAAAATGGCTAGGTTTACATTCTAGATTTTTGGACGGACTTAGGAAGAGGTAAGTGAGAAGATTGGTGAATTTTAATGAACAGTGAGAAATGAGGTAATTGAGAATTAAGACTTTGTTAGCATTTGAAGATGACCGAGGTAGAAATTGGACAAATTAAGCATAGTGAATATAATTTTTGAGAACAGATAGTACTTTGATTGACTAGTTGTTAGATTTAATATTGAAAGCTGGGTATACGATGGTGGTATTAGAATAATCAATAAAATGTCATGATTGTTCAAGGGAAATAAGTGTACGAGATGCGGGTGATAAGTGAGAATGAAAGCGAGGAGTAGAAGGGAAATTGAAATTGAGAACTTCAGAACATAAGCTTAATTGTTAAGTCTGTAGTGTGACGTGATTGGGGATATATATTGAAGATTTGAATAGGTTTGATAAGTGTTGAGTAGTAGATATGGGTTGGGGTCGAAGTGGGCATACACCAAACCTAAGACTTTGAGAGTGTATGGTGATGACTGAAGTGGAAGTTGGATGAATTGAGTGTAGTGAAGGTAACTATGAGAACTTAGTTAGTACTTCGAGAGCATAGTGGATTGATTTAGATAGTGAGAGAGTACGTGGATGATGTGAAAATGACTAAGGAAGTGTCTCGATGGTTCGAGGTGAATGGGTGTAAGAGGGGATAGTAACATAGAGGGGAATTTGAAATTGAGGACTGAGGATAGAAAGTTTACTCAGTTGACTTTTAGTTTTACGTGATTGAGGATGTATGGATGGCTTGAATGGGCTGTGTACATGTTTGATAGACACGAGAGTGTGAATTGAGGAATTAGACGAACTGAGTTCGAGGAAAAGCTAGAGTTAAGAATTTAGTTGGAGAGATTTAAAGGTCTAAGTGATGAGTGCTTAAGGGTCTATAAGTGATGAATGCTCAAGCTAAAGTCTAAGGATGTATGAGTAGGTGAGCTATGGAGGGCTTAGCTAGGGAATTTTAAATTTATGGAGATGTAGGAATTATCATTAGCCGAGGGGTGATTAGGGGCACCCAATAGATGTGTTGCCACGTCCAGCAGCCCAAAGGCTAGAGGGTAGTTTGAAGTAAGTAAGTTGAGAGATAACTAAATCTCAAATTTTGAGGACAAAATTTTTGTAAGGAGGGTGGATTGCAATACCGGGAAATTTCCTCAACGTGAGTGCCTTTGGATTTAATTATGTTATGCGAACATATTACGGATCCTAGAAGTATCCTAAGTATTTGATTTAATAAGAGTGCATGGAATAGAAAATAATGTATAAGGTAGTTGGATTTTTAAATAGTGGTTTAAATGTAGTTGTTTGTTTTAAAATAAATGAAATTAAAAAAAAAAAAGAAAAGAGAAGAGGAGAAAAGGGTGATGCTTCTCGTTGGAAAAGTGTGATGCAAGGTGGTTATAAAATAGAATTTTATAGTGGTTGTTTAATGAAATAGTTGTTTTAATTAATTGAAAAAAAAATAGCAAAAAGAAGGGAAAGTAATAAATTAAAAAGTAAAGTTGGAAAGTTGAATTTACAAAACCATTCACGTTGCAAATAAATGAGGGAATAGGAAAGTAAAGTAGAAGAAATCTTTTGTAACAGCCGAGTTTTTCGGGTTTTTGGTCCGAGGGTAATTATGTAAATAAGAAATCTAGGTGCGTTAGTGAATAAGAGGTGTTATTAGGATCCTAGTAATTTAAGGGGATTTTTAGAAGAATAAGTAAATTTTTGGAAAGTCCAAATGTATAGTATAGAGCCAAGTTCCGTTTTTAGCCATATAGCGTTTTGATTCGTAAAAATAGTAACTTAGGTCCGATTTGCAAAACAAAGAGTTTTGTTAGAACCCTAAGAATAAGTTGGAATATTGGGAGAAATAAGGGAATTTCTGAGTAGCCAAATTGATAGACGGAATATTAAATTAAGCAAATAATTGAGCAAGGGGCGAAACGGTAATTAGCAAAGTTAAATTTATTAAAAACAAAAACTCCCCTCCCCCTCCCATTCAGTTTTTCCAGAACGTGAAGCTCTCCACGCGATTTTTCTTCCCTCCTTCACCGTCCCTCCAACGATCTATCCACTCCTTCGATTCTGCCGTTTTCTCTTCGAGTTTTCTTCTCCAAATCGACGCTCTAGGTAAGTTCTACGCTTTGGGCTCGTTTAGTTGTTGTTTTAAGGTTGATTTTGGTTTAGGGTTTTGGGAGGAAATTTTTGGATTGATGAGAAATTGATAGGATGGCGATTTTCTGGCTCATTGATGATGTTTTGATTGTTATTTAGATAGGTAGAGTGAATTAATGGTGTGGGTGAATATTTATGGTTAGGTTTTGGTGGTTGGAGGTTAGTAAAACACCATTAATGGAGTTAAGTAATTGGTGAGCGCATTGTGCTCGATGAAATGCCTGAATGAAGTGAATATGAGTTTTAGGAAAAAATTGTCTTAGCTCGGGTTTTGGTTTAGTTTTGAAATTGACGATTTAGAATCGATACTAATGACATATTATGATCATGCCTTAGGTAACCCAAGCTCTCAAAGGACGGTGCTCGGCATAGCAGGACTCCAGGTAAGTGGTGTTAGGTTTCTGGCCCTTACGGCCCTACGTCATATCGATGTTAGGAATTAAAAGTCTTAATGATGTTTTCATGATTTCGGGGTTCTAAAGAGTCGGGTAGACTAGGATGTTTCCCATTAGTGGTCGGTTAAGCTTGTTTAAGTACGTTACGAATGTTTAGATGATTGTTGGAGTACTTTTCTTCATGCATCATGTCCTTTACTTTAAGACTTAATGAAATGTTCTTGCATGCACGTTTTCAAGTAAATGAAGTAAAGTAAATAATGTTAAGTAAAGTTGGAGGGTGAGTAGGGCACAGGGCACGTTAATGGTAACTCAGGGCACGATAATATGTAATGGCAACTCAGGACAAGTGTTTGGTCTACAGGGTAGACGGGATGGTGCCTATGCCTACTCAGGCCTAAAGATATATATGTAAATGTTATGTAAAGTGAATAAAAGAAAAACGAACATGTTTTGAAAAATCATGCATTATGTATACTCATGTTTTAGTGCACCTCTTTACTAAGCATTAGGCTTAATGTGTTTATCGTATGATGTAGGTGACGAAAACGAAGGTGAGGAACTTCCTCCTGATGATCAGACATAGGTGGTCGATGGGTGGAGTTCTTGGCGAGGGGGGTTGTGTTTTGGCTAGGTTGGATGATCCGTGGGTATACTCCGAGCGTTTTGTGGTAAATAGGTGTGATTTGGACCGATTTTGGATGATAATTTTAGGACATATAGAGAGGTTCGATATTTTGGTAATTGTATAGTGGATGTAGGCTTGGAGTAGGGTTGTTTAGAATGATTTGAGAAACGTTATTGTTTTGATGATATTCTATGGAATTTCTGCTTTTACGTTTAACTTTGGTGTTATGTATTAGATTGGATGATATTTGATGATTTTAGGTATTTTAAGTTGCATGGATTAGCTCGGTTTTTAGAGCGATCCACGCGGTTTATTTTTATGAATTCTAAACACGGATTCGGGTATGTTTTAAGTCGTTTTTTTTTTTGGAGTTGAGGTATGGTGCGTTTAATGTGGTTGGGAATGTTTTTGGAAAGTTTAGGGTGAAGGGTAAGTGTTTGGGAAAGAAAATTGGTTAAGGGTAAGGAAAAAGGGGAGGGGCGCTCGCTGGCTGGGCGTGGCGCGCAAGCGGCGGGAGCGCTGGGCGCGCCAGAATGATGCCCACGCTATCAATCGTGCCTGAGTCGCGATCGATCGTGGTTTTGGGTAGTTTTTAGTCAGGAAACCCGAGCTGGCCCGATCGATCGAGCTTTGGGCGCGATCGATCGTTGTTTAGGGTCATTTTTAGTAGGGAAATCCGAGCTGGCCCGATCAATCGGGCTCCGAGGCGCGATCGATCGTGATTGACTTTTGCATTTTTTTTATTTCCGACCTTTCAAATCCTGTTTCGACCCGACCCTTTGTGATACTTTTAAAATATATTTTACGGGCGACCTCGAGTATTTTAAATAATTTTAAGGGCCCAAAATCCGAGTCGACATTTTTCTGAAAAAGAGTTTTTACTTCGTTTTAATGATTTAAGAGTCGACGACTCTTATTCTTGTCGGGTTTAAGTTAAAATTAGGTTATTTAAGTCGATCGAGAAGGGTCATTTGTTTATGTCTGGTTGGTGTTAGAGCGTCGAGCAAAAAGAAAATTTTATGTGAAAATTCGAAGGTCTAAAGTTAAGATTACGTCATGGTTACGCCGTGGCGGCCCTGACCGGGTTGGGGTCGTCACAGCTTTAATGGTTTGAAAAGTCAAGATGTTGGAAAAATATAGATGAAAGTGAAATGTGAGGGTTGATTAAGTCAAACCTTGTAAAAGGGAAGTAAAAGTGAAAGAAGAGGGAGTGAAGATGAAGCTTCCACGTTGGATAGAGAAAAGTAAATGAGGGAGGGTTACTTTACAAAAAGAGAAAGTTTCTGGTTAAGTTTGAAAAGTGGAAAAGTTAGGTTTTAAAAAGGTGAGATTTGTGAAGTAAAAAGACCAAAAACTTGTTTTCTTCTCCTCTCCTTTCTCGTTGGCTGTCATGGAGGGCTTTCCTCCATGATTTCTTCAATTTTGGCCAAGGTTTAAGGTAAGTCTTTAGTGGGTTTTGTTATTTATACTTACCTAGGAGATTTTGAGTAGATTAGTGTGTTTTTGGAGGGGTTTTTGTGGAGTTTGGAAAACCCTAATGGGGGATTCCGAATTTGAGTTTTCTTTGCTAACATTTCTTACTATTTTGATGGTTTACATGTTAGATAAGTTAGTTTGGATGGTTTATGAAGTTAGATAGAAGAATAGGTAGAAGTTTTGCAAAAACCGATTTTTGGAACATTGATGGCCGAATCTGTTTTTGGGATTTTGAGTTGGCCATGATGCTTGGATTGTTAATTTGTTTGTTTCAATGGAAATTAGACGTGTAGAGGTTTCCAGATTGGTGTGCACGTCGAAATCCGATGAAAAATGAGGGAGTTATAGCCGATTGAAGTTTGGACAACGAAAATGAGGGAAAAATCGGGTTTTGGGTTTTTATGTTGTCGAGTTAGTTGGTTTGTGTTAGAAATGGAGTAAGCATTCTTTATATTATGTTTTGGTGATTTTAAGTGATTTTTCCCATTAATGTGCTAGGTTAACGAGCAAGTGAATTGTGTACTCGGAGTAAGCTAACACGTGCAGAAGTTCAGGCAAGTAGTGGATGTGTGACTTTTGCCTTCGGACCTGCACCATGGAACGGTAGGGAATTGTTTGCTTGGTTGTTTTGTTTTTGTCTTGTGTTGTGCATTGTATGTGACATGCATCATGGTTTTCAAACTACGAAATACGTATTTTGAGCATCGTTTGCAATTTGTGAAAGTGAAAAGTAAAGATAAAAAGATATGTGAGGCAATGTGAACTTTTGCGGAGTCGCCTCGTCACAAATTAGGGCTGAAAGAATGGCAGTTCGGGAGGGTTCCACAAAAGATGTGTGGTGGTCTCTTGTGGAGTAGCCTCGTCGCGAATAGTGCCTGAAAGAATGGCAATTCGGGAGGTTATCACAAGGTATCATCGTCGCAAATAGTGCCTGGAAGAATGGCAATTCGGGAGGTTATCACAAGGTATCCTCGTCGTGAATAGTGCCTGGAAGAATGGCAATTTGGGAGGTTATCACAAAGTCGCCTCTTTACGAATAGTGCCTAGAAGAATGGCAATTCAGGAGGTGTCTACAAGAGAGTCACAGTTGAAAGTACGTAAGTTGTCGTGATTATGAGCAAGGTTCTATGATCGACATGGGAGAAGATCGTGTATGGCCGTCCCGTGTGTGAACACGATGTGTGCCTCGAATCTGGCTCTGCGTGGTCAACGCGTTACCATCCTGTTAGGATAGGTATCTGCTTCACTCACATGTGAAAGTGAAGAGTAATGAAACGAGAATGAGTTGAACAAAAACGAGAGTTAGAAACCGCATGTATTAGGGTTGTGAGTGAGGGTTGTTTATGCAGTGTGCATTATGTTTTCGTATGCATTATTCCCTACTTACTAAGCATTAGGTTTACATTTTGTGTTATGTGGTGTAGGTGACAACGTCATTACAGGTTAGAGCTATGTGGAAAGCTAGGATTGGGACACAGTTGGTGATGTACGCGGTATGCCGGTGCGGGCAGTTGTCGGGGCATCTCGACCATGATCTTCGGGGAGAGTGAAGGATTGGTATTTTGATGTAAATAAGTAGTTTAGTTTGGACTTTGTTTTGTATAAGGGATAATGGTTTTATAACTTTGGTAAATATTTGTTTTGGGTATGTTTTATGACCTGTTAGATTTTCAGGTTTTGGGTTTTTAGTAATTTAGTCGTTATGCTGCTCGATTATTTTAGTAAAGCAAACGACGTCTGTTTTTAATGATTTTCGTGTTTTCACTGAAAAGTTACAGTCAAAATGTAACAACCCCAGTTGGAGTCGCCACGTAATTCATAACTTAACCTCTTAAATCCATGACTTTCTTAATCATTTAAGTCTTACTTTCTGCACCTTGTTCATTATTAGTATTATTTTTTTTGAAACTTAGAACTTAGAACCTGACTCGCGAACAACATATCGTCTGACAAAACTAAACCGTCCGAAACTCGACTCATTCATTAATCTAATGACTCATTAGTTCCTAGAATCGAGCGACTATGCTCGGTCATCAGTTCCATGACATAATCGGGCAGAGAAGAAATGCCCTCAGATCCCTCGACGTCATTCTGCTCGGGCTGCATGGGTTTGCATGCATCGGTTTATAGGGTACACATCTTCCAATTTGTCACGTGTACCCTGCGTGACTCATTTAACGTTGCCCAGTAGGAGACATCTTCCGGTGGGCACGTGCATCTCTCGTGACTCATTAAACATCACTCGGTCATTAAACGACAAAACAACACTTACATCATCCGGTAAATGAAATACACTACATCTACCGATCACTAGACGACAAACACAGAGTTCACTTCAGCCGATAGTGTAAATCTACATCATCCGGTCATCTTGTGCATCTCACATGGCTTACTTAACCTTGCTAATTAATAAGATACATCATCCGGTGAACAACAACCATTCGCCATCCACCGGTGACGTCAGCCAAATGAAATGTTCACCCAACATCTATCACACAGCTCCTGCCGATGACGTCAGCCGGATGATATCCTCACCCATCAGAGACATCATCCGGTGAGCATGTGCAATACACGTGACTCACTTACCTCATCCGATAAGAGGCATTATCCGGTGAACAGCAAACATTCACCATCCACCGATGACGTGAGCCGGATGAAACGTTATCCAACTTCTATCACACAGCAGTAAAACCCAAAAACCTTCAAGCAACTCATACCGACAGGAAGATAACCTGACCATCACAGATTTCATACTTCGTAGACATAAACGTAGGCAAACATAGATTATGGACTCATCTTGAATACATGTAGCGGAAGACATAGTTAAAATAACTCATTCTATATCCTTATAAACATTCTCAGACTCAGTAATTAAACCAGACAATTTCAAAAGCTCAATGTCTTAAATTAATCTCATCCTACTTAGACTTCCATATTCATAATCATCACTAAAATCATAAGAGCATTAACCAGGGGGTCTTGTTCGCCATCCAGCTACAGAATTGCTCCCTGAACATCTTCTAGCAACCAAATTCAGACATCTTCGATAACTTTGGAATCCTCACCTGATATTTCGTCACCTACATCATAAGGTTTAAACTATAAGCCTAATTCTTATTAAGGAATGCAATACTAACATGTATACGTGAATGCATAGTTGCAAGAAAATCATGATCATATTCATTTCATGCTCTTTTCTTGTTCTTATTCGTATTCTTGTTCATCACTTTCATCGTATGGATTAAGGGAGGATTTGTGCCGTAAAGGGGGATGACAGTGCAAGTGTACATAGTCCCTTTTGGGTCGTATTCATGGTCCTTCTCTTTGGACAGTGACATACGTCAAACCACCCCCAACCCTCACTTAATCCAGTTGCATAAGTTTCATATTCATTCTCATATATTGTATATGGGGGAAAGCATGCTCATAAATCATTTTCATATGCTTGAGAAGTAAATCATGATGCATGACATGAATGTTCTTAAATCATCAGACCATAGAAAATAACATGCTAGACAGTTGACTTCATAGACTCTATCAGAACATCACATAACGTAATTCTCAAACATCCGTCAATCATCCAAGTACAAACCATTTTACTAACTTAAAACAAACATCAAACACATAACTAATTTAGTACCCTTAAGATGTAGGGCCCTATTGGCCAAAAATCTTAATACATTCACTTACCTGGCTTCTTTAGCAAAGTCATGCACTACACCTCAAACTTCTTCACCTGATATCATTTCACGTTTCAGAGTTAAAATAGATCTTAAATATTCTAAAATCAAAGCTAGAAAAGTCCTAGCTAAATGTCATCCTAAAATCTGTATTTCTGAGTCCTTTCAGCCGAGCACCTTGTGTGCAAACTAAGTTTCCAAAATCTAAAATAGTCAGATTCAACTTAACAACTAATTCCAGTCGGTTACCTTAAAGTCCAGATTCGAATCTTGAATGCTATTACCAAACACCGATTATAAATGTTCCTATTATTCGGCCATGGAAGAATCTTGAAACATTGGGTTCTAGCTGAAAACAGAGTTCCAAATAATTACTCGGCAACTACATTGTCTAAATCTTACCTCGAATGTAGGTTATCAGAGCGGAGGCTGGAGGAATCGATCGCCAAAGAGAGAGTCGTCGGCAGAGAAAGAGCTCTGGAAACACGGGAATCGCCGAGAGAGAATGTCGGCTACAGTGGGGTTTAAGTGAGGTTTAAGGTTTCTATTTTCTTTTTATACTAAATAAAATCCCTCCTAATTACAGTTCTGCCACCACACAAATAGAAACCAAATAAGCTTAGGCATTGAAAATATTAAGTAAAAAGGTTAAATAAAGAGGTGACAAGTAATTCCGTTAAAATCACCTGGCCAAAAATGTCGGGTGTTACACGAAAATTATTTTAAATTACGTTTTAAACGTGGGGTTAGTGAGCAAAGTAGCGCACCGAGCCGAGGCGGGTTCGGGGGCGTTACAATAGATATCTTTACCAAAACTTTAGATAAAAAAACATTCCATAGCATTAGAATATAGTTGGGGTTGATTAGATTAGATCAACGTTGAGCTTATGGGGTCGACACTTATTGGGTCATGTCAACCCTTGAACCACTCTATTTTTCTGAAAACTCTCAATTTTCATTCGTCGGTCGACACCTCAAAGTCCTTGAAAAAAAATTAAAATTTCATTTTTCGTTCTAATAATCAACACCTCAACTCTACCAAAATCAAACACTCAATTTTGTGTAAGGGGTTGACACTTATTGCTAAATTATCGACCGCTGCGTCAATTATATAATTCTTGGGTCGTCCTAACCATTAGACCGCAGGTCGTTTCCCTTTTATCTCTCTCTTGATTTTGATCTATTTCTTGCCCGTTTTACCACAAAACTCTTCATCCCTTTGCTATATCTTATTTCTCTATCTAATTTGACCCCATATTCCCCCTCAAATGGAAACTCCTCCTAGAATGCTAAGAAAAGGTGTGAAACTTCTCGAGGCGGCACAATTCGACCCTCCTATATGGAATGATTGCCACAATTTTTCAAATAAGTTGAGTTCAAAGCTTGGTATGATGATGATTTCAAGAACGAATCATTGATTATTTCTCATAAGGTTTCGTTTCTCAACATACTTGAACTAGACTTGGATGATATTTTAGATGATTTGTATATTGAGGTTCTAGTTAGACTGTTCATACAAATATGGAATATAGTCCACATTCCTTGCGTATTCATATTTATGTGTATGGAAAAGATATTACTTTGACAACAAAGTCTTTGAATGAATTTGGATTGTGATGTGGACGAGTCGGTTGAAAATATTATAACACCACTAAGGATCCAGACTTATATATTTTAAGAAGAGTTTAAAAAAAAAACCCGATTGTTGGAGCCTTCTTCAAATCTAGGGCTAATGGTTTAAATGTTCAGGCCAAACTTATCCATCACATATTCATATACATCTCTTGCCGAGAAATGGTCATAAGGACTACATAAGTAGGATAGATTTGTATGTTTTGTATGAGATCATTAACCAAGAATGGTTTGATATGGGACACATTATTTTTCATTGCATGCTTGACATATCCAGTGACTTCTCCAAGTAACTTCTATTCAATCTTCTTCTTATGCATATATTAAGAGTCAATGGAGTTGCAATTCCTCCCAATGAGATTCCTTAGTAGTTGAGGGATTTGGATATTTATATTGAGCATACTCTGGCGAGGATGAGTATTGTTCATGATGACAATGGCAAGTGAATTGTCAAAAATGTTTGAAATGTATCATCCTCAGTAGATCATTCTGAAGCTCCAACTGAAAATATTGAGGGTGATATGGCTGATGCTCCGATCATGTCTAGCCTTAATACCAGCATAGAGCAATGCTTCTAGCATCAAGCATCCTCCTTCATATGTTTTGAAGCCGAGATCTCATCATGCCTTGAGTCTATTGATCGTCGTCTTGAAGAGTTTTCCAATACCTACTGGACTAATACTTTTGAAAATGAACCTCCCTCCTCAGTTTACCTGAATATGCCTCCCTCGACTGCCGATATTCCTCCTATATATATTTAGACTTTGTTTTTAGTTGTTTTGCACAATTTTATTTTAATAATCTTGTCATGTTTTGAGTTAATATCTTGTTATCTATCTTTCTCTAATTTTGGGATATTTTTCATGGTTTTTGGTTTCTTTCCACTCTAAATGTTTATAACTCTTTTGATCAGTTATTATATGTTGACTTTCTATGCTCTGGACTAAGTATCCATGATTTCTATGGTTAAAAAAAGACTCTAAAAAGAAATGTTATTTTGCCAAATTTTTTTCTATTTTAACTCTAATTCATTTTGATAATGACAAAAGGGGGAGAAATGATATCAAATTATTATACTTCTCAAGTTGTAACATATACAATCAAAAGAAATGTAGCATATGTTAAGAGGGAGAGCTCATATAAACAAATTAGAATGACCTATGTTTGTCAACATCCAAAAGTGAGAGATTGTTAGGTTAAAAACAACTAAACTTATTTATTTTGATGATGAGTATGCTAAATTGGTTAGTTAATTATATGTTTATTTATTGTTTTAATTATATATGAGTTTGATTATTTATCTTATTTTGAAATATTCTTAAAGAAGGATATTTGGTTATCTAACATGTGTTTTTAAGTTCTCTCAATTAATGCTAAAATTTATTAGGATGACATGATAATAATACAATGAGATATGCATGTAAACTTGTGAAGAAACTGTTCAAAACCTAAGAGTTGAAAGTGCTGACTTGTCCAACAAAGTGACGACTGGTTTGTGTTGTAGAGAAAATGGTCATGCCCTGGAAGTTCCATGTTAGAGGGCAAGATATATGTCTCAACATCAATTCCCATGTTAGAGAGCTGAGATATACATCTTGGCATTATGTTGGATATGATCGACGTAATTTCTCTTTTTTTCCTCTCCCTTGCCTTCTTCACTCTCTTTCTTGCATAACACAAAAGGATTCTCCACTCTTAAATAAAAATAATTATTTTATTTTCATTGAAATTAATATTCTTTTTATTTATTTGTTAATTTTGATTCACTAGATCTAAACAACAATTAAACATTATAGAAAATACTATGTTTTATGTGATTTAATTTATCCTTCATGTTTATTGTTTTTAACTACTATGTGTATTTTGACACTGTTAGCAGTTAGCACTTAACTAAAAATCACCTCTTTTGCAGCCAGAATAACTATGAAAATTTTAATTATTTTACGTGATAACACACCTTAATTAATAAAAATGTAAGAACCTCCACATTATGGAATTAAATTTTATTCCTTAAAAGTGTAATTGTTGGTATAAACAAAATTATTCTTTACAATTTTGGTAAAAACCGGTATTTGTGAGAATTTTTATTTAATATTATGTACTGGCATGTATAACAAATTGAGGAAATTAAGCGGTCAAATTAGAAATAAGAGAAATTTGATAGAAGGGGTTGGAAACCCTTGTTTCCCTTTGTGTCTCACGCAACTTCCAAGGAGAAGAGAGGGGAAGGGAGAGTGATGCACTCAGACCACTAAACTGTCGATTCTCAAGGCTAAGGAAGTGTTCTCAGTGTCCGAGCAGTAACCTTTGTGAAGGATCTTCGGTTATTGGTAAGTTTTCCTCCTTATTTTTGGATTTGTAGTTAGGGTCCGTTCGAGTGATGGAGCTTGAATTCATTCGATCTTTATGGTTATTTTAGTATCCTTGGAGTGTGTGAAGGTATATTCGCGGAGGTGAGATGACATGCTTTAACTAAGGCTTGGAAGTTGAAGCACAAAACTCTCGGCAAGCCAAAGTGTTTCTATTTTGCCAATGCACAACTTCTTCAAATGAACTTTAAATAAGCTGAAATTTTAATGACAGCATACTTTCAGTGTGATGGAAATGTCATCCAAAAATCATTGGTTGAAATGCTGTGTATGAAAAGTTATAGAAAAAAGAGTGCCTGCTGAACCGAGGAGGTAATAACAGCACCTCTCGGGATTTTGCTAATTCATGAAAGGAAACACTACAACTAGCCTTGGATGAGAGTTGAAATACAACCTTGATGGTGATTCTCCACACCAAGAAAGGGAGGAGGCTGGTTGCAATAGAAATGGTACTACTTTGTCTGTCACAAATTGGATACCAACAACAATAACACAATCAGATATTAGTCACTGAATGGGTTGAGGACTTGATGCCGAAAAGCTTCAAGGTTTAGGGGATGAATAGTTCTTCGATTTTTGCAGTCAACTAAGTTGCTTCAGCAGCCAAAAAGAGTATTTTAAGTACCACTTCACTTTACAAATTAGGGCAAAGAACAGCAACAAGGAGGGAACAAAAGAGGTGTGTTCGGCTAGTACACTTAGGCAAGTATATGAAGGTTTGGCCAATTTTGGCAAAGCCACTCTTCTATCCAAATGTCACTTTCAAGTGGTCCACTCTTTTACAAAACACAACTAAAAAGAGTCTTCTAATTGCTAAGAGAGTTTGACCAAACAACAAGGAGGCAAAAACAACTAAAAAAACAAACTAGGTGATCAATTACACAACTTGTTTCAAGTAAGACAAATTCCTTCTATTTTTGGGGTGGCCAAGAGTTGCTCCCATGTTAGTAAGTGGAAAGGCTTCTCTAAGTCTAATGCACTTGGCTCTATCTGTAACACCCGAAAAAGTCTGATAACGTGCGTAGCCCTAGGTTGTATGAGAGTTTAATGTTAAGTGATTTTCTGACGTATTTTAAATGTATTTTACACACGTTTTCCAACATTTTCTGAGGGTTCAAAAAACCCAAAAATCGAGTTGAAAATTTATCAAAAATTATTTTAAACGTCATTTCAAACGCGGGATAGCTTAACAAAGTAATGCACCGAGCCGGGGCGGGTTCAGGGGTGTTACACTATCCACAAGTTTTCAAGGATACTTCACCTACAAAAAGAACACACTAATTAGTTAAAGGCTCGGTTAAGGATTTGGCTCGTGATCGAGTGATGACTTTTCTTGGCATATCACGAGAGGAGTCAGGAAAGGAAAGTTTTGGATAACTCTCTTTCGCTGAATCATCTCAAAGGTTGACACTTCGAGGGAAGTCTCTACTGCTAGCTTGTTCTAGGCTAAGACCAAGAGAAAAAGGTGTCGACACTTTGAGGGAAGAGTCGACCGCTAGTGTAGAATGGGCTAACACCTGAGAGTTTGGGGTGTCAATGTGAAGACCCTTATCCGTACCCTTGATTTCCTGTAAAAAAATTTCTTTTTATAACCCTCATAAAATTTTTGCTTCACACTAAATCGAAGTCTCGGGTTCTTGAAATCGTTGAATAAAACCATGAATTAAGCCGAGGAATAAATGCAGTGTAAAATGCCGAGGGCAAACGTGTCCAAAACAAGAAAACAAGGGGCGATCGATCGGCCATTTGACAGCCGATCGATCGGCCCTTGCACAGCCGATCGATCGCCCCTTTTTTTGCGATCGATCGGTTGTCGCTCTGGAATTTTTCCAAAGCAAAGCTGCAGGAGCCGATTGTTCGGCCCCTTTTTGGCAAACGATCGGGTAACTCTCATGTTTTCCAGAGAATTCTACGTTCGATTGCCCTTCTTCTGGAGATCGAACGACTTGCTCTCTGGAAATTCATTTCCAGGGAGCTGCCTCATTTTCCTTCATGCCCACTTCAACATTCTTCCTTCCCTTTTCTTTCATCTAATCCCCATCAACTCCTAATACTATACTTCACAAAACTATACCAACACTTCATTCATCATAACAAAACACCATTACCCTCACATTCCTCAGTTCATCAAATTCTCAAAACTACTTAGAACCGTTAGAAAACGTAGTGAAATTTCATAAAAATGAACTGCGTGGTTCCGTTTGAAAACTAAACATTTTTCCTACGAGGTTTATAAATCACCAAGCAGTTCCAATAAATTCCAAAATAGAAATCATCACTTAACATCCTAACGTTCGTTCATAAAGCCATACAAAATCCCCAAACATCACCGTATACCTTATTCAGTACCAAACACCCTATCATGTATTTTCTATACCCCCATTTTTTTCCACATCAATACCTATTAGCACAACATAACCCAAAATCTTCAAAATACCTAACCATTACCCCCATAGGTCAAAACGCGCGTCGACTGCCCAGCACGCTCCCACGGGCACCCTTCTTCAACTACCTCATGCGTCGGGTGGAGGAATATCATCCTCACCTGTATCGAATTCACCTACACCAAAGAAATAAACTATAAGCTAAAGGCTCAGTAAATCTACGTAAATGAAAATGCATGCGGTGCATATGTCAATCATAAAATCATGCAGTCATTTGAATCATTACGTTACATAACGGGAGGTGTCACCGGGGTCTACTCTCACTAGATGGAGAGGGCACGTATGGCGGTTAGACAGCCATTTCCATCTACCGAGGGAAAAACATGCCTCACCTACAGGACAACCATGTCTGAACCCCACCTCATCGTGACCGGGATTACATGCATTCATTTCGTTTCGTTGGTTCCATTCTTTTCATAAAACGCGTGTAAAACTCATTTTCATGCTATTTTGAAAGAACGCGATGCATGTACAGTTCAAATTGCGCAATTCAAAGCTGACATAGAAAACAACCAATAAGTCTTAGAAAACACACTACGACATATACAACTTAACTGCCCAACCACTTATTCTAAAACTACGGAATTCACCAATATCCTTAATAACTTCATAACTCTTGGTGTAGGCTAAATCGGTCAATCAAAGCACGAAGACTTACCTAACGTCCTTAGTGAGCCGAGTACCATCTGTAAGCTTCGTTTACCTAGAACATTTCACAATTGTTGTTATTAGAATCGACCCTAAATAATTGAATTCCAAAGCTAAACGAAACTCCAATCTAAAGGAAACTTCTTAAAACTCTCATTTAACCTCTCTCGAGCATTTAATCGAGCAATTCGCGCTCACAAATTCTATAACCTAGCTTTAATGGAAATCTATATCGTTCAACCACCGATTTCAACCTAACTATTGATGAAAAATCATAATCTATCATCGTAAGTCAATAATACAGTAAACCTAAAGATTTTCAACATAAACCTATAATTTATCAAAACCCTAAACAAAAACCCTAACCGTTTGCAACCATAAAACTCAGAAACTAACGGTCAAGAGTAAGCATATCATACCTAGGGCTTGACTGTGGAAGAGAAACCAGAAGAAACTCGGACGACGGAGGAGAAGAGCGATCGGCCGTGGAGGAAATGGAAATCGCCAGGGAGAGAGGTATTTCCTCTCTGTGAAATCGTGAAACAGAATGGAGAAGGGGGGGGGGGGGGTTCAGTTTTTATTTAATATATTTCTTCTTAAATTACCTTTTTGCCCTTTTTCTTAATCGTTTACTTATTTCATTATTTCTCCTATCCATTTGGTTTCTCCGTAATTTTCTTATTTCACCAAATATTTCTATTTATTCTTAGGGTTCTAACAAAACTTTCCGTTCACAAAACGGACCTAGTTTACTATATTTACTAAAATACCCTTGTATTACGAGAAATATCAAAACCTCGTAAAATCGGCGTACATCTCTAAAAATTCTCTTATTCCTCCAGGTGCCCCCATTCATTCATATAGTCCTAATAAGACTTCCTGCTCGCTAAACGGGTTAAATTCTACATATTTATGAAAATACCATTACATTCCAAAATCCCATAAAACTGGGTGTTACATTCCATCCACCTTAATTAAAATTTTGTCTTCAAAATTTGCTCAGCTTATAGTCCTTCATATCATCGTCTCACGCATTGCAGCCTTATTGTAGCGACCCTTAAACTATTCCTAATTTTTTCGTATTATTTTTTTTATACTTAAACTTTAACCTAAACGTTCGAGCGGAAATTAAACTTTAAAATCGAAATTGGAACCGAAATCGTTATAGTCGTTTAGAAAACCATTTAAAACAAACCTTAAAACAATTTATAAAACAATTTAAAACTATTAAAAGAAAACTTAATAAAAGTTTAAAACAATCGAAGCAGTGGAAAGCGACAAAAACAGGGGCAGAAATGGGCAATCGCCCCAAAAATGAAGGGGCGATCGCTGGTTTTGCTAGGGATCGCCTCACCAGGCGATCACGGATCACGGCGACAAACACGAGGGGGCGTGGGCGATCGATCACCACACGCTCTGGAATTCTTCCAGAGCGTGGCGACCATGGGCGATCGATCCCCACCCTTAGGTGATCGATTGCCACGTCCTCTGGAAAATTTTTCCAGAGGACGCCTCCTCTTTTCCTTTTCTTTTCTCTTTTTTCCTTCTACGTCATTCTTTCTCTTCCTGCATAACCCTACAATTACAACACCACTTAACCAATTCTCTAACACGATTCTACACCATAACCTCTCTCAGAACCGTCTCAAGACGCAGTTATCACGAAATACATTTTCACGACAACGAATTGCATGGATATGTTTAAAAACCGAACATTTCCCTAATACCAAACATTTACAACCAAGTTTTCCAAAACGTTTAAAAACTTCAAAATATAAACCTATCAACTATCCAGATCCAAAAACCCTAGAATGTTTCTAACTGTACAATTAATTTACCTACAAATGTTTTGCACAAAATAACCCAAAGTACCCACGGGTCATAAAATGCCTCGACTGCGCCAGCAAACTCCCACGACCATTCTTGACCAACTGGACTCATGCATCAGGAGGAGGAACGTCGTCCTCACTTGTCTCGTAATCACCTACACCATATAGACACACTATGAGCTAAAGGCTCAATAAGTTTCGTAAATGTAAATGCATACTGTGCGTATGAGTTTCATAAATCATGCAACATTTTCTTATCATTACGTCGAAAAAGAATGTCACCGAGGTCTCAGCCTATTAGATGGAGAGGACACATCCCGCGGTCGGACTGCCCTCTTCACCTAACGGGGGGGGGGGGGGGGGGTTACACGCTCGCACCCGTAACAGCCGTGCCTTAGCCCCACCTCGCGTAACCAGATACAGATTACATTGATTCATTACGTTCATTCATTTCATTTTCTTAAACACGTGCAAAATTCCATTTTCATGCTATTTTAAAATACGTGATGCATGAAGGACTCGAGATACTTAGCCATCATATCTTGTTGTCGCTCCCAAGTCGCTTCTTCAACCTCGTGGTTCTGCCATAGGACTTTAACTAGCGGAATCTCTTTGTTGCGCAAAACCTTGATGGAAGACTCCAAAATACGTATCGGCTTCTCCTCATAAGTCAAGGTAGGCTGTACCTCGATCTCTCTTGCCTCTACAATATGCGATGGATCGCGCAAACACTTCCGAAGCATAGAGACATGAAATACATTATGGATACCTTCCATTGAAGCTGGAAACTGTAGTCGATACGCCGTCTTCCCGATCTTTTTCAAAATTGGAAAAGGCCCCACATAACGAGGGTTTAACTTGCCCTTCCTTCCGAATCGCATCACACCTTTAAACGGAGAAACTTTCAAATAAACCTCATCACCTTCTTCGAATTCCAGTTCCCTCCGTCTCGTGTCAGCATAGCTCTTCTGTCGACTCTGAGCTATCTCAATACGTTGTCTAATAACGGCGATCTTCTTTGCCGTTTGATGTAGGATCTCAGGACCAACAATACTGGCTTCACCAACATCGTCCCAATACAATGGAGATCTACACTTTCGACCATATAAAGCTTCGTACGGAGCCATACCGATGGTAGCATGGAAGCTGTTGTTGTACGAGAACTTGATCAGTGGCAAATACCTGCTCCACGATCCCTGAAATTCCAACACACATGCTCTGAGCATATCCTCCAGAATCTGATTTGTTCTCTCTATCTGACCATTAGTCTAAGGATGAAAAGTTGTGCTGAAATTTAGCTGAGTTGTAACACCCGAGTTTTTCGGGTTTCCGCTACAAGGCTATTTTCATAAATAAGTAAATTAGGTCCGTTTTACGAGCGGATAGTTTTATTAGGACCCTAGAAATTTATGGGGATTTGTAGAAGAATAAGTGAAATTTTAGAAACCCAAATCGAGAAGAGTAATGCTAGAGTTCCCGTTTTACCCTTTTAGTATATCAATTTGTAAAAATAGCAAAATAAGTCCGTTTTGGGAACGGTGAGTTTTGTAAGAACTCTAAGATTAAATTGGAATTTGTGGAGATATACAAAATTTAGCGAAAGACGAAATGGTTGGAAAACACGGGAGGGAAAAACGATAAATGAGGATTAATTAATGATTAGTTTTATTATTGTTTTATTATTATTATTATTATTATTATTATTATTATTATTAATAACATAAAACAACAGAATGGCCTGAAGGCCATTCTGTTGTTCGAGCTCCAGCCCGACGCCGAGAGAGACGAGGGAGACGGCGACTCTCCTCCTCTGACGACGGTGATTTCTCGCCGTTTTCAGGCCAGACGACGGCGACGTGCGATCTCCGGCCATCTCCGCGCGAAACCCGACCGGTATGGCTCGTTTTTCTCCTCCTTTCGGTTCGGTTTAGGGCTGTGCGTGACGAGCTCGATTGAGCTCCGATCGCCAGCCGTTTTTGGTTGCTTTCAACGTTGCATTGCCGAGCTTAATGCCGGCATAGGTCGCCGAGCAGCATGGTGCTCGGATTGTGCTGGAAACAGGGGACCCGAATTAGGGCTTAGGGTTTTTTTAATTGGAAACTTCGATTTTTGGTTAGATTATTCTAATTGAGGGTAGATGTGGTCGATTGGTGATGAAATAGGTGGAATTTGATAAAAAATTGGAAAAGAGAAATTTTGGGTAAAATGGGCAGTTAGGGTTTTGCCCTTTTTGACCTAGTTCCGGTTATTTTTTTTAAAATTCCTTTTGGCAGATTAAAATAGGTTATTAGAGGAGTACGTGGCCGCTGGAATCGTTTGATTCCGATAACCGACGCAAAAGTTATGCGCATTTGAGTTTCGGGTCATTTTTTACCGAACCCAAATTAGTGGCCCATTTAATTAGATTTTAGTTGGATTAGGCTAGAAATAGTAATTTGAGATGTTTTCACGAGAATAAGAGTTTAGAAATAGATTAGAGGTTTTGATAGAAAAATGTATGAACAGTCGAGTTTTGATGTATATGTAGTAGTAGTAGATTGTTTAGAATGTGGAGTTTAAATTTTAGAATTTTACTGGAACTGTTTGGTTATTTTAAAACAGATAAGGATACGCTCGATTTTTAGAGCGATCCACGCAGTTTGTTTTCTTGAGTATAGGTTATATTAGTGTCGTGTTTTAATTGATCTTACTTTAATTGTTTTAAATGTTTTATTTGTTTTAAGTTATTAATGGTTTTAGTCTAGTTTTAAATGTTTTAAAAGTCGAAATGTTTTACGCTCAAATGTTAAATGTTTAAGTCAAAGTTAGTCCCTAAAGGTTGTTAGAGGTTAGTCAATTGTCTAGATCCGTTTTCTCTAAAGTGTTAAGTAAAAATGAAAAAGTTTATGAGAAATACGAGGGCTTAGGTAATAGTTATGTCACGGCAAGTCCGTGGCGGCCCTACGGGGTTGGGGTCGTCACAGTTTTGGTATCAGAGAGACGGAGTTTTAAAAGCGAGTTATGTGATATGCCTGCCAAAAACACACCGCCGCACGAGGACTCTCCATCGACTGTAAATATTTAAGTTTAAGTTTGATTCATAGATGTTTATATTGTTTTGTCTTGTGTTTGTATTGTGTCTAGGAACAAGAAAATGCCGAAAGCACCTAGAAAACTCGAGGAGAAATCCATTAGTCAGCTTATGGACATAGTGCACCAATGGTCAGAACAAATAGAGGTCTTACTCAACCGAGATGGAAATGGTAATAGACAAGATAGTACTTCATGGAACCAGGGTAGTGAACGAACTAGGCAGTTCGACCTCCGATATTTGATGGATGTGCTATAGATCAGATACAGGCCGAGGTGTAGGTTCGAGCAATGGAAAGATTGTTTGACATTATTAAGGTGAAGGAGGTAGATAAGGTTTCTTATGCGAAGTGTCATCTGGTGGGAGTGCAAGTTGCATTCTGGTCGATGTTTTCGGTGCTACAAGGTGGGGCACAAGGCTAGAGATTGTCTAGGACCGAATAAGATACCACCGTGTTGTCCTCCGAGGATGTATACCTTGATCGAGGATGAAGGAACCGCTCAACCATCGGTTATTCCAGCTATATTCATACAGTGACGATTAATAAGATAAGGAGCGTTACAGAAGAAGTGTAATTACAGTAGGGGTTTAAAACGTAACTTTTGTATATTAGATAGAATGAGGATAGTGAATAGAGAAAGTTACGCATTGAGATGAATAACCTGGGATAATTGTGCAAGTGTGGACATACTTAGAATTTATTACCATTGGAGGGATACGACTTAAGAGATCTAACGGTTTGACAAATCCCCTAAGTATTTAAATGAAGGTAATAACCAAAAGTCTATCTTAGGTGAATTGCCGAATAGGAGCATTTGACTTAGTAAATATCAATGAAGAGAACAAAAAATATTGAGGTGAAGTTGGTAGGTTAACAAATTTAGAGACTTTAGAGAATAGGGAATCTTATGTAAGGTGGTATTTAAGTTATAAGGATTAGACGTTTGCTAGGAGATAGGTACCACCTTAGAGGTTAGTCGATGAAGGGGAGATTTGTTTCTCTCTTTGATGTGTGAGGTTTACGACCAACGCGATAGGGGAGAAAACTAAGTTAAGCTAAGAGCGATCTGTAAGTAATAGGCACGTCAAGTCATGAGTGCGTGTTGTTCGGAGATTATGGGGCAAGTAGATGAGAGTTAGAGTTAATTTAGAGATTTAGATGTGTCAGTTAATTTGAGAGGAATTTAACACCCTAAAGTAAAGGTCATGATTTGAGGTATAGTGCAAAGTTAGGCGTAATAGTGGTTCGACAGAGTGAGCATCAACTTGAAAAGTAACGAGTAGTTGATTTCGAACTTTTGGTTTAGAAAGATAAGAGATAAGTAGTAAGTCTGAAGTTGATACAGTTCGAGTTAACACCGTAACTTGTGACTTACCTCCAAGATGGAAGTAGGAGCTTTAGTGTTTAAAGGACCCGAGAGGTGGATCGTAATGAAGAGTTTAGGTGGTGACCAATCAAATTAGGTGAGTTAGAAAGCTTAGCCTATAAGGAATTAAGTGAAGGCCGATTCATGTGAGAATTTAAGGAAGTGACCTCGACCACTTTGGTATTTGCCTGAAGGCTTGAGAATTGATAAGGCTTGTGGTATGAGCCATAACATGCTTGGTCCCATTAAAGGTAATGGATGCTTCTAAGTTTTTGGAAAAGGGAAGAACAAGATTGGAGGATTTTAGAAGATTAGGATTAAGGTTGTAAATCTACCTGCAACAAGTTTGCTAACAAGAAAATTGTTAGACAAATTATTGTGAAGAAGACAAGTAGAATAATTTAGGACCTGACTAGGAAGAATGAAGGATAGTAGGCTAGTTAGTAACTTCGAGGAAGTTCTGGTGGGATATTAAGAATAAGTACATGACATTACTTAAATTAAATAAAGGATTTGGATGTGGGGTTAAGCCCGAATGTGAAGTCTTGCGAATCAAGGGATTGGTGAGTTATCAAGTACATTAGGAATAAGATTAAATTAGGAATCTAAAAGGGGCTAACCTATATATAACGAAGTTGAAGCCAATGATTTTGGGAACGACTAAGGTTAAAGTAAATCAGCTTAAGTAAACGAATGAGGTCGCAACTTAAAGAAAATAAGGACTATGGGATGTAAGATAAAATGGCTGGTTACGTTGATATTTGGGCTTCAAATAGTGTCATAGGGATAAGTGAGAAAAAATTAATTAGATTAAAGGGAAAGTTGAGTTAAGAGTCAAGTAGTGGAGGCTGTGAAATTTGGAGCATATTGGATGAAAGGAAGAGAAATTTGCACGAAGACTGTGCAAACGAGCTTGAATGTGAAGTTAGAACAAGAGGTATAGGAAAGTTCCGATTAATAGGTAATGTTGAATTGTTTAAGCGCCCATAAGGTGTTGGGTAAATGGTTTAACGAACTTGTTTAGATTTAAGAATTCATTAGTGATTGATGATGACCGAGGTAAGAGTTGTATAAAATGAGCATATTGGACAAAATAGTAGAGACTTAGAGGATACCTTGAGAGCATAAAGGGAAAGATTTAAGTAACAAAGGTTCTGTATAAAGGAATGACATTAGAGTGGCTAAGGAAATGCTATAGTTACGCAAGGTAAGTAGGTATAGAAAATGAGATTGATAATTTGGAAAGTAGATAGTAGTGTAAAGAGGAGTTCGAAACAGAGGATTATGATGAGAGATCTAAGTATCAAGTCCTTAGTGTTATTGAATCGAAGAAGCTTTAAGGGTTTGAAGTGATTAAGTATGAATTGTTGTCACGAAATTTGAAGAGTTAGAAATTGAATGAATTTAGCTTGAGGGACAAACTAGAGTTGAAGTTAAGTTAAATGAAATTTGAAGGTCTAGGCGACGACGGGTTAAGTTGCAGTTGATGGATGTATGAGTAATTGACTTACGAAGTGCGAAGTTAGACGGATTGAAAGCTTCGGAGATATAGAAAACTACGAAGACCCGAAGGGTGAGAAGGACCATAGGGGTGTCGAGGTTAGTATTTCAAGCATTGTACTTAGAGAATGTGAGGGTGAGTAATTAGAAGGTTAACTAACCAAACAATAATTTTGGGGACAAAATTCCAATTAAGGAGGGAAGGATGTAACACCCGAGTTTTTCGGGTTTTCGCTCCAAGGCTATTTTTGTAAATAAGTAAATTAGGTCCGTTTTGCGAGCGGATAGTTTTATTAGGACCCTAGAAATTTATGGGGATTTGTAGAAGAATAAGTGGAATTTTAGAAACCCAAATCGAGAAGAGTAATGCTAGAGTTCCCGTTTTACCCTTTTAGTATATCAATTTGTAAAAATAGCAAAATAAGTCCGTTTTGGGAACGGTGAGTTTTGTAAGAACTCTAAGATTAAATTGGAATTTGTGGAGATATACGAAATTTAGCGAAAGACGAAATGGTTGGAAAACACGGGAGGGAAAAACGATAAATGAGGATTAATTAATGATTAGTTTTATTATTGTTTTATTATTATTATTATTATTATTATTATTATTAATAATAACATAAAACAACAGAATGGCCCAAAGGCCATTCTGTTGTTCGAGCTCCAGCCCGACGCCGAGACAGACGAGGGAGACGGCGGCTCTCCTCCTCCGACGACGGTGATTTCTCGCCGTTTTCAGGCCAGACGACGGCGACGTGCGATCTCCGGCCATCTCCACGCGAAACCCGACCGGTATGGCTCGTTTTTCTCCTCCTTTCGGTTCGGTTTAGGGCTGTGCGTGACGAGCTCGATTGAGCTCCGATCGCCGGCCGTTTTTGGTTGCTTTCAACGTTGCATTGCCGAGCTTAATACCGGCGTAGGTCGCCGAGCAGCATGGTGCTCGGATTGTGCTGGAAACAGGGGACCCGAATTAGGGCTTAGGGTTTTCTTAATTGGAAACTTCGATTTTTGGTTAGATTATTCTAATTGAGGGTAGATGTGGTCGATTGGTGAAGAAATATGTGGAATTTAATAAAAAATTAGAAAAGAGAAATTTTGGGTAAAAGGGGCAGTTCAGGTTTTGCCTTTTTTGACCTAGTTCCAATTATTTGTTTTAAAATTCCTTTTGGCAGATTAAAATAGGTTATTAGAGGAGTACGTGGCCGCTGGAATCGTTTGATTCCGATAACCGACGCAAAAGTTACGCGCGTTTGAGTTTCGGGTCGATTTTTACCGAACCCAAATTAGTGGCCCATTTAATTAGATTTTAGTTGGATTAGGTTAGAAATAGTAATTTGAGATGTTTTCACGAGAATAAGAGTTTAGATATGCCCGAGCGAAATGAGTTAGAGTTTTTGAAGAAATTGTCTTAGCTCGGGATCTCGTTTAGCTTTGAAATGGATGATTTAGATTAATACTAATGTCGTGCTATGAAATGCCTTAGGTAAGCCAAGCTCTTCAAGGACGGTGCTCGGCATAGCTAGGACGCCAGGTAAGTGGATGTTAGGTTTCCGGCCCTTAAGGCCCTACATTGTGACAACGTTAGGATTTTGTGTCTTCGATGATTGATGAGCTCCGACCTGCAAATAGGACTCAAGAACTCGAAGAAGACCGGTTAGCTCCGGGTGACACAAATCCGAGAAAACTGAGAATGGAAAATGTAAAAGAAATATCAAACGTGCTTGAAATTTAATGAAATTTTAGGTGAATCTTGTGAAGTGAGTGAGGTGTGTGCTGGTGAAAGTCGTGGTCCAGATTCGTTAAGATGAAGGATTTATGGAATGTTTTCCGAAAATCGGCCGGTGAGTGCTTCAATGGAGCTTCCGGCAAGAGTTTCTTCCAAGGAAGAAAACTCGATTCAAGGAACCGGTTAAGACCACTCCTTGCTGTTTACCGCTCTCAAAAGAGTGGAGAAGGAGGTGGCAAAATCCACTCCAACTAGCTACCAAGCTAGAAGAATGGTTCGGGGGCGCAACCCCTCGGTTGTTGTCAACCGAGCTTACCTTGGAAGTTCTTTGCTCCAAGCTTCTTCTTCTATTGAGAGAGAAATCCGTGGGTGCTCATAAATCAACCAAAAAAAGTTATAAACACCAATGCCATGAATATATAGACCTAATGGTGGGCTTGGGTTCGGGCTTGGGCTTGGACTTAGACTTGGAAGAGGAATGATGGTCACCATGTGGGCTTGAGCCATGTCTTCAACTTCAATGGGCCAAACCAAGCCACCAACTAATCCTATCATTCATCTAATCCTAACATGCATCTAATCCTAACATGCATCTAATAAAGTTTAAACAAGAAGGCCAACGTTTGCCAATAAGTTTGAAATTTCAAAAAAGCAACAAATATTAAAGCTCGGGAAGACAAATTCCCATGTGAGCATTAAGGTGTCTCTTTAGTCTTTCCACATGAGGAGATGCTTCGGTTGGTCAACGTCTCCAGCTTTAATCTCCCACTTCAAGTCATCCACGGTGTCCTCCAAGTCTTCACACGACCATGACCTGCAAAAGAGACAAGTGTGTTAGTCAAATTGTGGACTCGGGTCTGGGATCGTGTAATGGGCCTACGGGGCACATCAATGATGATTTTCTGACTGTGGGTTTAATGAGTCGGGTAGCCTAGAATGTTAGTTAGTAGTGGTTTGTTAAGTTCGTTATGAGTAAAGCATGTCCATGTACGTTGTGAATGGTTGATGATATGTCAATGAATTCCTCATGCATCATGTTTTATAAAAGGTGCATACGAACTATTTACGAGCATGTTTTTACGATGAATTGAACGATAATGATTCAAAGAGGATATGTGAAACGTTGAAGTAAAGAACGATCAAGTGAATGATGTATGATTCTCACGTGTATGTTTCTCACGGGTCTGACTGTATGTTTCTCACGGGTCTGACTGTATGTTTCTCACGGGTCTGACTGTATGTTTCTCACGGGACTAAATGAATGTTTCTTACGGGACTAAATGAATGTTTCTCACGGGACTAAATGAATGTTTCTCACGGGACTAAATGAATGTTTCTCACGGGACTAATGAATGTTTCTCACGGGACTAAATGAATGTTTCTCACGGGACTAATGAATGTTTCTCACGGGACTAAATGAATGTTTCTCACGGGACTAAATGAATGTTTCTCACGGGACTAAATGAATGTTTCTCACGGGACTAAATGAATGTTTCTCACGGGACTAAATGAATGTTTCTCACGGGTCTGACTGTATGTTTCTCACGGGTCTGACTGTATGTTTCTCACGGGACTAATGAATGTTTCTCACGGGACTAAATGAATGTTTCTCACGGGTCTGACTGTATGTTTCTCACGGGTCTGACTGTATGTTTCTCACGGGTCTGACTGTATGTTTCTCACGGGTCTGACTGTATGTTTCTCACGGGACTAAATGAATGTTTCTCACGGGTCTGACTGTATGTTTCTCACGGGTCTGACTGTATGTTTCTCACGGGTCTGACTGTATGTTTCTCACGGGACTAAATGAATGTTTCTCACGGGACTAAATGAATGTTTCTCACGGGTCTGACTGTATGTTTCTCACGGGTCTGACTGTATGTTTCTCACGGGTCTGACTGTATGTTTCTCACGGGACTAAATGAATGTTTCTCACGGGACTAAATGAATGTTTCTCACGGGTCTGACTGTATGTTTCTCACGGGACTAATGAATGTTTCTCACGGGACTAAATGAATGTTTCTCACGGGACTAATGAATGTTTCTCACGGGTCTGACTGTATGTTTCTCACGGGACTAATGAATGTTTCTCACGGGTCTGACTGTATGTTTCTCACGGGACTAAATGAATGTTTCTCACGGGTCTGACTGTATGTTTCTCACGGGACTAAATGAATGTTTCTCACGGGACTAAATGAATGTTTCTCACGGGACTAATGAATGTTTCTCACGGGACTAAATGAATGTTTCTCACGGGTCTGACTGTATGTTTCTCACGGGTCTGACTGTATGTTTCTCACGGGACTAAATGAATGTTTCTCACGGGACTAAATGAATGTTTCTCACGGGACTAAATGAATGTTTCTCACGGGACTAAATGAATGTTTCTCACGGGTCTGACTGTATGTTTCTCACGGGTCTGACTGTATGTTTCTCACGGGACTAAATGAATGTTTCTCACGGGACTAAATGAATGTTTCTCACGGGACTAAATGAATGTTTCTCACGGGACTAAATGAATGTTTCTCACGGGACTAAATGAATGTTTCTCACGGGACTAAATGAATGTTTCTCACGGGACTAAATGAATGTTTCTCACGGGACTAAATGAATGTTTCTCACGGGACTAAATGAATGTTTCTCACGGGACTAAATGAATGTTTCTCACGGGACTAAATGAATGTTTCTCACGGGACTAAATGAATGTTTCTCACGGGTCTGACTGTATGTTTCTCACGGGACTAAATGAATGTTTCTCACGGGACTAAATGAATGTTTCTCACGGGACTAAATGAATGTTTCTCACGGGACTAAATGAATGTTTCTCACGGGTCTGACTGTATGTTTCTCACGGGTCTGACTGTATGTTTCTCACGGGACTAAATGAATGTTTCTCACGGGACTAAATGAATGTTTCTCACGGGACTAAATGAATGTTTCTCACGGGACTAAATGAATGTTTCTCACGGGACTAAATGAATGTTTCTCACGGGACTAAATGAATGTTTCTCACGGGACTAAATGAATGTTTCTCACGGGACTAAATGAATGTTTCTCACGGGACTAAATGAATGTTTCTCACGGGACTAAATGAATGTTTCTCACGGGACTAAATGAATGTTTCTCACGGGACTAAATGAATGTTTCTCACGGGTCTGACTGTATGTTTCTCACGGGACTAAATGAATGTTTCTCACGGGACTAAATGAATGTTTCTCACGGGACTAATGAATGTTTCTCACGGGACTAAATGAATGTTTCTCACGGGACTAAATGAATGTTTCTCACGGGTCTGACTGTATGTTTCTCACGGGTCTGACTGTATGTTTCTCACGGGACTAAATGAATGTTTCTCACGGGACTAAATGAATGTTTCTCACGGGACTAAATGAATGTTTCTCACGGGACTAAATGAATGTTTCTCACGGGACTAAATGAATGTTTCTCACGGGTCTGACTGTATGTTTCTCACGGGTCTGACTGTATGTTTCTCACGGGACTAAATGAATGTTTCTCACGGGACTAAATGAATGTTTCTCACGGGACTAAATGAATGTTTCTCACGGGACTAAATGAATGTTTCTCACGGGACTAAATGAATGTTTCTCACGGGACTAAATGAATGTTTCTCACGGGACTAAATGAATGTTTCTCACGGGACTAAATGAATGTTTCTCACGGGACTAAATGAATGTTTCTCACGGGACTAAATGAATGTTTCTCACGGGACTAAATGAATGTTTCTCACGGGACTAAATGAATGTTTTTCACGGTACAAGAAAAAGATTTTTACGAAACAAAACGAAACGAAATAAACATGTTTTATGAAAAGTCACGCATTCATGCATAAGTTATCCATAGAGCATCCTCTTACTAAGCATTAGGCTTACTGTTTATGTTGTATGATGTAGGTGACAGGTGTGAAGGTGAGAGTTCCTCATGATGACAAGGAATAGGTGGTCGATGGGTGGTGCTCGTGGCGACGGGGTGTGTTTTGGCTTGATGATCCGATGGCTTGAATGATGTATGTCGAATGATGTGAGTTAGTTTGTTGGTTAGTAGGTCTACGTGTAGGTTTAATTTGTGAAGTATCAAAGTGTTTAAGTATGTAGATTAGAGGTTTTGATAGAAAAATGTATGAACAGTCGAGTTTTGATGTAGTAGTAGATTGTTTAGAATGTGGAGTTTAAATTTTAGAATTTTACTGGAACTGTTTGGTTATTTTAAAACAGTAAGTATACGGCTCGATTTTTTAGAGCGATCCACGCAGTTGTTTTCTTGAGTATAGGATATATAGTGTCGTGTTTCCTTGATCTTACTTTAATTGTTTTAAATGTTTTATTTGTTTTAAGTTATTAATGGTTTTAGTCTAGTTTTAAATGTTTTAAAAGTCGTAATGTTTTACGCTCAAATGTTTAATGTTTAAGTCAAAGTTAGTCCCTAAAGGTTGTTAGAGGTTAGTCAATTGTCTAGATCCGTTTTCTTTAAAGTGTTAAGTAAAAATGAAAAAGTTTATGAGAAATACGAGGGCTTAGGTAATAGTTATGTCACGGCAAGTCCGTGGCGGCCCTACGGGGTTGGGATTGGGGTCGTCACATGAGTTCCCATAGCTTTGTGCAAACTCTTCCAGAACTTCGATATAAACCTCGGATCTCAGTCTGAGACAGTCGAAACTGGTACTCCGTGCAATCTCACGACCTCCTGCACATAAAGCTCGGCGAGATGATCCATAGAAGATGTAATCTTCATAGATAAGAAGTGAGCCAACTTTGTCAATTGGTCCACGATCACCCAAATGCCATCATGACCCTTAGTCGTCCTCGGGAGCCCCACAATAAAATCCATGGAGATCTGCTCCCATTTCCACTCTAGAATATGCAGTGGCTATAGTATTTCAGCCGGCCTCTGGTGTTCTGCTTTCACCTGTTGACAAACCAAACAGGTTTCAACATAATTTGTAACTTCCCTCTTCGTGTTCGGCCACCAGAAGTGTTGTTTCAAATCCCGGTACATCTTGGTACTTCCCGGGTGCACAGAATAAGCTGAAGAATGCACCTCAGCCAATATCTCCTTCTTCAGCTCCTCATAGTTTGGCACGTACCACCTATGCCTGAATTTTAGAATACCATCCTCTGATAAATGGAAATCTGATGAATCCTCGGATGTCAAGCTCAACCAAAACTCCTCGCACTCCATATCTTTCTGCTGAGCTTCACGTATTTTATCCAGAATAGTCGGCCTGAGAGAAATGTTGGTAAGCATACTGGACAACTCTGCCATTATCTCAACATCAAACCTCTCAATCTCAGACCGCAATGTTACCGACATCGCTGCAAGTGAAGGCTGGCTCGCAAAAGGCATTCAGCTTAAAGCATTAGCGACCTTGTTCGCATTTCCTGGATGGTACTTGATATCGAAATCATAGTCTTTCACGAACTCCAACCACCTTCTTTGTCGCATATTATGTTCCTTCTGTGTAAATAAGTACTTCAAGCTTTTGTGGTCAGAAAATATCTCGCACTGCTGCCCATATAAATAATGTCTCCAAATCTTCACTGCGAAGACCACGGCTGCTAACTCCAGATCATGCGTAGGATAGTTCTGCTCATACGGCTTCAACTGTCGAGAAGCATACGCGATAACCTTTCCTTCCTGCATCAATACACAACCGAGTCCAACTCCAGATACATCGCAATATATACTGAATTTATCACCTTCAACAGGCAATGTCAACACTGGAGCTGTGGTCAATCTCTGCTTTAACTCCATAAAACTGTCATCACAAGCAGCCGACCATACAAATTTCTCGTTCTTCCGAGTCAAGCGCAAAAGTGGAACTGCAATCTTCGAGAATCCCTCTATAAACTTCCGATAATAGCCGACCAACCCGAGAAATCCACGTACCTCTCGCACGTTCTTAGGCTGTGGCCAATCTCTGACCACCTAGATTTTTCTTGGATCTACAGAAACCCCTTCTTCTTATATAATATGGCCGAGAAAACGGACCCGATCCAGCAAAAATTCACATTTAGTGAACTTCGGATAAAGCTGGTGTCGTTGTAAAATTCCAAGAACAATCCGCAATTGCTCTTCGTGCTCTTCCTTCGTCTTAGAATAAATTAGAATGTCGTCGATGAAAATTACAACAACTTGTCTAGATACTCCTTGAAGACTCGGTTCATTAAATCCATAAACGCTGCAGGGGCATTAGTAAGTCCAAATGACATAACAAGGAACTCATAATGCCCCAAAAATTAAGGGGCGATCGCTGGTTTTGCCAGCGATTGCCTCACCAGGCGATCACGGATTGCGGCGACAAACACGAGGGGCGATCGATCGCCCCTATTGGGCGATCGATCACCACACGCTCTGGAATTCTTCCAGAGCGTGGCGACCATGGGCGATCGATCCCCACCCTTGGGCGATCGATCGCCATGTCCTCTGGAAAATTTTTCCAGAGGATGCCTCCTCTTTTCCTTTTCCTTTCTCTTCTTTCCTTCTACTTCCTTCTTTCTCTTCCTGCATAACCCTACAATTATAACACCACTTAACCAATTCTCTATCACGATTATACACCTTCATAGTCTCTCTCAGAACCGACTCAAGACGCAGTTATCATGAAATACATTTTCACGAAAACGAACTGCATGGATATGTTTAAAAACAGAACATTTCCCTAATACAAAACATTTACAACCAAGTTTTCCAAAACGTTTAAAAACTTCAAAATATAAACCTATCAACTATCCAGATCCAAACACCCTAGAAAGTTTCTAAGTGTACAATTAATTTACCTGCAAATGTTTTACACAAAACAACCCAAAATACCTACATACGTCCCCACGGGTCATAAAACGCCTCGACTGCGCCAACACACTACCGCGACCATTCTTTACGAACTGGACTTATGCATCAGGAGGAGGAACGTCGTCCTCACCTGTCTCATAATCACGTACACCATACAGACATACTATGAGCTAAAAGCTCAGTAAGTTTCGTAAATGTAAATGCATGTTGTGCGTATGAGTTTCAGAAATCATGCAACATTTTCTTATCATTACGTCGCAGACAGAATGTCACCGAGGTCTCAACCTATTAGATGGAGAGGACACATCCCGCGGTCAGACTGCCCTCTTCACCTAACGGAGGGGGGGGGGGGGGTACACGCTCGCACCCGTAACAGCCGTGCCTGAGCCCCACCTCGCGTAACCAGATACAGATTACATTGATTCATTACGTTCATTCATTTCATTTTCTTAAACAAGTGTATAAATCCATTTTCATGCTATTTTAAAATATGTGATTCATGAACAGTTATAGGCATAAAATAAACAAACATCATACATACCATCAAGACTATAAAAAGCATAACCTATAAAAGAACTAATCCTATCTACCCGACCAAAGCATATAAACAAACAACTCTCCAGAGATCCTCGACGCGACATCGACATACGGTGTAGGCTGCTCGACCAAGTAAGTCACGAGAACTTACCTCGTGCGCGTTGAACTTCGAGCTCCGTCCACGAGCATCGTTTGTCTGAGGCAAAACACAACAGTTGTCATTAAAACGAGATTTAAACCGTTAAACGTCAAAATTTAACGAAACCTTAACTTAGGAAATTTTCCTAAAATTCTAACTTAGTTCAACGAGGTATTTTTATCGAGCAATTTATGCTCGTGAACTTCTAAACTCCATTGACGGAAATTTCCCAAACCTAAAATATCCGTTTTTCAACCAAAACGCCGTACACACTTTAGATTTCGTCCAATAACGTTTAATACGTTCAATATACTCACTAATACGTCAAACCTATCAATTTCTAACCTTAAACTACGTTTTTCACAAAACCTAAACGAAACCCTAACCATTAAACGCTCTGAAAACTATGAATAATCTTTCTAAAACCATAGAACATTACCTAAAATCGAGTTTGGGGAAGAAAACGTGAAGAACAGAGGACAAACAGAGGAGAAATCACCGTTGGAGAGGAGAAAGCCGTGAAGGAATCGCCGGAGGAGAAAAATCGCACAGGAGAAGGCGTGGAGTGATGGAGAATAAGAAGAATTATGTTTTTAATTAAAATTTTGACTTTGCAAACTACCATTTTGCCCTTCCTTTGATTTTCAATTTGTTTTGTCCTTCGTTTCGTTAATTAGCTAACGATTTGGCTTCTCCAAATTTCCTTACTTCACCAATGACTCCCACTCATTACCAGGGTTCTTTTAAAACTGTCCGTTTGTAATTCGGACCTCGTTTGCTATTTTTACCAAAGTACTCTTTATATTACGATAACCGTAATTCTTGTAAAATTAGCGTTAAACTCCTAAAATTCCCAAAATTTTCTTAAAATCCTTATGAATTATTAGGATCGTAATAACGCTTTCTTTTTATAAAACCGACTTAATTTCACATAATTACAAATATGCCATTATATTATTTATTTACAAAAACCCGTAAATCCGGGTGTTACACTTATACTTCGACTTACAATCGCTCTGTTCTTTTCGAGTACCTTTCCTCCGTCTCAAAACTAATTTTATTTCCCTTAAGAACTTTGATCCTATCCATACTTATGGTCAATCTCTATGGTTCTCAACCAAAATTCCTAAAACCAATTGACGCAACATTAGCCTCCTGACCACCTCCACTGCATTTGATTTGATTAATCAAGTCCTTGGTTATGCATCTCGTGCTAACAATCCATACGTCTCCGATTTGAATAACCCAACTGCATTTAAATGCACATAAATAATTTACACACATGTTAGCTTCCACTTAATCATCCATAAGTTAAACTTCCTTACCCTTCTGATTTGGCCATATATTCAGGCTCCCCGATTAAAGCCTAATTCAAGTCCTCAATTTCTTAATGAAGCAACTTCAAAGTTTTCTTCCATCGAAGTTTCCCTTAGCTATTCTTTTAGATCGCATCTATGTCCAAACTTCCTAACGTCAGTTAGATCGAATATCGTTTAAAAATTTTCTTTCAACTCATGGGCTGTAACCCAAACTCCTTCATAAATTCATCGACTCCGTCCATAGTCGCAATGCACGCCAACTCAAGTTTCTACATTTTCTTTAGTATTAGTCCCTCATAACTATTTTATCAACAGTATCCAAAGTTGTACACCTCATTGGGCACCTTACCAATTTTAGTAGTTATTCTTATGTGGGATTCCGAACTAACATATGCCTCAAGGCCTCGACAAGTCCAATTGGGAGCTAAAATCACTACTCTCTTAAGATCCTGGTTTCTTTATAGGCAAGATCCTATAAACATCACATTTATTCTAAGCCACCTTAATGAGCTCACTGGCTATGCCCTTAACTGGAATCTCCATTCCATCTACATTATGCTTATTGCCTAACTTAAATCTTTATTAACTTTGGGCACAGTCAAATCTCCAAGTTTCACCATTGATATACTCCCAACTATTCATTCTAACCATAGGTCATTTACGTGTTTATTGGTATCGACTTGTTCAATACGAGTCAAACCACTAAAATTTTCTAACTTAACCTCTCCTCTAAGTTTACTTAATAGCTTCTGTGAAATTTATCGTTCTCTTTATTCGATAAATCGCTAATTTCACAAATCCCATGACATTAAACCCTATACTGGACTTCCAATCTTAACCCTTCATTTAATCTAACAATCCCCTGCACTTATCCATAACGTTGCACAAGGATTTCTTCGAAGTCTCTAAATGGTCTACCCTCTTTTGTTCCTCCTAGTCGAGTTCTAGGTATTCTACTTGGTTCCAGTGCGACGATTCATCCAACGATCTTCTTGTTTGCAAACTTGTTGCAGATAAGTTTACACCCTTAATCCAAACCTCCTAAATTCTCGAATCTTGCCCTTTTATTCTCCACTAATTTAGAATCATCTCTTGATTAAGGTTTACCCTCCGAATCTCCCGAACACTGATATTACTACTTCCATTCCGGAGGTAAGCCTCACGTTTGTGGTTCTTAACTTAAACTATACCAACTATAGACTCACTTTGGTTGAATTGTCATCCTTTTTATGGTCATACTAGTTGCTTTAAACTTGGTTAATACGTTTAGGTTCTTTCTAACTCTTATATTTTTGCTCCATATCCTCTGATCGAGTAACATCACAAGTCTAACGTATCTACTTCCTAATCACTCTTAATTTCTTTAAGTCTCCCCCTATAGCATGTTGGTTGAAATCTTTTCTCGACTTGGTAATCGTCATATATTGACTAGTCTTATCCGACGATGCTTATCTCTTGGAGATCGGCCAATTTTTGAAGTCTCGAGAACTACCTTTTGTATAACCTTGATCCTTCATTGTCTCGAAATTTGCTAACCATCCAATTCTGCATAAATCCCCTTATTTTCTTCATCGATATTGGTCGACACAAACACTCATTCGCAATCACTTAGATCTCTCATCTACAACGTTGTATCGACCCAGCGCCCCTTTACAAAAGAAATTGACACCTTACCTACCCTCTCAACAATTTACTTAAGCTAAACTCTTGAATGTACATTTGTTTAGATATTCCTAACTTCTCATGGATCTAGGAAATTCAAATCTCTGCTATATTTTCTTATTTACTTAAACGCACTAATGATATCTCGACGATCTCGAGTATCCTTCAATAAATTTTATATCTAAGCTTCAAATTTCTCTCTTATTCGTCATACCCTAAAACTCCAAGGGTTTGTCAAATAGGGTCCAGCTTCTATCTATTTAAACTTATATCTTATAAGTTGTATTTCTCTAATGGTAACCAAATTCTTGCGATTACACCAGGCTAATCACATTAAGGTATAACTCTTTTTCTATAAAATCTATATCATCCTATATTTAACCTACTGTCTTCTCGTCGAGGTTCACTTAGGAACCCTTCTTACCCACCTTCTACTATTCTTTTACATCTCTATTCTCAAGCCTACTTTTATTTATCATATACGTATTGCCATTAAAACATCACTCTAACTACCCTTTCTATTCTATTGTTCTTCACTCTATTAACTGTGGAGTTAAAACTCTACCTGAAACAGCTAATGGTTAAGCAGTTTCCTCTTCTCCGATCGGGGCAAATATCCTCGGTGTAATCTTTTTCTGATCTCTGCCTTGTTTCGGGCAATCTTTGACATAGTGGCCAACTCCTCCACATCGAAAGGATCTAACTGTGCCTAATCTGTAATCGACATAGTGCTCCTTCTGGCATTTAGGGCACAAAGGTTTTTGGGAAGTTCCTTGTACGCGCTTCTGTCGGTTTTGTTCGATTTCTTCCTTGTCCATCCTCTTCATACAGTGGTTATTCGGAGCAACCCCCTTATGGGTTCTATAGCCCTCTCGGTTTATCAATGTCTCGAGCTGACGAGATTGCCTATCTATATGTTATGCTTGTCGGTCAAGATATTGAGCTTGTTGGGCAATGACACCCCTCAATAGATCTATGGTGTCATCCCTTTCATCCTTATTGTTTCCTATACGAACCATTTTGTAATCCTATAAAAATTAAAGACAACAATTCCAAGGAATCTAAAAAAAAAGAAATCTTAAAAACGTACTTACAGTTGAGGAAGCATGTAACGCCCCCGAACCCACCCCGGCTCGGTGCGCTACTTTGCTAGCCAACCCCGCGTTTAAATTGGAAATTTAAAATAATTTTCATAAAATATTTGACTTAAAAAAAAACGGCAATATAACGCCTAAAAGTTTCGAAATCCAAAACCTGAAAAATAAACAACGTTTAAAATCACAATTCCAACCAGTATCACCCAATTCTATAAACATCAATCCAGACTAACCAAACTAACCAAAATATCTCCAACTACAAAATAAAATCTATACAAATCCACCACAAAACCCAAAACTCCCACAAATATCATACCCCAAATATCAAACCACAAAATAAACATACAACCACCAACTCCAACCAGAAAACCACCACAAAACATATCCACTCAATCAACTCACAAAACTAACCATAGACCTTTACAACTCCAATACGAACCACACTCCGAGAACTAGGTCGAAGCGTCCCGACAAATGCACAAACCGGCAAGCTCCATGTATCACCGACCGCTACTAATCCTGGTCGTCTCTCTCGAGCTAACCTGAGAACGCTCCGTCACCTACACCACAGAACACAAAAACATAAGCCTAATGCTTAGCAAGTAGGGCAAACAAAGGCGACTCATGATGCAATCAACCTAACACATGCAGTTTCTATCACTCAGTTGTGCTTATTTGCTGTTCATTGCTTTAATTGTTTAATTCTTCATAAAGGACCCCTCGGGGTGCTACTACCAGCAACCTCAGCCCGACAAGGCGCCCTATTCAGAATTTCATGTTTTGCCAATCATCCATCATAGAGATCCCCTCGGGGTGCTACTACCAGCAACCTCAGCCTGACAAGGCACACTATTCAGGATCTCGTGTTTTAGCCGGTCATTTCTCATGGAGTTCCCCTCGGGGTGCTACTACCAGCAACCTCAGCCCGACAAGGCACACCATTCGAAATGCAATATGTGCTTTAGCCGGTCATCTCTAATAGAGTCCCCTCGGGGTGCTACTACCAGCAACCTCAGCCCGACAAGGCACACTATTCGAGATGCATTTACAATTAACTTTATTTGCTTACATTCGTGCTCGCTCACAATGCCAAACAATGCCATTAAGCGTACCTAACGTGCTATACCTGATGCATGCTTCAAAGATGCCAAACAACACGAAACAACAACACAACGCAACATGAAATAAATAACCCTACCATTCTATGGTGTAGGCCCGAAGGCGAAGGAAAAGCTACCACTACTTACCTGAATGCTTGTCCAAATCACTTGTCCAATTACAGTCCAAATCACTCGTCCGACGACCTAAAATCACGGAAACTCAAATCGATAAGCTTTCAATAAACTCTAAAAGATTTTCTAACTAAAACTAAAACTAAAACTAACCAACAACTAAACAACTCTCACATCTAAACACCTAAACCCGGTTTTTGTACAAATTACCGATGTCCAACTTTAAACGGCCATAACTTCCTCGTTTTTCAACGGATTTTGACGTGCCACCCAACTCGGAAAGCTCTACACGTCTACTATCCATTGAAATGCTTAAATCAACCAAATTAATCACTTAACCAATCCAGATTGCACAAATACAGAATCAGCCAGCAATGTATAAAATCGGGTTTTTACCAATTTACTTTCAAATCTTCAATCTAACCTCCTAACCACCTAATCTATCCATTCAACAACCAAATCCACCAAATTAGAAGGAAAACAACCAATTAGAAGTCAAAATTCGGAATCCCTAACCCTAGGTTTTCAAACATCCACAAAACTCAACCAAATCCTTTCAAAGCATTAACAAACTTCATCCACATGCATATAAATAAAAACCCAATTAAACTTACCTTGAAATCACATGAACAAATGAAGAAAGGAGGAGGAAGGGAGGCGGCTATGGAGGAGAGGAAGAGAGGCACGATGGGAGGAAGAAGAATGAAAGAAAACCACACCTTTTTCTCTTTTTATTTAATCAATTAATAATAATAATTAATAACCATGTAAAAATTACCTTAAAGCCCTCCCTTTTCCATTGCAATTTCAACGCCCAAACACCACCACTTTTCATTTCCTTTACCAACCATTTATTTCATTTATTCATTCACACAATTTTACCATTGGTTGTTTGACTTTCAAACACCAATTTTCACCAATCACACAAGTTTGACATTTCAAACTCTCTCTCTCACTTACTCTCTTTAAAACCAACGCCAAAACCCTCCTTAAAACACCATTAATTCATCCAATTTTACTAAGTCAAATTGGTGTAAAGTATTAGACTTTTCAAACCCAACTTTTCCACCAATCACATTTTAGGTGGACTTGTCAAACTCCCACTTCACATTTCATGGTTTCCAACCTATCAACCCTCTAATCGATTACTCCTAAGCCTATATGCATTAGAGAAATCTCGGGTGTTACAATCCACCCACCTTATAAAAATTTTGTCCTCAAAATTTGCGTACCTGAACAATTCTGGATAACGCTCCATCATGTCCTGTTGACGCTCCCACGTTGCCTCCTCGATGTTGTGGTTGCGCCACAGTACTTTTACCAATGGAATGTCCTTGTTGCGCAATTTCTTCACTGCATAATTGAATATTACCACTGGTTTCTCCTTATAAGACAATGTAGGTTGCACTTTGACCTCCTGCTGTACCACCACATGCGATGGATCCCTCAGACACTTCCGAAGCATCGACACATGGAATACATTATGCACTCCCTCCATCGAAGCTGGCAATTCCAACTGATACGCTGTCTTTCCCACACGCTTCACAATAGGGAAAGGACCAACAAATCGCGGGTTCAGCTTACCTCGCTTCCCGAATCTCATGACACCCTTAAATGGCGAGATCTTCAAGAAAACCTCATCGCCTACCTCAAATTCCAGCTCTCGTCTCCTACCATCGGCATAACTCTTTTGGCGACTCTGAGCTGTCAGAATGCGTTGCCGAATGAACTGGACTTTATCTACAGTTTGCTGCACAATCTCTGGACCAATCAAACTAGATCCTGATAACTATTGTTATATGAGAACTCCACCAAAGGTATATACCTACTCCAGGAACCCTGAAACTCAAGCACACACGCTCGGAGCATATCCTCAAGAGTCTGAATAGTCCGTTCAGATTGTCCGTCCGTCTGAGGATGAAAAGCAGTGCTGAAATTCAATTGAGTCCCCATCGCCTTATGTAGACTCTTCCAAAATTTTGAAGTGAACCTCGGGTCCCTATCTGATACAATCGAAGTCGGCACACCATGTAATCTCACAATCTCCTGAATATAAAGTTCAGCAAACTGATCCATACTGTATGTCATCTTCACCGGCAGAAAATGGGCTGACTTCGTTAAACGATCAACAATCACCCATATATCGTCAAAGCCCTTCGTCGTCCTAGGCAATCCGACCACGAAGTCCATAGAAATCTGGTCCCACTTCCATTCAAGAACTGGCAATGGCTGTAACTTTCCAGCAGGTCTCTGATGTTCTGCTTTCACCTGCTGACAAATCAAGCATGTTTCAACAAATTCAGCTACAGACTTCTTCATACCTGGCCACCAGTAGTGCTGCTTAAGATCTCTGTACATCTTTGTGCTGCCAGGATGAATAGAAAACCTCGAAGAATGAGCTTCAGCTAGGATCTCCTTCCGAAGCTGCTCATTACTCGAAACATACCATCTATTACAAAATTTCAAAATACCATCATCCGAGTAACTGAACTCAGTCCGATCATCAGATATCATACTTAGCTTAAATTTATTACACTCCAAATCATTTTGCTGAGCTTCTTTGATTTGTTCCAAAATTGTAGGCTTCAAAGACAAATCTGATAAGACTGCAGCCAAATTTGAAACCAACTCCAAATTAAACTTATGAACCTCAGATCTCAAATGTCCAGACATACCAGCCTCCAAAGCTGAAACTGAAGTAGATACTCGGCTTAGTGCATCTGCCACTACGTTAGCTTTACCGGGGTGATATTTAATCTCCAAATCATAATCTTTCACAAACTCTAACCACCGCCGTTGCCTCATATTCAGCTCCTTTTGTGTGAAGATATATTTCAGACTTTTATGATCTGAATATACCTCGCACTGCTGACCATAAAGGTAACGCCTCCAGATCTTTAAAGCAAAGACCACTGCTGCTAACTCCAAATCATGGGTCAGATAGTTCTTCTCATAGGGCTTTAGCTGCCTCAAAGCATAGGCAATCACCTTGTCTTTCTGCATAAGTACACAACCCAACCCAATCCGCGAGGCATCACAATAAATACAAAATTTCTCCTCGGCCACTGGCAACGTTAGAATCGGAGCTGTCGTCAATTTCTGCTTCAAAGTCTGAAAGCTCAGTTCACATTCTTCAGACCACTCATATTTCACGTCTTTCCGGGTCAAGCGAGTCATCGGTGCTGTTATTTTTGAAAACCCTTCAATAAATCTTCTGTAATAGCCAGCTAATCCCAGAAAACTCCGAATTTCGCTGACATTTTTCGGTTGAGGCCAATCATTAATCGATTGAATCTTGGCCGGATCCACCGATATACCACCACTACTTATCACGTGGCCAAGAAAATGCACCTCAGACAACCAGAATTTACATTTCGACAATTTAGCATATAACTGATGCCGCTTCAGAATTTCCAGAACGATTCGCAGATGCTCCTTATGCTCTTCCTCATCACGAGAATAAATCAAATTGTCATCAATGAATACTATAACGAATCTATCAAGATACTTGTGAAATACTCGATTCATTAGGTCCACAAATGCAGCAGGAGCTGTAACACCCGACATTTCGGCCAGGTGATTTTCTGACCATTTTCATTGTCACCCTCTTATTTAACCTTTATGATTTAAAATTTAATGTTAAGACAAATTATTACAAGTTAAGTAAAACTAGGTTGGGTGGCAGTTTTGTAAATTAAAATCGATGGATTTAGTATAAATAGGAAATGGAAACCTTAAATCTCATTATTGCCCACTTGTACCGCTTCCTCCTCGTTTATAAAAATATTATCAGAATCATACAAATGTTTGAAAATCACGAAAAATTTTCCATTATCTACCCATAATTAGTGAACAGTAGGCAAAAATTTAATAAATCAAATATCGTTGATTCTTTTTAAAAAAATTAATTTATAAAAGTAAAAAGCAACTAAGTTATTTAAACAAATACCAAAAGATATTTGATTTATTTGAAACTGTTTGCACATTTTCACCACATTATGTAGA